>REGO01000457.1:1323114-1347459 GCA_010120015.1 Rhombomys opimus | reverse complement strand
ATTTTGTTTAATTATACAGCACATGGCTTGGTAGATAAGTTAACAACTGCTAAAATTTTGGCATACACTTTCACAATCAAGAGGGTCTAAATTTGAACAATCATATTCAATAAATATTAGAACTATCTTCAATTTTGTAAATCTTGTTAATTAGAGAGCAGAACCAACTGAAGAAAAAAAAATCTGTTCTTGTTTGATGTGTGGGACAACACAGCCTTCGAATTCCCGCCACTCTTACCTTTTCTTCCTACTCTTCAAATCATTAAGAAATTCTATAAGTTGACTTGTTTTGTATTAATTTCTCATCACATGCACTGGGTGAAAGAACGTCCATTAAAACTTTAGAATATGATAAAGTGTAATTAATAAAAGTTAAAAAAATGTGAAAAAAAACTTTAGAATATGATAGTAGATGGAAATATGATCTTTCCAAGAGTGATTAGGTTAACTTGGCATGAGTTGATAGAAGATTAAGCATAACCTGGAGTTCTATAAGGGGAAGAAATGATACACAGCATGTCCAGGAAAATAGGACATTTGAGGATGGGATCAGAAGTTGAAGAAATGCAGCATCTAGCCAAAAAGTTTCAAAGATTGCTGACAAACACCAAAAAAGGTCAGAAGATTGGATGGTCACAGCTTGTCACCTAGAAACAACCTCCCAAAAAATTAACCCCTCAACACCATGATTTTAGATATCCAAACTTTCTTCTTGAAACCCCATTTTCTGTCATAACCTCCTTTTCTCTGATAATTTCCGTAGCTTAGTTACAATCTATCTATCTATCTATCTATCTATCTATCTATCTATCTATCTATCTATCTATCTATCTATCTATCTATATAATGATACTTATGAGCCACACAATCCTAGATTGCTGCAAGAGAAAGATAAACATTGCTTAGCCTTAAACACTCTATCTGACCACAGTGAGATGCAACGTTAATGGCGGCATCCTCTTTTCTCTTAAGCCATTATTGGACTTGCATGTGAGAGACCAAAGGATTAAAAATTAGTGGCTATTATTTTAAAGTTTAAAGCACAAGTCTTAACTAAGGCCAGCTAGATGAAAAAATGTCCAGCCATCTGCAGGGAAGAAAGAGCCTTAATGCCCTGAGGGGAAGAACTAGCCTTAGTGCATTCTTTTCCCTTTTCCTGCCCACTAGAGATACAGTTGTTAGGAAACCGGCTCTTCTCCTTAAGAAGGGACACCAGACAATTGCCTTACTATAGCCAATCAATTCAAAATGCAACATCCCCTTTTGTATTTTGACCAGTAGATGCTTGCCAGGCAGGAATCCCCCTGCTTTGGGAACCCTGGGAGGGGCCAGAATCTTTAAATCACCAACTAACCTGAGCACAAGGCTCCCGGCTCTCATTGATTTGGCAGTGATGGTATATGAGCCCAAGCTGCAGCATGTAATAAAAAATACTCATGTGTTTTGCAATGGACTCAACTCCTGGTGGTGGTCTTTCGGGGTTTCGTGAATCGGGAACAACACCTGAAAACTGACATGCTACAACCAGACTATTTTACCTTGTGAACAAACAGTTCTCTATGCTCCTCAATACCTGTGTGACACAACACCCTGCCCCAATATGAACTGTTTATGGGTTGAAAGTCCATGCATATCCATAGAAATGGCTATTTTCTACGTCAGGATCTGCCACTTAATGACTGTGTAATCTTTAGGAAAGTTGGTAAAATTCTGAGGTAAATATTCCATCTTCAAATAGTCAACAGAATCAAAACTTCTGTCTTTAAGTAAAAGAACTGAATTATCATTCCCATTCCCAGATCCATGTCCATTGTCCTTACAAAATCACTGCAATATGTTTAAATAAGAATAGCCAGCACCTGCAGGGAAGAATTACCCTTCATGCCCTGAGGGGAAGAACTAGCCTTACTGTATTCTTGTAAACTGGACACTCTTTGAACCTATTCTCAGCAAGTCTGTTAATCCTAAAAGTTTTGCAAGAGTACAGGTATTCATCACCTGCCTTAAAAAAAAAAAAAAAAAAAAAAAAAATCATCTTCTGGATGTTCTGTCTTTCTGCCTTATTAGAATTTCCCCCAACATTGTGTAATTGGATTTCTGCCTTCCACTACTTCCACTACTCTTTCCTTGTTAATGTGGGTCACCTAGTATTTAACTTTGCCTCTTTAAGCATTAATTTCCCTTCTAAGATGCAAGCTACTGAATAGAAATCTACAGCTCTCAGGAAAGAAAAATTCAGCATTCTGTAATGGCTCAGTAACTCTCTTTCACCTGTCCTCTTCCACATGTTTCCTCGGTGTTCTGGGTGAAGAATTGGAGTACGCTAAGGACGTGTCAGGATGTGTTTACTCAGTTCTTCAGATGCTGCCTATTATTCACTGCAAGCAGTTTACGCTTTCTGCAAAGGAGGCACTGTTGCAGGCATATTAGCTAACAAATGAAAAAGCCCATTATGTGCATAACATCTTCAGATGTGAAAAATTAAAGTTTAAAGGGAAACATACGTGAAGGGAAAGGGAATAGGTAGGCTGCTAGCAGAGCCAATTCTGCCATGGCCCTGTGCCTCATTGCTGTGCTGCCCTTCCAGCTCCTGTAATCTGCTTCTGCATCTAAAGGTAATAAAAGAAGTCTCTCTCGGTGTGATCTCCTGTATGTCTTCCATCCCATTTTATGTGCTGGTGAAAAACATTCCAAATTGACTACCTGACTATGTAGTGGTATGGAAGAATTTTATAAAATGAAACAAAGAAAAAGAGGCTTCAGCTCTCTCCATTTCTCCTGTTCAGCCGCCTTAGACCTCCCACTAAGCTTTCCTAAGTGACTCTACTGCAGCAGGAAGAAGGTAGACTGTGAGGCGTGCTAACATCTCTTACAGTTTTCTGGAAATCTTTGATTTAATTGGTACAGTGCCGGGATCACTAAAGGGTCAACTTCAATGAAAAGAAAACTTCTGTTCAAATGATCTTTATTTTGGAGAATGATTTAGTAAGTTATAATTACAAATTAAATATAAAATGTGTATAAAGATGAAAGGCTCTATGTTTGTCCCTAATTCTAGAGTAGGATGAATTCTTTCTGGTGGCATCCCCCTTGGAGCTGTTGCTTAGAATACACCAAGCTAACAATGTGATTTCACAAGCAGGGAAGCTGCCATCCCTTGTTACACACTGACAATTTATGAATTGTTGTCATGAAGATGTTCAAAACATATGCCCTCTAAGTAGTGAGCTAATATCCAAGACTTTGAAT
Organism: Rhombomys opimus; assembly: GCA_010120015.1. Classification (NCBI taxonomy): domain Eukaryota; kingdom Metazoa; phylum Chordata; class Mammalia; order Rodentia; family Muridae; genus Rhombomys; species Rhombomys opimus. The sequence continues at coordinate 1,344,210 of REGO01000457.1, read as the reverse complement.
TAGAATATAAGGGAGTTTATAAAGTAACATGTCCACGGTTTCCATCTGTCTGTGAGAGAATCCAGTATATGGAAGAAAAGTTTTGCCTTTCATATTTATGTTTTCCAGTTAAGTAGATGATGTTTCAAGGTTCTAAGTACCGTGAAGTTTTATCAACCAAACCAAAGCCTCAGTCTCTTATTTCTATCCCCCACCCTTCTCTCTGTCTGTTCTTACTTTTAGGTGATGGGTTATCTCAGAATAAGAAATAAGCCAATCAATCAAAGCCAGATTAAAAATATAAAAAGTACAGGTTTATTTAATAACTGAGGCTCCTAGGAGAGTCCAGCAGCCTCAGCAGAAGAGATCAGAGGAAGTCAAACCCTGACTACAGTGGGTGGGGTATTTAAGGGTGTAGGCAAAGGGAAATGACATGCCTGCCACCTGCTGTTTTCCAGGAGCTGATGGCTCCAGATGAGGAGGTTAGTGCAGCCTTTAGGAATGCAAGGAATATGGAGGCTTTCCTTTAAGACTTGGGGAGAGAAAGTGGGATTTACCAGGACCCTGTGGGGGAGGGGAGCAAGAGGACATGCCAATGAACATTATGGATCACAGTAATATATTCCTTTTCAAAATTTAAATCGCTATATATATATTTATTAATTACAGTTTATTCACTTTGTATCCAAATTGTAGTCCCTTCTCTCATCCCCTCCCAATCCAATCCTTCCACCTTCTTCTCGACCCATGCCCCACTCCACTGATAGGGGAGGTCCTCCTCCTCTCCCATCTGATCCTAGTCTATCAGGTCTCCTCCAGACTGTCTGGTCTCTATCAGGTCCTCCTCTGTGGCCTGGTAAGGCTGCTCCCCACTCAAGGGGAGGTGATCAAAGAGCAGGCCAATCAGTTCATGTCAGAGACAGTCCCTGTTCCCATTACTGGGACACCCACTTGGACACTGAGCTGTCATGGCCTACATCTGTGCAGGGGTTCTAGATTATCTCCATGAATGGTCCTTGGTTGGAGTATCAGTCTCAGAAAAGATCCCTATGCCCAGATTTTTTTTTCTCCCCTGTGGAGCTCCTGTCCCCTCCAGGTCTTTCTAGCTCCTCTTTTTCACAAGATTCCATGTACTCTGCCCAAACTTTGGCTGAGTCTCAGCCTCTGCTTTGACAAAGGGCCTCTGAAACACTCTACCCAGTAGGGTATCAAAACAGTAACATATCTTAAACAATCTTTTATCAGCTTAATGTCTTTTCTTCCAATAAGAAGGCAATGCAAAGATCTGATCATTAATCTTCTTATTTAAATCATTTAAATAAATTATAATTTTTATTCCAAAGATACAGGAATACTTCATAGCATACATAATGTCTGTTTATATAGAGCCCTGCCAGATACTCTATTTACTTTTCAAATTTATTTAACATCAAAATTCTTTATTTAGAGAATTCATCTATTGACATTTCATGGAAAGGGAGATGTAGAGAAAGACAATTACAGTTCAGAAAACTGGGAAGTGTTCATTTGTCACCATTTGAAGTTCAAATATTATCTTAATGTCATTTCAGCAACAGGCAGGTCTCTTTGATAAACTTTTAGGCACTTAAGTACTCATCCATGAAAACAATTTTTCTGGTTTACATTCGTTTTCTTTCTGGTCTTTAGGAATTAATAGCTTCTTGTTTCAGGATCAGACTGTGAACCCCAAGATTGTGTTGTTTACTGGAAAACCTGTTTCTAGTTGTGATGTGGCTCAGCCTTAGCGCATGCCTTTAATCCAACAGCTTTTTGCTTGAGTATTGTACACAGGATTAAAAAAAGGTAACCCTAGGTTAAGAGGCTGAGCAAGCAGCCAGTTGACAATAAGTGAATATAGGAAAAAAGAAAAAAAAAACTCATAGAGAGTAAGAGGAAGTCAGGAATATGGATAGAGAGACACACAGAAAGTAGAAGCTCCCTTCTATTTTTGGAGACTGTGGAAGGAAGAAGGCTTGTTTTTCTGTCTGGGATGTCTTTTGAGGAGTTTCAGCTTGATGGTTTCTCTGCATCTCTGTGCTAGAAGGCTTTTCCTCTTCTTCCACCACTCCATCCTCTGACCCTTAGTTACATCCCTCCTGCTATCTCTTCCTTCCTCCATCCTTTTTTTTCTCCTTCATTCTTTCCTTTTCTTCTGTTTTATTTCTTTTCTTCATTCCTTCCTTCTCCCTTTCATCCTTATTGCTGACATGGATTTCTCCCACCACCCAGCCACTATAAGATTTGCCTTATGACTTTATGTTGTAGTAAAAATGAAGTTGATTTACTTCGTGTATGTTAACAACCCATCTTCCATTAAAAAAAAAACTGAACATTAAAGAGATTAAATATGTTATCCAAGGTCAGGCAAATAGATTATGTTTAAGCTGAGATTCTCACTACAGGGTCACTGCTAACTTAGCAGACTTTCCATCGCACTCACTGTAACACGGCCAAATGCAGTACAGTTACTTGCTTCACGGACTCTGGACTTAAGTCTGGCTACAACAGCCAGAGTGATGTTATTGTTCCTACCTGTGTCCCCCACTCCCAAGCCATTTCACTTTGTAGCAGCCTTGAAGACTTTCATGATAGGAAGAATAACTTTCAAGAGTCATAGTCCACTTTTGAACACACTCCTTTCTCTTGGAGCCAGAGTTTCTGTGCATTCTGAGACATGGAAATTTTAAAAGAAATTCTATTTCTGTGAGTAATTCTTCATTGCAAAATAATCATGACATCAAATGTTAAATGTAGTCCTTTGGAAAGGAGAAAAATGAACTGCCTGTACATCCTGTGGAGAATAACAGGAGAATTTTCTGACTTCCTTAATCCATTTTCCAAATGTTTGACGTGAATCTCTCACAATGGCGAGAAAGCAGCTTTTGGTTTCCTCTCTGAAATAAACTGAAATATCTCACCCTTATCTGATGCCCTTTTCTGGACTCTTATCTAAGTTTAAAATGAAGATGGATCTGTATGCTTTAAATGTGTGACAAAGTATGCCTGACATGCACAAAATTAAATTGCAGTAGGATTATGCTGAGTATGTCAAGGCATAGATTCTCTTCTGCTATCAGGGAGGCAGGCACTGCCTAGTAGATGGTGGAATGGCTGAGGTCAGAAGTTAGTTTACAATAATCCACTGTGCCACAATAGTGTCCTTAACATGTGATAGCTCACTGGGACATCATATGGTTGCAAAATGGGAAAATAAATTACCTTTTTTTTCTGAGAATTTTGACTATTTTTCTCCCTCCAATAACACTGCTGTAGTCATAAGAGAGGGCTCAGAACATTTTTGGCTTTCTTCTCTTCTTCTCACTCACTGCTTGTCAAATATATGACAGGTGATTTGAGTATTACATTAGGACAGCAAAGGTCCAGTTACCAAAAATCCCTTGGAATGACATTCTCCATGCATTACTCAGAATAGGAAGTAATTTCCTTAGCATGGTGTTACTTAATTGCTTTTGTTCTCTACTGCTTACTAATCATGCACATGCAATGTATTTCTCTCCAAATGTAACTTTGAGACTTAGGGGCCTATATCAACTTCTTAGACATAGTAAGAAATATTAAAACTTGTAATTGTATTTAATGCAAGCCTCTAAGCAAATTTTGTTTGATTTAATGTAACAGAATCTATTTGAGGTTGATACTGCTATCATAATTTCAACAAAGAAAAGCATAAGGTCATAGAAACTATGTGATTTGGCCAAATTTACTATTTAATAAATCACAAAACAAAACAAAAATATTTTTCTGAATGTTAGGTATTAATTTCTGTCCTGCTCCTACAGACTAATGCCACTGAGTTGGTTAATTTGATGTATTTATGTGTTTTGATAAATATAACCCATACTTAAGGGTAAAAATTTTTATGTGTTCTTCAGGGCTATAGAAACTGTTGAATAAAAATATATTAAAATTTCATAAACAGGGCTGGGAATGCATGTAGGTTCTAGAGCACTTCTCTGGTACATGATATATCAGGACCTGAGTGTTATCTCCTGTATGGAGGCAATAGAAATATACATGTAAAATCATTTAGAAGACAGTATATGATTTGGAATCATCAATGGCAACCCGTGAATCACTTCTGAGTTCGAGAATAAAATATATTTATACAGCTATTCCCTGATACTTTTACTTTTAAAAACATTTTACATTTGATTTATCTATTTGCTTGTGCATATGAATGTGACACATATGTATAGAGATAGAGATATAAGAACAACCTTTGAGAGCTGGGTTTTTTTTGTTTGTTTGTTTGTTTGTTTGTTCTGTTTTGTTTGTCCTTCCCGTGAGTGCTGTGGACTGCACTCTGCTCATCAGGCTTGGCAGCAGGCACCTTTGCCAGCTGAGTCAGCTCACCAGCCCCCTTTCTCTATGCTTTTCATGAAGGAATGGTTCTTTTTTCTGTTGACTTCTTCATATTAGCACTTGTGGAATACAGCAGTATTCCTCTTTATCTCTGCGGGTTACATCGTAAAAAATCCAGTCACTATATGAAATCGTGAATTATGAAAAATATTGCATGCACAATATTGTTGCTGCCCATAAATAACCAGGATAGAATTGAACATATATATTAGGCATATTAAGAGTTTAATAAGTTAGAGTCGTAATGGTGATATAGAATAATAAATTTTTTGCAAATATTGATCTCTGTTTATTTTTGGTTTTGTGTTTCTTTACCCTTTCAATTACAAATTTTAATCCTTGTTTCTAGTCCTCTAAGTTTTAAACATTACTTCTGTGATCTGGACAGTCGCTAAATAAAAGAAGGTTTACTTGAGCTCAAGGATTCAAATACTTTAACAGTTGATCTGATTGCTACTAAAAGGAATGTAACATATACAGGACGGATATGCTTGCTGTAGAGATGATATGGAGCGAGCAAGATGTGGTAGGACACCATGAAATTTCATCCTTCTCCTTAGGTCAGTATGAAATGTAAAACTTACAAATTGCTCAATTCTAATTTACCGTTTATTTCTGGAACATGGTTGACACAATAATACATTAGTATATATAATATATATTATATTCATGCAATCAGAAACAGTTTACATTTAGGTTTAAATGTTATAGAGAGCACATACAAAGTGAAGATGATGCAAAAAAAATCTAAAAAAAAAGAAAAAAAAAAACGGGAGAGGAGACTTCTGTTCTAGGACTCAGACTCCTCTGGCGAAAATCTCATGTTTCACTTTATATGTCTTTAAACTTAATCCATGGAGAACACCATGTGACGCTTGGCAAATACTTTTACCCCACTGTAGTGCGCTGTGCTGTGGCAGTGTCTGATCAGTGAAGGTATTTTAGGTAAACAATAATACGTACATAGACGCACAAAGAATATTTTATTTGCATATGTATTAAAGTTGTTTACAATCTTACTTGTAAAGTGGCTTACAATTAAGCATACTGCTTTCTTAAATTGTTTATGAGACATCATCTGAATCATCTATTGATTTTAGAGCTGGTATCTCACAGAAGCAATAAAATGTGACACATACAAGGGCCAGCAGCATCTCTTCGCAGATTTTCTTATAAAGTAAAGGTTTTCTTTTTATGGATATGAATAGCCTAAACCTGGATTCTGTCACTTCAGATTCAAACCCAAGTTTCATATATATATATATATATATATATATATATATATATATATATATATATATATATAATGTAACCCATTCTTGAAAATTAGAAAATATCTAGGGATATTGCATTAATTATATGATATAGTCTCAAACTGATGACAAAGTTTTGAAGGCTTTATATATTTTGCTCATAAACATTTCCTTATTGAATAATTTAGTCTTTTGAAACTATTTGAATACTCCAGACTCAGAAAACTTAATAATAATAAGAATAACGATTCTTCACCAGCTTTAAAGGCCAGTTTTCTCTACTTCTTGCTTTAGTCTGGTCATCTATGAAATAATTCTTAACCTGGAGCGGTAGTTTCTTAAATGGATGTGTATTACTAACATGAATTTAAATCTCAATTATGATTAAAGCTAGCCAACTACAAAGATTTTTTTTTCTTAAGCCTTTCCTAATACACCCCCTTCTCCTACTCTACAGCCCTCATTAAAATTTTCAGCTACTGTAGGGATTACTCAGCTTTGGAAAGCTGAGTGATCTTTGCCATTCAAGCTTCCTGGTAGGATCTCTGCTTCAAATGGGAGGAGAAGAACACAGGCACACACAATGTCGCACAGTGTTGTATGTTACAGCACAGTGATACACCGAAGTCTCATGTTCAGAAAGGGAAGATCTGCTTACCTAGTGTTCCAGGAGGATGCTGAATTCTGTAAGCACACACTTGACAAGGTAATTAAGAAAGGACAATGTAAGTAAAACATAGACATGATGTGTGAGTAAATTCTCTCTGTGCTGGTCTGTTTCTCAGAAAGAACCATGGGGAGTAATTTCTGACTGCAATTGTTACCAGGGTTGAATAGGTGCTTCCCTATTAGACATCTGTTTCAGTGGACAGCTGCTAGCCCAGTTCCTCCAACTGGGGAAAATCGTACATGAAACAGATGCAGTAGACAGCATTGGAAAGGGCAGGACACTCAGCCGATAGTGTGTGGATTATGAGTGAGAGAGACAGAAATGAGAGAATTATTTCTAAAAAAAAAAAAAAATTGAAGAGAGTATAAGAAGTAAGCAAGCTTCTATAACATGAATCACTCATCAGTACAAATCCATTGGTAATGACATTTCAGAAAAGAATAAAAAAAATCGCCTAAGCTTCTATGACATACAAAAGGCATAAAAGGGTATACAATGAACAAATTCAAGATAGAAATGGATATTGATATTTCATTTACAGTATGTTCATAAAATCCCCAGAGTATTCAAGTAGGGAGATTTATATGAAGCTAATCAGAGAATGGAAAAAGAGGCTCATTAATGAGTAAATAGTACAGTTATTAACTCAGCCAGAACTTAGAAGTCTTTTATTTACTTCTATTAGCAGATACTAACTGTATATCTTCCAAAATAGAGTCTAATGTCTTGCTATATAGATAGATAGTAGTAAAGGTGTTTAAGTTGCTCCTCATCTCAGATAGTTTGCACTTCTAATTCTGTTCATGAAATTTCTGTAGTTGTTTCTGGGAATCTTGAGCACGTTTCACATGTCTGCTTACTGTTTTCCTGTTAGTGTGACATGTCACAGACTTCACTGACAGACTACACACAAAAGAGGTGGTCATCTTCACTTAACAAATGGCTGTAACAGGACATCATTACCTCTAACACTGGACCTGATTTTAGAACTTGGCCCCTCAGAGCAACACTTGACTAACATTCATCCTTAATAAATTTTGAGGCTCTGACATTCTGTGATTTCTGTTCTAAACAGCTCTATAGATGTTTAACAGTTGTCTCTTCTCTAGGACGATTATCATAGAATCATTGTTCTTTCTCTTCACTCATCCAAGGAACTTAGTTTCCGCAATTATGTAAAGGCCTTTACTGATTCACTAAAATATTAAAAAAAAAAAAAAAAACCCTAACTCTTCTACTTACAAGAAGGTTAATGGAAGCATCTAATACAGAAATAAGTACAAACGCAACGTTCTTGGGTATTGCCTTGTCTGCCTGCCACCTTCTTTGTACCATGGTCTCTATTTTTCTTAACCAGACTAGCTGAGGAGCTACTGAGAAAATCTGTGTCTTCCTTGCTTTTCACGCTATGAAAGACTGCAACTCACATGTACACATCTTGCTTTAGGTGGTTCCTTGGGTTAAAAAATCTGATCCTCAGTGGTTCCTTGGGTTAAAAAATCTGATCCTCATGCTTGCGAACCAGATTCTTTACCCATAAAAACCGTCTTTACAGACATAAATCCAAGAAAGTATAGATAGCAGTTGCTGTATCTAAGTCTTGACATATTAGTTATCGCTACTAAAACTGAAATTATGAGACCTGGCTGATCTTATTCAAATTTAACTAATACAAGTCCATAGCTACAAGCACCTTATCTTTCAATGCTCTTCTTACCTTAGTGTTCTTCATTTGATTAAATTCAATATTTGCATTGTATCAGAACAGAACTATTACTATTATCTTATTCTCCCTAGTATGTTACCTATAGTTATCCCATAAATTATATCACACGAAACTTCATAAAAATCCAACCAAATAGATTTCTACCACTATAACCCAAGAGACTATCACCGTTCACACGGATTGCTGAATAGATGCTAATCTCTTTTCCTACTCTTACCTCCCTCGGTGTATACTGAACATATAGTGTCAAAACACCATAGCTCAGATGTCCTGCTTCTGGACCTTATTCTTCAAATGCATACATTAGATTATCACTTCAAAGTTCTATGCTTTTGCTGAAGGTGATACTCTATAATATAGCTCCATACATCAGCTTCCCCGTCATCTGAAGACTTTCTCAATTGTACTCTCTTAGAGATTCTTGGGTACTCTATAGTAACACTTCCTGTTTCTTCCGTGTCTAATATTCTACTGTACTATGCACCACTGTCTTTCATAATATATTTATACATTATATTGTTTACTCATTATCATTACCTCCTAAGATTTGGGAGTGAGAGGGATGGTGTTTATTTTGGTCCCTGTGACTCTCTCTAAAACCAAAAGCTACTGATTATAGTGGATGCTCGGCAAACATTTGGGTGGAATTAATCAACTAGTGCTAAGTAATGAACCAGAGAAAAAAATCATAATAAGTGGTCTACTTCATATACCTAATTTATAAAATAAAAATAATTTAGAACCTATTAATTAAATGTCGAGTTTTGAATGGCTAGAGCATAACAAAGAGAAAATAAAAGCTAATTCAAATTGTCATCAGAATATTTTCAACAGGTTTTTAAAATATTCATTAAATAGAGGTATTACTTCTAACATTACAAGGAATGAAGACATCTGAATAAATATAATTCAAAAACTATTCACACAAAGAAATCCACCTTGATGTCTCAGCTATAGAATATATAATTAAGGCTATTTCAATTGTAGTTAGATTATCCTTAATAGTTTACTTGCCTGTTCTATGCACTAAATTTCTTAACTTCTGAAACAATTCAGCATCATGTGGGAAGAGGAAGATTTGAAAAATTCTAAGATTTAACATACCATGTTGCAAAAGAAAAGTTCTTTGCCTTTGGTCTCCTTATTCAATTTTTGAGCTTACAGTGGCTAAGGATTAGGATTCTTCAAGGTGTGCTTAATTGTTCCCAAGCCTAGAAGCAGGGTAACATTTCCTAAAGAAATTATGTTTTTCAGTTTCAAGAAAAGACTCCAGGACTTTTCTGGGGTTTTATTTCCTACCCTAATCATGCTAACTCCTGGGACAATAGCCTTACAGCTTTGCTACCTGCAGGTTAGCTGCAAAAGTAACATGCTTTATTATTACTGTTGTGGGGCCTCATCTGTAGTTTCCATCTAAGTAAATTCAACTAATCAGCCAATAGAAAAATGGCATGGATTTCTATAGCAGTGTCATAGGAAAGCAAGCCTGAGGTTTTACCAGGAGGGGAACAGGGGCAACTTGTACCAACCAATGACAGAATATGCCAGCTACTCTTTTCAAGTTATGTATTCAATGATATCATGATGGTGGTTGAAATGGTCACAGCAAATGTATTTATATTACACAATAAGGTACACACCACAAAGGAGAGATTTGTTTATTTACTTAGCTTTCTCTTTTTATAGGACACCGAATGATTCTACCTTTCCATTTTGAAGTGAGCGATCTAAACATTCATTCACCCTATAGTTTTGTTTTTGGTTGCAGCACCTCTTTCTGCAGCACTCACTTTAGGAGTTGCTTTCCATTGTAGATGCATACCGTTCTATCGAATCGCATGATTGTTTCAAATAGTTTTACGGCCTTGAAATTTGTGCTTTGTGGTTTGGCTTCTTGAAGAGTAAATGTGTGCTGTGAAATGTTTTGCTTTACTGCAGATATATTTCATTATGCTTGCAACATGAGTGTGAGGTTTAAAAGACGTAAAATATGGGAAATTAAGCATTAGGAATTTTCATGGTATTCAGTAAACTTGTTTCTGGAAAAAACTGTCTAGAGAAAGAAATGATGTGCTGTCACTGAAGTGTTTCAGCTAGCAGGGGTATGTGAGATGGAAACCTCCACCCTGCAAACTGATTTTTATTTTAAAAGGTGTTTTGAATATACTAGTAAATTCTAAAGAAGATCAGATAAACTGGACTGTGGCTCGGAGATGCAATTTTTTTTTTCTGATATATCTCAGAGTTCTCTCTCTCTGACCTCTCAGACCTAAGCTAAGCACTATGAATATGCACTCTTCCAGAAATTACATCATTGCGAAACTCCCACCCACAATCAAAATAAAGCTCATCAAAGTATCTGTCCTTATATCTATTTTTTGATTCATTTTAAAATATATTCTATGTTTACCTCTGAGGTCTAACTAAGTACTTTGTGAATGATTCTCAACATCCCTATGAATTTGTTTAAGGTCTACACTCCTGTACTGGCTTGTTCTGTACAGTGAGAAATATATTGCTTTGTTATTATTCAGAATGAAAAAGTTGTAAAATAAATAAAGAAATAAAGATAAAATGCAACCTCTCTATGTTGCTTTTCTAAAAATCAACTCTAATACAATATTTCAAATATCTTTTTAACATATAGCAATTTCTTTTTCTAATAAAATGCTTTCTGTATTTTTCCTTTGGATCATGAATACCATTTCATCTTATAATAATAGCATAATGTGCCTTTTAAATATCCTTTGGTTTTAAATACAATAATAAAGTTACTATAAATATATCCGATGGGTATTTTAATCTGATAATCCATAAAACCCTAAAATTTACAAATGAAATGGATAATTTTCTGTTGATATGAATTGCTATATATCTCAACTAGTATCTGCCCCTGTGATTATGAAAAATTGTGACAACTACAGTTTAAATGTCAGTTAAAATATTTCATTAGACTCTAATATGCTTTAAGTTTTCTGTTCTCCACCTAATCTTTCATGCAGAAAACCTGTTAAAAACAATTTCCATAAAACAAGGCATGTCACTTGTAAGTACTCCCTGAATATTAGCAGTAGAATATGCTTATAATTTTAGAATATGCTAAAAAACTGTCCATGAATGTAGAGTTGCTATAAACATAATGTATATATCATCTACCTTAACACCACCCTCTTTTTCTTTATTTGGCAGCCTGGGATTAATGAAGGAAAGCATTTCTTCTAAAAAGTAAGCCTTTCATAATGAAATCCAGGAGCAACCAGAACTTCTTTATTCTTTTATTAGTACTAAGAATATTCATTATTTTGAAAATTTGCTTAGTGTGACCTGATTTATGCAATGTATGGAGAATTGCCCCAGGGTTCATAACACAGGTCAAAGAAATTGGCAAGCACAGTACTCCTTCTGCCTCTGCTGTGGTCAGGTTTTCCTAGTGACTGACAGAGGCTTGCCTTTTGTGTCACTAGAGTTCCAAGAAGTGGATTCATGCTGCTTTCCATCAAGGATCTTGCTGGTTTGCCCAAGCCACTGCCATCCCCTAGCAAAGGAGTGTAGCACTGGAGAACATTTGCTCAGATTCATGTGTCAAGAGCTTTTTATATTACTAGATAAAGCTCTTGCTTTAGGTAACTATAGAGCCATTATTTATGTGATTCCCCAACATGAAGGGCTTTATTATAAGTTAATAAAATTCAGAATTCTTCTTTGAACTATGTTTAATGGTAGAAATAATTACTGTCTCTATAAACAATCCTGATAAATAATCTTGCCAGCCCAATGGTCTTCTAAAATTCTTTTCTGTAGATGCTTTATTTTGGTTTGTATGGGACAGATACTAGGATCCATTCCTGACCTAAAACTATAATTCCAAACACATGATACAACAAGGGGCTATGGTAACAGGAATTTAGTGACAGTTTAGGACAAGATGGGCCCATTTGAAACTAAAAACTGTATTTGTATATTATGATTACATATACATATATGTATGTATAGTATATGCATATTAAGTATGTAATTCCAGCAATTAGAAGGTGGAAGCAGGAGCATCATAAGCCAAGACCTGTCTCTGACACATAGTAAGCCTGAGATGTTTAGGGCTAAAACACACACACACACACACATGAGAGAGAGAGAGAGAGAGAGAGAGAGAGAGAGAGAGAGAGAGAAAGAGAGAGAGAAAGAGAGAGAGAAAGAGAGAAAGACAGACGAGAGACAAATAAAAGACACAGAGAGCCTTTTTAAAAACGAATCTTAGTCTATCAGTTTTCATCAAAAGTGGTTGCATTGTCCTCTACTGTGGCCTGGTAAGGCTGCTCCCCCCTCATGGGGAGGTGATCAAAGAGCAGTCCAATCAGATTATGTCAGAGGCAGTCCCTCTTCCCATTACTGTGTAACCCACTTGGACACTGAACTGCCATGGGCTACATCTGTGCAGGGGTTTTAGGTTATCTCCATGAATAGTCCTTGGTTGGAGTATGAGTCTCTGGGAAGTTCCCTGGACTTGAGGAGGGGCATGCATGCAGAAAGGGGAGGGAAGGTGGGATCGGGAGGGGCTTATGGGGAGATACAAAATGAATAAAGTGTAATTAATAAAAAATAAAAAAATAAATAAACTTCTATAAAAAATCTTATTAGACAAATGACAGGGAAAGGGAAGAACATTAAAAAAAAGAGAATTCTAAGCTGTCAAGATGGTTCAATAAGAAAACAGAAAATACTTTACAGCAAAGCTTGAGGAGCAAAATCCTTTGTAGTCATATGATAGAAGAGAGAACCTATTTCCATTCTGGACTCCTCCTCCCCCTGCAATAACATACATGTCATAGAATGCATGCTTATACAAAGAAATGAAGAAACCAAACAAATAAATGTGTTTTTACACCTTCCTCTGAGCCTTGCCAGGCCACAGAGGAGGACAATGCAGCCAGTCTTGATGAGACCTGATAAGCTAGGATCAGATGGAAGGGGAGGAAGACTTCCCTTATCAGTGGACTTGGAGAGGGGTTTGGGAGGAGATTAGGGAGGGAGGGTGGGGTTGGGAGGGAATTAAGAAGGGGACTACAGTTGGAATACAAAGTGAATAAAATGTAAGTAATATAAGAACTAAATTAAAAAATAGAGACAGAAAACTTTCAAGTATTTTTTCCACCAAATTAAACATAAGAAACAACAACAAAAGTGGTCTTATCCAGGACAGCCAGGGTTCCAGAGAAACCCTACCTTGAAAAACAAAATAAATCAACAACAAAAAAGACCTTAACCCAACTCTTTTTTTTTCTTTCCAATTCTTTCATTCTTTTTTTTATTTTTAATTATACTTTATTTCGTTTGTATCCCCCCTCTAGTTCCCTCCCTCATCCCCTCCCAACCCCTCCTCTCCTCCCCCTTCTCCACACACTCTCTTCCCCAACCCACTGGTAGGGGAGGGTTTCTTTTACTTCCTTCTGATCCTAGTCTGTTAGGTCTCATCAGGAGTGGCTGAATTGTCTTTAGTACAGCAGATCCCTACTGGAAACTAGAGATTTCAATCTCCAGCAGGTTACATATAACAAGGTGTTTCAAATTCCCAAGAGTGACATCAAAGAAGACCATATAGGGCTAGGACTTTCATCTATTTTAAGCAGATAAAGGATAAAATATGCACCACCCTTTGCAACATCCATGAAGATGACACAACTCCAAAATATAATTAAACAAATACACAGAAATTAGTTAAAACAATCGACAATAACAATAAAAACAAAACAAAACAAAATCAAACAAAAAGAAACAGAAGAAAAAGCCTGTATTTGTTTTATTCTATTTTGCAAGTTTTGTGTTTTAATGTTGTTGCTTTGTTTTGTTTTGTTTCTTGTTTGTCTTATAAAAAAAAAAAAGAAAGAAAGAAAGAATGGATATAGTTGGGTGGGTGGGGAGCTGGGGAAGATCTGGAAGGAACTAAGAGAAGAGAAACCTTGAGGAGAATATATTGAATGAGCCAGGCGTGGTGGTGGTGCACTACTGTAATCCCAGCACTTTCTAAGGCAAAGGCGGGTGGATCTCTTATTTGAGGCCAGCCTGTTCTACAAAGCTAGTTCAACTCTGCCATCTGTCCCTACGTCTCACCAGGACTGTCTGGATCCTTTTCCTCTGTGGCCGGGCAAGGCTGAATCAACAGGGGTATATGATCAAAGACCAGTCCATCAAGTTCATGACAGAGGCAGACCCTGCTGCCCTAACTCATGACGCGCACCATGACTGAGCTGTCTATCAGCTACATCAGAGAGGGGCTCTAGATCTTCTCCATGTATAGTTCTTGGTTGTCTCTGTGTTCAGGATTTTTAGCTTTGTCCCCTTTTCAGGGGACTGGAGGAAGGAGATAGGGGGAAGAGGCAGAAGATTAGGACTGGGAGGAGTTGAGGGAGTGGGCTTCAGTTGGGATAAATAATGAATAAATTGTAAAAAAAAATAAATAAATGAAAGAAAAAGAAAAAAAGAACAATAAAACAAACAAGTCCAGGACAGCCAAAGCTACAGAGAGAAACCCTGTCTTGAAGAAACAACAACAAAAAGCAATAACAATAACAAAAAGATTGCATGAAAGAAATCTATTTTAAAAATAAATGAATAAAGAAACATATCTCCCAAAGACTCAGTACCACCTAGCAATAAAGACCCTTATGTCTCCTTCCTCAGTGTGTCAGTGGTGGACAAATGTAACGAAAGGCACTGTTACAACTATCAGGAGCATCAAAAATGTAATGCAATACAGAAAGACAATCAATGTCTATTCCCAAAGAAGCAAAAGACATTAAGGTCATAAAAAAATACCTTTGGTTTCAAAATTAACTCAGTAGAACACACTTATTTGCTTATATTATATCAAATATAAAATATTTCGGAAAATGCATAAAAGAAATTTTTCTTTGAGATTTAAGTGTATATAAGCACAGTAACAGTTTGAGTCATGATGGAAAAAAATCTGATAAAACAGATATCACCAAAATAAAAATATCATATAATGGCTTATTATGTTGTTAAGACAATCAGCAGATTGTAGAAAACATTTGTCAGTCAAGTTTGATATTGACTGATACAGAAATTTTAATGAAAAAATGATAACAAAATGAAAGTTTAAAAGCCAAACAATCCTATTTGAAAATAGGTAAAGGATGAGCGCATAACACAGTAAATATCTACAATGAGGTACTACTGCCTCCTTGTCAATGTGTCCAAAACATGATCTATGTAGTTTTCTCGTGAGCTTCAACATTACCTTGCATTTCTGCGCTGATACCAGCGAGGACACCTTATAGCATCTATGCAAACTTCTCCTTTAATATATTAAACTCCAGTAACTCAACACTCTGGATCTTGTTCTTGCAGCCAGGCTAGGTGACCCTGCATTTATTAGTTAAATCATTCTTGGGGGTGCAGTTTTTCATTTTAAATTTTCCATTATTTGCTTAACAGATCTTGGACAAGTCCACTAAAATATTTAGTGTGCAATATTCTGTATACAATCAAAATAACCTGAAAGAATCACACAGTTATTATAAGTGTGGAGCATGAAGAGGATTGTAGAGAAAGGAACACAGAATGCCACACTCAATGCAAAATTATCAAAATAGACCAGGCTAAGAAAAATAATCAGCAAAAAGCGAAGTAGGAAACATATAAATCCACTGCAGAACCCAAGTTCTTGAAGAAAATGTTACATCTAAAAAGAAGACAACAAACTCTGTTGTGTAAGGAAGGATGATAAAATGTATGTCTACTAAAACTCCTTTTCCTTCTCCCTGTTTTCGTATTGTTTCAGTTTCAGTCCTTGAGTGTTGCCAAGATAATATCTATTCTCATTATGCCACTTAAGGGAGAAAAGGAAAGAAAAAAAAAAAAAAACCAAAAACAACAGACTTCAAGCATTCTCTCTCTTTTTACTCATGTTCCTTGTAAAGCATAGCATGTCACCTTTCTAATGATTCTTTGATTTAACACTTTTCACCCACAAAGTCTTATTTACCTGTATGCTTATGTGACTTCTTAGACAAATCATCTTCTTTAATATTGATTTAAAAAAATATATATATATATAATTGAGCTTAATCTACAGAATGTGGTATCATTGATAAACATTGCCTTCTGGGATGACTATGTCAGTATTATATTGGCAGAAGACAGCATGAGAGAAACCTATTTGGTTTCTGTTTCCCAAGTAACAATTTTTTTCCTCATCCCTTTAAAACTCCATCAGGAATTCAAGTAAGTATTTGTCACGTAAAATGGCAACTACTATCTTCTCCCTTATGATGAATGGTGCTGAATGTCAAAGCAATGTGAATTTTTTTTTCTTTTGTTGAAACACAGTGAAAACTACAGCTGAGCAAGCAGGCTATTTGCATTTCCCATACTGGACAACTTGGGTTGCTTTGACTCTAAATAGTACAAGATTTAGCAAGAGAGAAGGCTATAACCCGTGTCCTCAGCCCACACAAGGCCATTTCTGTTGGGTCACTTGCATTTTCATTCTTCCTTATAGGTTTATTCAAGCAAGAAAAACATTGTCAATAATCCTGCAGAAATACCTTCATGCTGTCACCACATCAAGTTTTCCAATAAGCAAGCTTCCAAAGGGAGAGTAAAGACAGTTGCCTTACCCAAATACTCTGTTCCATATTAATGATCCAAATGCTGCCCCAGCTTCAAAACAAAAAAGGTGGCACATCACCATTTGTTGCTAATTTTATTTTGAATTCTGGCAGGCCCTTTTACCACCCTTTAAAATCCCAGGGCAGCGGGTGGAAACATCTGTTTGAGTAACAGTTTGACTCCTATTATTCTGCATAAATCTCCTGTAGTAAAAGTTTTATGAGGTGGGTACTTTCCTGTTTCATCCATTTGTAACTGACTGAAGGCCCAAGTAAAAAAGATGAAATGGACAGACTTTTTGCCATATGCCAACGTCCACATGTGTACATATGGGGAGGGAACAGAAGCTGTCAGCTGTACCAAAGAAACATTATAATTATCTGAAAAGTAATTAACCACCCCATCATCAATGGATCTTTGAAGGATTCTAGCAGTGTAAATTATAGCTCTCACATACCTGTAGCAAGTTGTCTGTGTATCAGTTTTCCTGTTTGCCAAGCTTGAATCCAATTAATTTACTGAGATCCGGAAGAGGTGTCAGGATGTCTCCATAGTGTCAACATACATACATTATTTTTTGTTCCTTCGGTAATACCTTTATCAAGCAAAATTAAAGTACATAATTAGGCTTTCAGTTTATTCAGTGCTACATCTTCATCATCTTTGACTTCAGTGGGAGCTATTTGACCACTGCTATTTTCACAATAGAGAGAACTTTTAAAACAAGCACATTGTGTGTCATAGTGTACTGCTCTGTACCCTATGTACATCTGTACTGATCTATAGTACTCTGTCTAGGTCATTAAAGGATAAGACATACAAAAAATTATTGATAAATGTATCAGATTTCATTAAGGTGAGCTTTTAAACTCAAATATGATTATATTCAGAAGAACCTTTTACAGGAGATAAGTTGGATATGGTTCTGTGATGGTTATTTTTCCAAGTATTATTTTTTTTTAATACCCTTATCCAAGAACCTATTAGCTTCACTCTCCAGGGCAGGTATATCTATTAGTCTCATCAGTCAAATGGAGGGAATATCAAGTTTAATGTCAATTAGTCCAAATTTATTGCTCTTTTTTATTTAATTAAGGGAAGAAGCTTGGGTTCTTATTTTACTTAAAAAATCAAAATATTTATACACAAAATTGATCTAAGATAAAAACAAAACAAAAACACTTTTACATAAGACTATGGTGAATCCTAAGTAAAATACCACTATGAGATTTATGCCATGATAAATTACATATCTTTGCTTAATAGACATTTTATTCCTGTTAGATAAAATTAATGAAAGAGCATAGACATCAGCCTAACACAAGGCTTCAGAAAATCAAACCAAGATGAAGTCACTCATGTTATTCATCACATAATCAGAGTAACAGTTTATAAGACATAAAAATTCCAAAATAAGTTAATTTTCACAGAAGTAAAGGACATAAGATCTCTTCCAGAAAGACCTGGTTTCCTAAAGTATAGTAATGAATGCTTGCTAACTTTCAGTTATTCCCAGGAAACTGTCAAAGTAGGGCATACTGGTAACCTGTCAAGCTCAATTTTACCTTACACTGTTCTCTTGTCCAAGCTAGCTCACGAAACCCACTGTTCTTTTCAGCCCAAAGTGTAGCTTTCTACTCTAGTAGATGGAATGCTATCCATCTCTTATTCTTTCAAAACCAAAACAAAGTAAATTAGATCTGAACTGAATTTGTTGAAAGTTTTTTCTTCAACACTGTTGTGGTTGGTTTTCTCTTGCTGTGATAAAAACACTGACAAAAAGTACCTCACAGAGGAAAGAGTATCTTTAATTTAACCTTCAGGTAAAAGTCCATCACTGAAGGAAGTCAGGGGTGGATCTCAAGGTAGGAATTTTGCTGAAATGCTATTGATGACTTTACTCTCTAGCTTGTCTTCTCATAGACTTATGCTTAGATAATGTTTTTATACTGTCCCAAACCAGCTGCCTAGTGATGGTGCCATCTGTGGATAAGCTGGACGCTCCTGAATAAATTAATAAGTCAATTGCTTATAGACATGCTCACAAGTCAATCAAAGCATTTGAACATCTGGGCAATATTTTAGTCAAAACTTTACTCTCAGACAATTTTAAGGTGACTCAAGTTCACAATTAAAGCTAATTAGGTTGGGCGCAGTGGCACATAAGTATAATCCCAGCACTTGGGGAGGCAGTGTCAGGCTAATTTCTGTGAGTTCAAGGTGAGCCTGGTCTACAAGAGAATCCAAGAAAGCCAAGGCTACACAGAGAAACCACTGTCTCCAAGAACCAAATACTGAAACCAAAAGAAAAAAAAAAAGCTAACTAGGATAGACACCATATCGTTTTGAGGTTTTCCATTACTTTGTTTAGGCCATCGCTATTTTTGATGTACAAGGCTTATATAAATAAATTCAACAGAAAATTTCATTTATTTAAACCAGTGGTTCTTAGCCTTTCTAATGCTAAAACCCTTTAATAAAGTTACTCTTGTTGTGGTGACCTCAACCATTAAATTATTTTAGTTGCTACTGTTATGAATCATAATGTAAATACATTTGTTTTCCAAATAGTCTTAGGCAACCCCTGTGAAAAGGTTATTCAAACCCCAAAGGAAATGATACCTATAGTTTGAGAACTGCTGACTAAAATTATTATACTTATAAATTTTAATATTCTGATATTAACTATATTTATTAACAGACTTTCAATCACTGTATTGCTTCTTGCTTCATTTCTTAAGATCATTATAACAGAATAACAAAACAGTTCTGTCATTTCATGTTTAAGAAATAGCTAACCGAGTAGGGGCTGCCTCTATCATGAACTCAGTTGTCAGTCTTTGATCACTTGTCACTGGCAATGTGGCCTTACCAGGACACAAAAGAAGATGAACCAGGCAGCCCTGGTGGGACTTGCTAAGCTATGGGCAGATGGTAAAGGAGGAGAATTCCCCCTTTCAGTGAACTAGGGGAAGGAAATAGGGTGTAATTAGGAGGGAGGATGGTACTGGGAGGAACTGAGGGATGGGGCTTCAGTCGGGATATAAAATGAATAAATTGTGAAAAAATTAAAATAAAAAAGAAATAGCTAATCAGGTGCTGGTGAAATAGCTCAGTCGTTAAGAGAAGTGTTTGTCTACCCTGTTTACAGAAGATGACCAATTCAGAATCCATATCCTCCTTTCCTAGGGGCCCTTGCTAGGATCAGCCCCATAGGATCCAGGAAGTTGTCTCTACTCCACATTACCCCCTCCATGCCCACCTATTCCAGTCAACTTTATCCATACTCTCTTCTCCATTCCTCTCTGCTTCATCTGATTGCTCTTGTTCTCATCTGCATACTCCCCAGGTTTACTCTCAAAATCTCCCTTCCAGGAAGATCCATGCTTGCCCTCTAGAACTCTCGTGTTTATGTAACTTCTCTGGCTTTGTGGATTGCTCCCAGTGGTGCTACTGGGATACCAACCCAGCCAGAAAACCTACCACCCACAACCTTTCGTGCCTGAAAGATGTGTTTGAGGCAATGATAAGACAGAGCTTGTGGAAGTGTTTGACCAGTGACTGATCTACCTTGAGGTACAAGCCAAGAGAATGAGCACATGCCCTGTAGTGCCTGGATGGTCAGGTTCCAGAGACTGGATGGTTCAGACACCTAGGGTAGAACCAAACATGACTGACAAAACAAACAAACAAACAAAAAACAAGTCAATGAAATAATTCTACTTGATATTCTGCTATATTAATAGATTGGTGCTTGGCTCAGTTGTCATCAGAGGCTTCTTCCAGCAGCTGATGTTTGCAGAAACAGAGACACATAGAGAACCATAAGGTGGATCTAGTTGAGCCCCAGAGAAGAAAGGGAAAATTGATTCTAGGAGAAAAGTGGTTTAGGAAACCAGGAGAACACAGCTCACAGCTCACAGAGATCAATTAATTGTGGGAGTGGTCAAACAATGACTGATCTACCTTGAGTAGTGCTCATAGTGGCTCACAGAGACCTAAGCAAAACAGCAACCATAGAGCCTGCATGGGACTGTGAAAGGTCCTCTGTGTACATGTCATGGTTGTTTTGGGGTTTTGTTTGGACTCGTAACAGTGGAACTAGGGGTGTCTCTGACTCTTGTGCCTCCTTGTGTAACCTTTTTCTCCCACTGGTTTGCCCCTTCTTGCCTTGTTATGAATATTTATCTCTAGTCTCAATGCATATTGTTTTACCCTATTGGGTTGATGTACTGGAAGGCCTGTTCTTTTCTGAAGAAAGAAGGAGGTGTGATGGATCTAGGGAAGTGGGGAAACAGGAAGAAGGACTGGAAAGAATGTAGGGTGGGGAAGCTGCTGTAGAGATGTACTGTATGAGAGAAGAATAAAGAGGAAATTAAAAAAGAGACTTTTAAGGGACTCATGTTTGATTCCTAACACTCATGTGGTAGCTTATG
>REGO01000457.1:1310599-1322869 GCA_010120015.1 Rhombomys opimus | reverse complement strand
TAATGATGACAGGCTTTATATGCTGTTTCTTATCTTGCAGTGTCCTCAACCATAAAATTATTTTGTTGCTATATTATAACCAGTTTTGCTACTGTTATGAATTATAATGAATTGAATTAAATATTTGATATTAAGAATTTGATATTTAACCAAAGAATCCTCACCCTCAAGCTGAGAACCACTGCTCTAGATAGTATGGAGTGCTCTTAAAAGACAAGACTCAGCAGGGCTCTGGGTCTGGCCTGAGAGCCACAGACATTTCCTGCACATTTCCTTATCAGACACCGTGCTAGATGCTAGGGCTGCACAGTAAAAGCAGACTCTTTCTAGCGTCAAGGTCAAGAAGACTAGGGTAAGTCCTCACTGATCATTGCCTATAAAGGTCTTCCATAGATATCCTGGAACTAAACACTTCTAATATATCTTGACTTTTTCAAAACCATTTACTGTGCGCAATACCAAATTCGAGTAATTTCAAACCATGCTACCGTTTGTTGTCAGAACTCACTCTTCAAAGTCTCACTAAGTAAATCAGGAAACCAAACAGATCTGTGTAAGAAGAGATACAGGATTACTATCTTTTAATCCTTAAAGTCACCTTGTGAGGTAGGCATTCTCCCTATTTATAGATTTTTTTTTAAAAAATGAGGCTTAAAGAATGTGATTTTTTTTTAAATCGTGGCACTTTAATATAGAAAGAGATAACTGTGTCTCATAGCACAGTGTCCACATTTATAGACGGAGGCAGAAATCAGGGAGACACAGTGGTTTTCCAACTCTCTGTGGATTGCTTTTAAATCTGACTCTCTCTTTCCATTTAACTGGGACCACTAACAAAGGAGAATGAACCACATATACTATCCAGTCAGCATCCTTGAGAAAGTAGAGCTGACAAAGTTGTAAGTTGCAGAGGGCCTCAAATGTTCTCTTTCTAAGCCTCGTTTGCCAGAGTAGTTTTACCTATTCTGCTGGTCTGAATATTGTGCATGAACACATTTTCCTTCTACTGCAATATTATATGTGTTTATTATTCTACT
This sequence comes from Rhombomys opimus, assembly GCA_010120015.1. Classification (NCBI taxonomy): domain Eukaryota; kingdom Metazoa; phylum Chordata; class Mammalia; order Rodentia; family Muridae; genus Rhombomys; species Rhombomys opimus. The sequence continues at coordinate 1,321,832 of REGO01000457.1, read as the reverse complement.
TAAGCAATGACATGCACACATTTCAATATTTCAAAAAGATAGTGACTATCATAATGCACAGTGACAGAAATGATATGAAGTGGAAAGGAATATAAAGTAGAAAATCTGAGAGGAGTTAGAGGAAGAAGTGTGGGTAAACATGATCAAAATACAAAGTAAGCATGTATGAATTTACAAATAATCAAAATATTATATTAAAATGTTTATGACTGGATTAAAATTAACCCAAAGCTGGAACAATGATTTCTGCTATGCATCTCAAAACCTCAAAGGATACATTTATCTGGTTAATATGAATGTGAAACACTCATCACACATTATTAGAACTGAACCGTGGATTCTACACACACACACACACACACACACACACACACACACACCACATCAAGTAACAGAGTTTCTATGATAAAGAAGAAATATTAGAAGGGACTTTGGAGATGGAAGTCTTGAGAATCAGTCATTCTGTTATCTTCTGCTTATTGCATAAGACTGATGACCTCTGCAGATAAGGGTGTGCTGGCTACCTTTGTGCTATGTCCAGAAGTTACCCTGTCTGTGGGTCTCATAGGAGGATAAGAATAGGATTTCATCATGTCTCTTGGAGTGTGGTTGACAACTTGGGCAGGACTTACATTCTGGCAGAGTAAATCACCTATCCGTAGGTTACAGTCTTCCAGTACATAAACTTTAGTCAAAAGTACAAATCTTAAAAACCAAAGAGATTGCATGTTTCCTTTTCCTGTTGTGTCTACTCCATTCCAATCTTTCTGTCATTTCTCTTCATATTTACCCCCATTCTAGTTCACTTTCCAGACTTGTCTCCTCCTCCTTTGTGTAAAACCAACATGGGAACTGAATGTTTACTTTCTAGCTTACATCACCCTGCAATAAACAAGGCAAACAGAGAAGCCGTTTTTTATTAGTGTGCCTTAAAAGGTAAGACTGCTTCTTTCACAGAAGGAACAATGAGAAAATTTTTAAAAGTTTGCACAACACGGTAATCCCTTGAAGCACTCCATATTTACGTCCTCTTGCCGTGCAGTACGGACCTCTCACATAGGACTCTTGTTTTCAGGCCCTAGGGCCTTCCAGAGACTTTCTCTAATAGGAAATATAAAGCCTTCTGTTCCGTTCAAAGGCATCTAAATTCTAAAGGAACTGTGTACTATGAAACCTATGCTAATTTCAGTCATTATGCAGATGGCCAAGAATGTTGCAGGTTTGTACCTAAAAGTGTTAGTTTTCTCCTGAGTCAAAGGTATTTAGATGAGCTATTTGTTGATCTCTTTGTCAGAATAAAGTCTATATATCAGAAAGTGCAAATTTGTCAAGCTTCTCCCAGGAAAATGGAATCCCCTGCAGAGTTTGGTGATTGGCCAATGTTGAATTGCAGCTTGTATTTGAATATGAATGACAGAAGATCATTCTAAGGAAACCTAACTTTCTAATTAATCATAATATGCCACCTTTGTGCATTTTAAACACATCTGCATTTCTTTGCATTTTCTAGACTCAACTTGCCTATTCCTTGGCATCCAAAAACAAAACAAAACAAAACAAAAAACTTTTCATATTGTGCCATATAATCCTCAATACCATTTTAAGGAGTCTACCTTGAATGAATAGCAGAAATAAGCTCACATTTTGATATTATGTATAATGTGTCCAAAACAATACATGTAATATCTTGTGTCACAAATGTTAAAACCTAGACATTGCATATTAGTCTTTGTGTTGCTTTTCTATTGCATCACACGGTTTAGTGTTTTTGAAATATTAAGCCTAATGATTGATCTTACTTCCACTTTCCTCGTGTAAATATTTCTGTGAATGAAAGCAGGCTCTATAGAATAAGATACAAAACAATACTGTTTCCTCTAAGAGAAATGAAAGGCCTCCCATTTAGCATTGTGGCCCATTTTAACTGATTAAATCAAAGAATTAAGATAAGGCATATTTAATGCTAAAAAACAACATTTTTCAGATGGAAGTACCATGTGGTATTTTTTTTTTCAGATGCCACTCCATCACAGGCCTGAACCAAGAATAATTAAAAAACAAAACAGAAACAAAACAAAATAAAACAAAAAACTCAAAAAAACTATCAAATAAAGGTAAGCTCTTGTGGTAGAAGGTATGTCATAATAGCTACGAACTTCTTTGTAGGTGTACTGCAAACAATGAGAAGCGTGTAATTGTTGGTGATCCACAGTGGACAGATAAAACATCAGAAGTTTACAAAGCATTCTTTACCCAGGCCACCACATTTCCTGAGTTCACAGAACTCATATTGAGAAGTAACCTAATCCTTATGAGCCACAAATCAAAACTATAGATCTTTTACTCTCCTTCTAGCTTAACTGCAAAGGTGTCATAGGGCATAGGGTTACATTCTAACATAAAGACCAAGTCTGTCCTCTTGTGGATGTTTGACCCCACAAACATTGGGGTCTCTCTCTAAGTTAATTCTCTTAGTAGGCTTGTATCCCTATTTAGGGAGGCAATTCCTTCTGATTCTGAAGATTCAAGGTACACTGGGACTCAATATAGGGCATTGCAAGAATATTAATGGTGAAGATAAGATCTGTGCAAATTATATCTCAACAAACACTAAATATAATAGAAAATAATGAGACCCAACTCACTAACCAGAGGGAAGCTGGAATATATCATCTTCTAATATTGTTTTACTGGCTATAAATGAATAAAAGGATTTTTATTGCATTTGTGTCATCAGCATTCCCATCTCAATAGGACTTTTGACACAAACATACAATCAGGAACAGAATTATTATATTTATAATGACAGTATTCAATCTTTCATCTTCACTCTGAAATATAATAAACATTTGTAACTTATATAACTCAATAAAAATGTGCTAGTGTATTGATTTCAAACCAGGAACTGATGCCACTTTGTGCCTTACTCTCATTTCATCCATATCATCTCTTTCATAATACTTTGAGAAAGCAAAAACACTAAGGTTAAATATATTTATGTTATTAGTGGCAGAAAGTCATGGTCTATGTGCTTAGAAAAAAAAACACAAAAACAAACAACAAAAAGTTCCAAACAACACCAACACAAAAAAGAATTATGTGAGCTTTAGGCTACTGTAAAACATGAAGAGCTGATGATATTGTACTGCACTGAAATCCTGCTACAGGTATGTCTTCAGGAACAGCTTATTGCTAAGGATAGCCATACCTGCTCCAAATTGTTTTATGTATTAGTTCTTAGGAAGAAAACCACATGATCATCTTTATACCTCTTGATTATCAGTTCTACATCATCAATTGGTAGCTTCTTCATCTTGAGTTAGTATTCTATAATATTGATTAGTAGACCTAATAAGATTATAATAATAATTTATTTATCTAAAATGTAGGTTATTAATATTAAATAAGATACTTAATGGGAAGCAAAGCATATTGTGTATGACATACGATAAGTACTCATCTACTGTTAGTGATGACTTTTCACTTAACCAAGAAACATTTTTGAATGTCACTATGTGAGAATTTATAAACTGTCTGGAATCATGGAGCTGAATTAAAAATCCTCTGAGATTGCTTATAAACTATCTATGTGTCAAATCTGCTGTCTTCTTGAAGCACAAAGCTCTAAGTCCAAATCCCAAAGAAAAATAAAATTAGAAGAATTTTAAGAACAATAAGAAAGGAATCCATATTTCAGACACTTCTACTTAAACCTTTTCAAAGCAAAGAATGATTAAAAAAAAAAAAAAGAAACATTCTCTAGGTTAATCCACACATCACCAGTATGTGTGCTGCTCATGTATAACCTTATCATTTGCAAATTGCCCAACTATCAGAGAAAGATATACATGCAAATATTTAAGTACTTCAAAAACAGTCTACCAAGATAAAAAAAAAAAAAAGTTGTTTCTTAAAAGTCATCTTGGTAAGGACAAGGAAAGCCAGACTCAACATTTGAGTTATTGGACTTCTTGAACTCCAATAATTCCAATATAATGAGGTGAGTGGACATAGGGAGACAGTCCTCTCCTGGAAGCCCTACTCCCAGTTCTTATAGGTGTTAAGTTTAGTGCTGTACAAAGACCTCATATGACTTCATAGAGAAACTCCAGACTCTGATTCTAATCTCAACTCACATGCTCCATACAAAGACATCTTTGGGCATAGAGATAAATCACTGAAGGTTGCTTCCAGAAGACACACCAAAGGATACATTCGTGGAGGTTTTAAGAGTCAGTTTAGGATACAGAGTCTTTCTTAATAATGAGGCTCAGTGTAAAAGTGGATCAGGGCATATAGACAGGTACATCACTTAGGCCCATTAAGGCTGTGTTTATGAAAATAAGTTGCTTGGAGAAATATAGTTTTTTTTTTTCTTTTAAAGGACTTAACCCCAGCCAAGAACATCTTTTCCTGGAATCTTAATGAAGTAGTGACACTGTGGTGAAGATTAAAGCTCTAACATTGAACTGTTTGTACTCAAAATAATTTCTTTATCAATAAAGTAAACTTGTTACAATTTTCAAGTGTGGTACCTAATTCTTCATGTGTACAATGTGAAATGTAATATTTAATTCTGAGAAAAGTGGCTTTGTTCTGAAATTTTAGCAAAATAAAATTAATCTCTTTGGGTGCTTCCAATATTGTTTAATAACAGGCCTATGAATAGGTCAGACAAAACATTGAAGTACAAAAGAAACCACTGTGTAAGAAACTCATCTCTATTCCTTTGTCCATTACAAAATAATACCAAAGAATAAAGAAAGGTAGTGAAAAATCCAGCTATCTATCAACTATTGAATGAAGACAATATGGTCCACACATGTGATGAAATTATTATTTACTTATTTAAATGAGGAACTATACAATTTGTAACCACATGGAAGTACTTGAAGATCATTATGTTGAAATAAATATTTCAGACACTGAAGGAAAAGTACAATATAAAGTCACTCAGATGTGAAACATGAAATTAGCAGTCATATGAATTCTCAGAAAAGAATGATTCTTACAAGAGGTTTAAGAGAGCCAGGGAGAGCAAAATCCTTACTGAATTCTAAATATTATCCTTCTACCCAGAGATAAATGCAACTACCAATCTTCATCACAAGCTTCTTTTCCCCAGGAATTGAAGACCATGTCAGAAAAACAAAGCTGGGTAAAGTGCAGAAGTCTTGGATACTGGGGTGCCCAAACCCAGTGGATATACCTACATCACAACTTCATCTTTGGTCCAGGAAACAGAACTAGGGATGGAAAGAATATAAGTGCCTGGGTGCCAAGAAGTCCAATGTAAAACACCCTAGTTTCTAGTCTCACCTAGAAGAAAACTGTACAAGCAAGACCTGAACAACAGTTATATCAACGGATATAACATTAATGGGGAAGGAAGAAAGTTTTGTAGGATCCTACACCTAGACAAGGAACAACAGTCAATCATTGTCTGTTAGAAGGAGGATTAGATTCTTCCAGGGTTAAACCCCTTATTTGTTTTCCAATGGAGAGTGATCAGCTTTAAAACCATACATACACAAGCAACAAAAAGGACTCAGCAGACTATGTGTATACACAATATATGTATTATATATTCATGTAACAAGTATATTAAAAGCAAAAGAGGCTATTAAGTTGGGAATGGGAAAGCATGACAGAGACTCAAGGGAGTGGAGAGGGAGCGACTGGAGTGAGGAAAGGAAGAAAGGAAGTGATACAATTCTATTTCAATTACAGACATTAAATTATTACTGTAACATAAAATTAAAATAATAAATCATGTATTTGAGGAGTTATACAAATGCAGAATGGGTAGGAAGGAGGATATAGCTACAGTACTCATGTAAGAAATTCAGCAACCCCCTTCTGAGAAATAGCAGAAGGGAATAGGAGGGAAGACAGAGGGAGGGTGGAACTGAGATAAGGAAGAGACAAGGGAGGGGGCTACAGTCAGGATGTAAAGTAAATAAATTATAAAAAATATATGTAAATTTAAAAAAATTCTCAAAAGCAAATTTTTAAGAAGCAAGTCAGTAATTCAAGAAGTACCTACAACTTCAGTATTTCTGTGTTTTATAGTGACAGGACTAGGAATAGAAGTCACTGAGAAAAATATACCTGCCACTCCCTGCCCAGTATCCACCTCTACATTCTAAAATTCCCATTGTATACCTGGAAGCAAGGATGCTTCAAATGATTTTAATCTGTTTTCTATATAAGTTTATACGTAGAATAGTTTAATTTGTAAAGTCAGCTTAAGAATAAATTTAAAAAATAACTTATCATGGAAGGGAAAAGTTATAACACACTGTATTAAAAGTTACTTGAGTCCAGCCTTTCTATTAAGTAATTGCTTGGACAAATGTATATACATCTGACAACAAGAAAAGGCTACTCTCTAGTGGATAACACACCTATTCTGGGTATGCTAGTATAGATAGGACAAAGGGATGGATTTCGGCTCAGCAAAAAACAAAAAGTATAGCAGTATGAGATTTCATCACAGTACATGTGATGGTTCTTACTTTAAGTTGTATAAATTACATATTTCTGTGTTGTAGTTGACTCTAGATAACAAAATAACAGGTAAGTGGCAACTGCTGTGGTTAAATAATTCTGCATTTTATTTCCTTTTATGTTAAGGAAAATTATGACCATTTTCTCATACAACCTCAATACCTTCAGCATGTTTTTTTATGAAACTAGATGAAGAATTTTCAAAACTAAAAAAAAAAAATAGAAGAGCAGAAGTGTGTTTGTCTGAAAGGTATATGAGTCTCTTTTCTCATTAATCTGACAATGTATCTGACAAAAGTAAATGGAAAAAAAAAGGATCATTTGGCTCAATATTTGAAGATATAGCCCATCATGAAAGGGACTCTGTTCAGGTAAAGGACTTGATAAAAGTGGCCATGTGAAGTTCATAGTCAGAAGAGCGGAGAGAGGTAATACTGGTGCTCAGTTTCTCACTTATTCAACTGAGGCTCCTGCCAGAGAGTGGTTCCAATAACATCTAAGGTGCATCTTTGGATCTCAATTAACTAAACTAGCAACTTCCTCATGATGTGAATAATGGTTACTCACATGAGTCTATATCTCATGAAATTGATAATCAATATTAATGATCACAAAAGCAAGGGTGTATGTTTTTCAAAACAAGGTTAGTCTTATAACAGAAATTAGTGATTTTATACATTACCGCTGCATGTTAGGCCTGAGGTTATTTATAAATTAATCACATAATATTGTTATACAGATATATTTATGAACATCATAACAGGGTATTAAGCAAAAACATAGAATTAGTGTTCACAATACAATTTAATAGAGTTATGATACATTAAATAATTTTAATTAAATGCTTAATTAAAATACAGATGTGGCCGCTTATTATTTCAGCACAGTACCTAATTTCATTAGTTTGCTAATGCCTTGTTTTGTTTTGTTTTCCAGTGATGGGGCTTGAACTCAGGGCTCTGAGTAATGTAGGCGAGTGTTCTAACATTAAACTTTGTTTTCAGTCAATGAAACAATATTCAATATGATAAAACTGTGTCCCATTGTTTAGTCTCATAAAGTAATGATCAACTAACCTTGTGAGTCAAATTCTTTCTTGAGTGTATGCACAAGTCCACTCTTTCTTGAGTGTATGCAAAATTTGTATATGCAGCTGTGACTGGCAGTTAAGTTTTAGATCCCAGTGAAGGAGAAAAAGAGTCTCTCTTTGCTGGTTACACTGTATTACATATTACTACACCTTAGCAGACATCAATAAGTTCTCTTTCTAGGAGTAAGGAAGCAAGCCACCCTACAGAAAAGGAGTATAGGCAGAACTCTGAAAGGAGTCCAGAAAAGTCTGGTGGCAAGGAAAGTGCAGAGCCCTTAGAACCACAGGCTGATGGCCAGTTCAAAACAAGGCATTCATCCTATAACTGCATGAGACTCTCTTATGTCAATAACCATAATAGATTATAATAAACTCAGGTCAGAAGTTGACCTTCTAAGGTTCTTGATTTCACTTTGGTGCAGAGGAACCAGTTAGCGTAATCTTGTACTCCTAATGCATGGAATGAAATATAAGTTATGAACCTAGATATCCCTCAACTGAAGAATGGATACAAAATATGTGGCACATTTACACAGTGAAATACTACTCAGCTATTAAAAACAAAGAAATAATGAAATTTGCAGGCAAATGGATGGAACTAGAAAAAAAAAATCTTCCTGAATGAGGTAACTAAGACCCGGAAAGATGCACATGGTATGTACTAACTTATACGTGCATATTAGACCTATAGTACAGGATAATCATACTTCAATCCACAGAGGGAAAAAAGCAAAGTAACAGTGAAGGCACAAGGGGATGTGCCTGAATGTCACCCAGAAGGGGAAATATAATAGACAGCAGAAGTGGCTGAAGACTGGGAACTGGGCAAGATATGGAATAGGGAGAGAAGCAAGGGTGGATCAGAATGGGGGGAGAATGGGTGTGGGAAATGAAAGGGCTACAAACAAGAAGGGAATCTAGGAAGGGACATCTCTTGGTCAACCTGTAGGCTTGCTATGGGGTAGGCTTCTGGGAGGATATGGGTGTAACTTTAGCTGAGACTCATAACAAGGGGGGTTGGTGAGATGAAGACCAAATTAACCACCTTCTAGCCAGGCCGGACTAATTGAACGAGGGGAACAACAACCTACCTATGTTGTAAGAGACCATTAATATTTACCATTGATATATCTTCTGGTAATGCTTGCTGTTAATCCTACACAGCTGTATACCCAAATCACCACACAGAGACTGGGTTTGTTTAGTTAACCTTGAACACAATGCTGGGCATTAATTTACTCCCTCCTAAACCTCCAAGCTGTCATAGTTTCCTAACATATAGATTTCTCACATTATACTTGCTTTTAGTGTTATATTAGGTCCAGTCCATCTCTCCCTGCTGTTCCAAGATCTCTCCTCCATCTCTGTTCCTCTCTTAGCTCTCCTCTCGCCCCTTCTCTTCCCACTCATTTTCTGCCCTCTCCCTCCTCCTCTCTTTCCTGTCCTCTGGCTCCTCCCATTGGCCAACATTGTAGCTAGTTGCTTTATTTTGGCCTGTTTACAGAAAGCTGATACAGGATGCTTAGAATAAGTATCACAATGCAATATCCGGATTAAAACCAGAGAGTGTGGGGGAAGGGAATAAATCAGCATTTGAATGAACAAGGGTAAGGTGTATACACTTCAAAAGAACATTATACCAACATACCTACAAAACCTGTGAACCAAAAATTACCCTGCCTACAAGAAGTCTAGGGACAATGAGGAAACAAAAAAAAAAAAAAAACAGAGGAGAAAAATTCTAAACAATATTTGGCCCAAACTGAGACCCACCGGACTGTAGAGAGCCAGCCCCTAATGATGATACTCTACTCTGCTTTCAGACAGTAGCCTAACTTGACTCTCTTCTGTGAGGCTCAAGCCTGCAGTAGATTGAAACAGATCCTAGGACTTGCAGCCAAGCATAGGGAGGAATCTGTAGATCCTGAGGAAATGTTGGGCTAAAGATGGTAGGACCATGGAGTGGACAGAAACCTCACAAGAAGACCAACAGACACAACTAGCCCAGTCCAATGGGAGCTTTCAGAGACTAAGACTTCAGCTAAGGAGAATACATGATTGGGACCAAGAACCCTCATATGGGGTGCCTGGCAAATGGAGGGGTCAGGCTGTTTCTAACATAGACCATATTGCCTGCTTTTGGATAACTCCCCCTGGCAGGGCAGCCTTTCCTGGCCTCAGGGTATAAAGATAAGAGCAGTCCTGATGTGACTTGATGTGCATGGGAAGGTTAATACAGGGGAGGAAGGTCTCCCTTTTTCTGGGGGGAAAGGAAGGGAAAGAGGAGGAAGTAGGGGGTACTGGGAGGAGGGGTGGGGGTTAGTTATTAGTAAATAAACTAATATAAAATTAAAAACAAGAAATATAACTTATGGCACCTACTTAGTTAACTCACTGTGTAGAGATAAATAATAATCACCTGTATTTTTGAAAAGTTTGGGCTATCAGTTGTTCTAATACTTGAGAGTGTACTATAACCACCCAAGGATTGTACATGTGAAATGGTTAATCAGAATTTTGAGGTCAAAATCTACTAATTTTGGTCCTGTGGAGCTCCTGTCCTCTCCAGGTCTTACTAACTCCCTCTTCTTTCATCTGATTCCCTGCAATCTGCACAAAGTTTGGCCATGAACAGGGACTGTCTCTGACATGAACTCAGTGGCTTCTCTTTGATCCCCATTGAAAGACAGCCTAGCTAGGCTACAAAGGAGGATATTGCAGCCAGTCCTGGTGAGACCTGATAAGCTATGGTCAGATGGAAGGGGAGGAGGACCTCCCCTCTCAGCGAATTTAGAGAGGGGCAGGGAGGAGATGAGGGAGAGAGGGTGAGATGGGGAGGGAATGAGAGAGAGGGCTACAGCTGGGGTACAAAGTAAATAAACAGTAATATAAAAAAAATTAAAATTTAATTTAAAAAATCTACTAATTGTTAAAAGATGTGAAGGTGAGTCTGCTGATTTGTGTGATAACTCAGGTTCTTTGTATTTATAAATATATTTTATACCTAGGATTTGATAACCTAATATTGCTGAACCTACCTTCTACTTTTTTTTTATTTTTTAATTCATAGAAAGCAAATCACAGATTACATTTGCTCTGTCTTCAAGGGCCAGTTTTTCAATCAGGGCTACATCTATGTTTGATTTACAAAACTATTTTTGTCACATTCTAACCCAAGATGTTCTCAACTAATCTATCAGTATGTGACTGGGAGAGGGGGAAAAAAAGAGACATTTTCCATAACCTACATATTCAAATCAAGTGGAGATGCTACAATGTGGTGTCCTTTAGCAAAGTCATTTCAAGAACTTTTCTTTAATCTAAAATCCTTCTAGCAAAAGACTCATAATCTCTACTGACTCTTTCTAAACTAATCCCCAAGCAAAGTTCTGTTGCTCATTGTCATTTATTTATAATGAGAGAAGGAAATATAGGTAAGGAGAATGTAAACCACAGAGAGCTCCCGCTGTAAATTACAGTTCGATCTTATTTATGTTTAAAAAATAATGACCCTATAGAATAGTTTCAGAGATCTTTCTCTCTCCATTCACTACTAATTTATGTGTGTCCCAAAGCCAAAGTATTTTCTTTTCTTTTCCTTTCTTTCTTTCTTTCTTTCTTTCTTTCTTTCTT
>REGO01000457.1:1295048-1310452 GCA_010120015.1 Rhombomys opimus | reverse complement strand
TTTTTACATATTCATGAAGAATGAATGACAGGCTCACAGAGTATCAATAGTAACAACAAAGGCATTCACCTTACTTTTGATTCATGGTTTTGTGTTGTAACCTCCTCTGTTGCCTCATTTAAAACCACTTGTGGGTACATTGTTAAAGACAAATATAAATCTTGAATAGGCTTTTCATTCTGCCTTACCATCTTTTCAAATGAGGTCAATCCAAGGTTTTGGCAGTGTTCATGTAAACTGATGTGTTACATTACTATAAACAAAAGAGTGAGTGAATGGATGGATGCCTGAACAAATGAGTGAATGAGGAAACGAATTAATGGAACCCTTCTCTTCATTCCTTAAAACTGCATGGTTTTAAGGAATTAAAACAGGCTTCATGAAATCCATTATTCATACACTATGTTTGAATGAACTTAATACAGAAATGCTTGATAGAAAATCAAGTAGTTTCCTTTTATTAAAACAAAAACAATTAAAGCTTATTTTTATGAAAATTACAAGAGGTAATATTTTACTAATTTTCATTTTTTTAATTTAATTTTAACTTATATATTCACTTTACTTCCCAACCGTTGCTCCCTTTCTCCACTCCTCTCTGTCTCCTCCTTTATCCCTTTCCCTTGTTCTGGGGAGTGCTATGGAAGAGTGTGTTGTGTGTGTGTGTGTGTGTGTGTGTGTGTGTACACTCACAAGCTTGTGATGACGGAAGAACTCGTTTTTGAGTGGACAGGGACTCCACAAAAGGAGCAACAGAGTCAACTAACATAGACACATAGGTGTTTACAGAGACTGAAGCACCAACAAGGAGCATGAATGGACTCTATGTGGGTTCCCCTACACATGTGCAGCCGATGGGCAGTTTATCTTAGTGCCTGATTTTCTTTCTTTTTTTTAAATTTAATTTAATTTTTAATTTTTTTATTTTTAAATAATTTTATACATTCACTTGTATCCCAGCTGTAGCCCTCTCCCTCATTCCCTCCCAATCCTCCCCTCCTTCCCTCACCTCCTCCCTGCCCCCTTCAGAGTCCACTGATAGGGGAGGTCCTCCTCTCCTTTCATCTGGCTCTAGCTTATCAGTTATCTTCAGGATGGTTGCAATGTCCTTATCTGTGGCCTAGCAAGGCTACTCTTCCCTAAGGGGGGAGGGGAAGCTCATGAGTTCATGTCAGAAACAATTCCTGTCCCCCTTACTAGGGAACCCACTTGTATACTGAGCTACCATGGGCTATGTCTGAGCAGGGGTTGTAGGTTATACCCATGCATGGTCCTTGGTTGGATAAACAATCTCATAGAAGACCCCCGTGCTCAGATATATTTGGTCCTTGTGGGGCTCCCTGTCTCCTCTACGATATACTAATTCTTCCTTCCTTCATATGATTCCCTACATTCTGCCGAAGGTTTGGTTATGGGTCTCAGCATTTGCTTTGATACACTGCTAGGTAGAGTCTTTCAGATGCCTTCTGTGGGAGGCTACTGTCTGTTACTTGTTTTCTCCTATTTCCATTATCCATCCCCTTTGTTTTTCTAGATGAGGATTGATCATCTTAAACCTGGTTGTCTTTCTTGTTTATCTTCTTTAGGTGTACATATTTTAGTATGTTTCTCCTACCTTATAGGTCTATATAACTGAAGATATACCATGTGTGTCTTTCTGATTTTGGGATACCTCACTCAGGATGATTTTTTCTAGATCCCACCATTTGCCTGCAAAATTCATGTTTTCCTTGTTTTTAACTGCTGAGTAGTATTCCATTGTGTAAAAGTACCACAATTTCTGTATCCATTCTTTCGTTGATAGACATCTGGGTTGTTTCCAGGTTTTGGCTGCTACATACATGGTTGAGCAAATGTCCTTGTTGTATACTTGAACATCTTTGAATATATGCCTAGGAGTGGTATAGTTGGATCTTGAGGTAGCACTATTCCTAATTGTCTGAGAAAGCACCAGACTAATTTCCATAGTGGTTGTACCAGTTGACATTCCCACCAGCAATGGAGGAGGGTTCCCCTTTCTCCACAGCCTCTCCAGCATGAGTTATCTCTTGAGTTTTTGATCTTAGCCATTCTGATGGTTGTAAGAAGAAATCTCAGTGTCATTTTGATTTGCATCTCTCTGATGGCTGGAGATGTTGAACATCTCCTTATGTGTTTCTCTACCATTCTATCTTCTTCTACAGAGAATACTATGTTTAGCTCCATACCCTATTTTTTTAAATTGGGTTACTTGAATTACTGACTTTTAACTTCTTTAGTTCTTTATATATTCCAGATATCAGCCCTCTGTCAGATGTTGCATTGCTATAGATCCTTTCCCAATCTGTAGGCTGTCATTTTGTTCTAATGACAGTGTCATGGTACACACATGAAAATCAGAAAAAGCCTTGCAGGAGTCAGGTCTCTTTCTTTGCATTATGTGGAATTCAGAAATTAAACTCACAGGCTTGATAACAGGTCTCTTTCCACACTGAACCATCACTCACCTCCTGTATAGGCATAGCTCAAAAGGAATCACCTAATGCTGTTTGCCTATCTATCTATCTATCTATCTATCTATCTATCTATCTATCTATCCATATATGTGTGTGCATATATAAATATATATGTAAATATACACATATGCGTTTATATTGTATATGTATTTATATAGGTTTATGTATATATAAAGCAAACATTTATCAATAAAACACATCAAAATGTTTGCTTTATACACACATATCATATGTGTGCATAATATATCTTGTTCATATGTATCTCCCACTCCACCCCTCACCCCTTCATTTATTATTTACCTCCTGACCATGTTGTTTTTTAATAACCCACTGAATCTGATCATGCTGTTCATAGGTGCATGTGTGAGATAAACCATTAATGTGTAGCAAAAAAAAACCCACATAGATCCTCCTACACTTCAGGCATTAATATCTCATCTTTTTCCACTGGAGCTACTCTGGGTGGGTTTTTTTTCTGTACGTGATCTTACAAATATCAAAGCCTCCCACATCACTGAAGTAGCTACTGAAACACAAGACTCCCAGTACTGGATATATCTGACTCACTTTAGCATCTTAGCTTCAGTGAGAATTCAATATGGTATATACGTAAAATAATAATGATGATTTAAGGTATGGTAAGATGTGTCATTACCTTCTTGGATGTAGTTATGGTTTTGAATGCTTGCACACAGTGCTGAAAAAATAATGAGATTCGTAATGGAATAGTAAATAAATAAAGACTAAATAAATAAATCAAAATACCTAAATTTAAAGAAACTGAGTCCTTACTCATATGAACAGTTAATGCAGTAGGACTAGAAAATATTTAAAGATAGCAGCCTGAGCTTAGATATAAATATAATTAAATGGGTCCTTATAGTGTCTACTAAAATACACACTGAACATCACTAACAATATAATATTTATTAAAAATTAATTTATTACCTCTGGAATAATATCTTCTGAAGAACAAAACCAAACTAATGAAGACCTTTCGTTTAATGACAACTTGCCAAACCTGAGTCCTATTCCAGTAAATGATCAAAAGGCCAACCAGAAGATAGAGAAGGAAGACTCAACTTTCAGGCTGCTCTTAAGGGAGCAGCATAAATCTTTTGTGGCAGCATACAAGACAGTTTGATATGTTTCTGTAGCTGCTTCATTCCTCTCTGGGTACTTGTGAATCAATACCTGTCCAATCCTGTCTATGACTTTATAGAATCATACGAACATAGAAATCATGGCTAGAAGGAGGCCTGGAGATTACCTACTCTAACCTCTTACACTGCAGAAATTCCCTGTTTAATAGCTTTGAAAACAGCAAGGAAATATTACTAGGAAAAAATTTCAAATAGAAGCACATATAGTTATGAGAAAAGGATTTGTTTTATTCAATTTCTTTAAAGTTTTATTAGTATGAGCCTTCCAATAGGTTACATTTATTAAAAATGCTTTGCCTCCCTAAACAGAATAAATCTTCCCTTTGCCTGAGAGATTTTTACCTAAGACGATCACGGTTAGCACACCTCTTTGTATTCTGTTCTTTTTTTATATGTTTTAAATTAAATTTTTATCTTTTTATATTAATTATAATTTATTCACTTTGTTTGCCAGCTGTAGTCCCCTCCCTCCTTCCCTGCTCATCCCGCTTTCCCTTCCTCATCTCCTTCCATTCCCTTCTCCAAAATCCACTGTTAGGGGAGGTCCTCCTCCCCTTCCATCTGACCCTAGCTTATCAGGTCTCATCAGGACTGGCTGCATGGTCTTCCTCGATGGCCTGGCAAAACTGCTCCCCCCTTGGGGGGAGGTGATCAAAGAGCCAGCCACTGAGTTCATGTCAGAGACAGTCCCTGTTCTCCTTACTACGGTACTCACTTGGATACTGAGCAGCCACGGGCTACATCTGAGCAGGGGTTCTTGGTTATCTCCAGGAATGGTCCTTGGTTGGAGTATTAGTCTCAGAAAAGACCCCTGGGCCCAGATATTTTGGTTTGGTTGCTTTCCTTGTGGAACTGCTGTCCTCTCCTGGTCTTACTGTCTCCCCCTTCTTTCATAGGATTCCTTACACTCTGCCCCAAGTTTGGTTATGAGTCTCAGAATCTGCTTTGATACACTGCTAGGTAGAGTCTTTCAGAGGCCCTCTGTGGTAGGCTCCTGTCCTGTTCCCTGTTCTCCCTCTTCCAATCTCTATCCCATTTATCTTTCTGAGTGAAGATTGATCATCTTACCCAGGGTCTTCCTCCTTCTTGCTTAGCTTCTTTAGGTGTACAGATTTTAGTATGTTTATCCTATATTAATGCTCTAGTATCCACTTATAACTGAGTATATACTGTGTGTGTCTTTCTGCTTCCAGGATACCTCACTCAGGATGATATTTTCTAGATTCCACCATTTACCTGCAAATTTCATGATTTCCTTGTTTTTAATTGCTGAGTAGTATTCCATTGTGTAAAATGTACCCAGTAACTGGTTTTCTCCTGGTAAAAAGGTCCTGTATACTTTAAACATGAAATTCAAATGATGGCAGAGTGAATGGTATATATCATATAATGCTTATATATTAGTCACTCAAAATATATTCTTATATTTGGTAGTGGGAAAAAATTTCAAATATCACAAACATGGTGTTTCACGTAGATGGGAAAAATACATGGTAATATTTGAATAAGTACAAAAGCTTGGTATAAAAATCACTTAATAAATGGATGGATGAATGAACATGTGTCATCAAGATGTTGCATTGTAGAGAGAGAGAGATGATTCTTTGAATAAATTACTTGGTTTTCAAGCATGAGTACTTAAGTTTTGATCCTTACAACACACATAGAGCCATAAAAGGCAGCACACAAACTTGCAATTCCTGCACTCTTACAGAGAAATGGGAGGTGGAGACAGGTGAATTCATGGAAATCTATCCCTGTATATGTAATAGAGAAAAACAAGAACCCTTGTCTTAAACAAGGCAGATGTTGATGATGGATACCCATGTTTGTTTGTTTTTTTTTTTGTCTGAATTCTCCATGTATGCTAAGGTATGCACACACACACACATGCACACACACATATAGATACACACACTAACACACATGTAAACAAATGCACCTCATAAATTCATATTTATTAATAAAAATATACTGAATGAATCTTACTAGATAGCTCAGGAAGCTTGTGGTCTATAAGAATTAATTTCCCATCACATAGCACATATGCCTTAAGCTCTTTGTTTAGATACTGATCAGTTCACTAACCTATCTTTTGATCTCTGACTGATAAGTGAATATTTGCCTGCAATATTTGAGGCAGAGAAAAGAAAATCAAACTAGATTATTGGCTGTTTCCCATATCCAAAACATACACTATTGCAGAGAAGGAAATGTGACTATACTCTGAAGAAACTGATGAAATCAGCATGTGGAGGATGGCTGGATACAAGTGACTAAAAGAAGCAGTTACAAAAAACGTAACAACATTTGATGGTAAATACAAGAATGAAAAAAGAGAGGACACCACCATGCATTCTTTTCTGTGTTGTCGCACTATCTGCTGCAGTGTGCTGTAGAACTGCATAAAGGATGTCGTGGAAGGATCCCATCAGAACAACACCTCTCTGTGCAAAGAGCACAGGACAAACTGAGGCACGAGTAGACTAGGTATTCATTGGAACTTGCCAGTAGTACTACCACCTCCCTCCCCCTCAGGAAACTATAACGGAAATACTGAAGGAACCAAACACTTCAACCACCTACAAATGATTATTTTCTAAATATAGGAAACAGCAACAGTTGCCTAGGATACCCTCAATATTACTACAACCTTAGAAAAATTTCTTATAAAGATTTTTCTGTTTGGCAAAATCCCTGACAAAGTAACTTAAATTTTTTTCTTACAAATGGGGTTGGAAGTTCTGAAAATTTTTCCATTTTGAAAATAAACAATTGACATCAGAAGAATAAGAATAATCTCTGTAGGAGAAACTGGAGTATTTAAATCTATGCTCCTAGAGTCCTAAACAAGGAGGAAGAGATAGATATGTGTTACTTAAGACTTAAAGTGAAACTAATGAGGTAATGAAGAGAGAACAAGGGCATATCTGTAGTTCATAATACAATTATTATACCCATCAGATTCAAAATAACCTTAAATATAGTTTAATACACATATATGTGTATTGTTATAGAAAGGAAAAGAGATGAAGAAGATGGGCAAAATAATGAGACAGAAATAGAGAAAGACAGAGCGACAGAACATCATATATAAGCTTCTCTTATAGTAGGTCCTAGAGGTGAAGTTTCACGGCATTAAAAAATTGGTCCTTAACTTTAAAAACTGTATAGTTTACTTCAGCAGATGGAAAAGAAAAAAAAAGAAGGAATGAAAAATATATATAGAAAACTGTAAAAAATTTTCAAGAGTAAAACAATTTTCACATTTGCACAAGCATCTTTCCTATCCTATTTCATTTCTTCATGCAGAATGTATCCATTACGACTTATAATAAAAGTGATAATATAAACAGCATGAAGATCTTGTTATTTCTCACCGGAGTTCTTATTAGCTCCACCATGGAGCTGGCACAAAGCAGAAAGTTCAAAATAACCTAAAATGAAAAGGAAAGACTAAGTCAATCTAGAGAATTATGCGGAGTGGTATACACTCTGAAGTCATGAATCCCATGTTTGCCCGAAGGATTCAAGTATGTAGCCTCATGGCAGGACTACTACTGTAGAGGAGATAAGGAATAGATTGAAGGGCATGTACAAGTCAAGAGGCCACAAGGACATGTACAAACCAAGAGGCCAGGAACAGGACTTGCAGGCATATGAGTGCTCTGACATCTTGTTGGGAACCAAGCTTAGATGCTCATAACTGCTGAGATTTTTCTCTAGCCTATAGGTGTGTGGGTTTTTCAGAGACGATTTCACCATGTAGGCTGACTGACCAAGAACTCAATGTGCAAATGATGTTAGCTTTCAGATTATAGAGATCCACCTGCATATGAATTAAAGTGATTAAAGGCACATCAGATTTACATATTGTTGTAAGAGCTGAGTCTCCATAAGGACACAAACAGCTTCATGGAATTGGAGCTGATATCATTCTTACAATGATTATAAATGAATATTTATGATTGCTTTTGTCTCTGACATCTGTGTTTAAAGAAGTGTTGCAGAAGCTGAAACCTTGCCACTGAAAGTATGGCCCCAGGATGTTGGCATTAACATTTACTGGAAACCTGTTAGATAAGTAGCAAGTCCAACTCCTCAGCAGACCTCTTGTGTAAGAAGTTGGCCTTGTCTTGCCCAACAAGGCAATTAATATCCACTTTGCAGTAGGAGAACAGAGAGCTGTATTAATCACTATTAATCTTGCATGCTCATTGAAATCACCTTGAAGGTAAGCTTTAAAAAGTCTAGTGCCTGGTTGTTAGAAGTTTTATTTTCAACTATTTTTAAAGTATATTCGTTTAGAATTCTTTCCTTCTCTCTGCCTCTCTTTTTCCCTTTCTCATTTGTGGTATATGTGTATGTGTGTGTGCGTGTTCCATTGTCCCTCTCAAGGTCAAAAGAAGCTTGTGGGTGTCCATTTTCTTTTCAATCACATAGGTCTCAGGAACTGAATTCAAGTTGTCAGGTTTCAGTCCAGTGGCATTACCTTCTGAGTAATGACCCTGACCCCAAACATTGCATTTTTAAATGCTTCCTCACAAGCAGCAGTTGGACAGGTATCACTAGGTTAGAGAGTTGCTATAACATGCCTATGGTCACATGGCTGAAAGATGACGGAGTGCAGATTCAGACCCAAATCCATGATACCCTCTTTATATGTTGACTTCTTGTCTATGTCTCTTCAAGTCAAGAAATATTCAGATTTCAATGCAGATGTAAAGAGATGAAGTTTAATGTACATATGATCTCTACTTGTCAGTGAGAGGGTGATGCCTCTGACATCCCAGAGTCTTAAAATATTTTACATACTCCAAAGCTCCAACATTCAGCACAGTGGTGAGTAAATACTGTTGCTAACATAAACACTGTTTGATTAAATAAATACTATCCAAGTACTAAGATACTGACTAACTGTACCAAAAAAAAACAAAAAACAAAAAACAAACAAACAAACAAAAAAACCCCACTTCTTTACCATATCAAGCTAAAATACAAATTGCCCATCAGGATTAATATATGGGAAATATGAAACTTACTCTTTCTTATTGTGATTGATGCATGCATATTATTTCACTTATCAGGACAAAACCTCTCTATAATTTTATTGACTGTGATACAATAATGAAGGCTAAAAACCTACATTTCCTAATGTGTAAATGAGTTGAAAATAAGCTTCATATTTATTCATTAGCTGTCACAGTGGCTACATCCTGAGATTATTTTTCTTGCTATAGAATTAAACTTTACAAACAACTAGAACATCTCACTCAATAGCTAATTCATAGTGAAATCATTATCTTATTATAATAAATACCTGGGTAAACAAAATTTAAATAAGAACAGTCCTGCTTTACAGATTTCCCCCCCTACTGATAATGTAATCACTATTGTTCAATTATAATGCTTGGCAATGAATGGAATTGCACTTTATGGAAAGAATTTGAATTATTTTTGTCAGTCATTCAGCATTAGATTTTGTGTAGGAATAGAAATTCATAGAGTTTTCTCATCTCATAGAAGGAAAACAAAAAGTGCTGGGAGGTGGGGCTGGAGGATAGTGCTTAGAGGCCAAGGAGAGATTCTATCAGAGAGGCAAACCACAGGACTGTCACAGGAGACAGAACTGACTGCCTGACTAGAATATGCAAATGCAAATGATTTTGACAGAGACATTTTAAGATCTTTCCTTGTTATCTTTACCTGAGAATATAGACTACAGCATGGTGAGGATTACTACCTGCCCCCTGCCTGACTAGGTAAAATAATTGTTCCCCCTATATTATTTGAGATCTGGAAGCCTCTGTTTACTCAACCAGTCATTAATTCCAATGATATTTATTAAACCTACGAATTTGGGAAGGCATTAAGTGATTAAAGCCTTGAACCAAGATGTGCAAATAGTTCATAAAACAAAGAGTGTGTCAGAGAGAGGAGTGGCCAAGAGCTTCATTTGCAACAGCCTCTGAAGGGATTCTCCATGAATAGGAGAGCCCTATCTAGGTAGAGAGGTGAGGGAAGTGGAATTCTTTGATAAATTTTGTAAAGGGATACAGAAGGTTCCACAGAAGGCCAGTCTGAACAGTACAGATATTAAGGAGACATATCTGTGTGAAAAGAGTTCAAGTGACAGCTTCACACATAGTGAGCCACAATGGCTTTCAAATATTTCCATAAAGAATCAAATAAGCAGAAGCAATTTAAACTTCCACTCAAGGTAGGAGAAGAAGAACACATCCTCCCCTTGAAGACACAAGGTGGTAGAGGATCCAGTACCACTTTACAGAGCTGCAGGAGAGACAAAGAAAATGATGTTCTAGCTGGAGTCTTTCCTTTCCTAACCAATTCAGCAGGTTCAACTTTAGCAATTCTATTGGTTTCTTTTTTTCTTTTTTTTTTTTTTTTTTACCATTTAAGAGTGAATAGAATAATGGAGCTCATGAAAATAGAAAATTATACCACACTTCATTTGTTGTTATTTTTACCTATTCAATAACTATAAAAAATGTGTATGTTACATATTTAGTGTATATAGATATTATGCTACATGAGAGAAAAAAAAGGTCCTATACCCTTTAAAATTTCAGTTGGAATGCCCCCTGTAACAAACAGTAATTGAGAACAGAAAAATCAGATGATTGTTTAATTAAAATTGTGCCCTATGTGTTTAAGGACTGAGTGATCTCAGAGGAGCTTAATATGAGATTTTTTTTGTTTGTTTTTATTTTTAAGACAAAAGGATAAACTTTTAATCTTTTTTTAAATTTTTGATTATGTGTCTATTTATTTCTTAAACTATCATTCTTCTCTTTGTACGTTGCATCCTGACTGCAATTTCACCTCCCTCTACTCCTCCAAGTAACTTTTCTTTTCTTTTTTTTTTTTTTAGACTTTTAGTCTTATGGGACAGCAAATTATGGGAAGACAAATAAATTAAAAAAAAAAAAAAAAGAAACCTAATGGTCTATAGAAGTGCTGTTTGGTAAATTCCATTATATAGTTTTCATTTGTGCTCTGATAAAATCTATCTAAGGTTATCTCTGTTTATTATCTTTTGTGCTTCCTAGTAGATCAAGAAAAAGACATCTTTATCAAGACATATTTTGCACTTAGACATATCAAGAAGATATGGGGAGGTTTAGAATAATGGCAGCTTCTAAAAAAAAGCCTTATGCAGTACAATTTTATATTCTTTATTTACAGGCAATTTAAGTTTTAGATCTTTGAAAAACTTGTTTAACCAACACATGTATTAAAGGCACATGCAATAAAGTGTTAAATTTTATATATTAGAAGGAACTTTTTTAATCTTTGTTGGAAGACCCTGCTGTTAAGGTTGAAGTCACCATGTCCAGATGCTAGGCACAAAATGGAGGACTCCCTTTCTAAGCAAGACTTCCTCTTCCTTGCCTGACCTTATCTCTATAGCGTCTCTGGGCACAGATAGGTGACCTTGTTTGGAGGATGACCCTGATCAGAGCCTCCTGCAAGCCCTTTGTGACTTGGCACATGACTACAGTCTTTTCCCCCTGCCCATATGATAAATAGGTACTATGTTATGACCAATCAGATTTTCTGGTCTGTATGATAATTAGGTACTATGTAATGACCCATCAGCCCCTCCCACCTGTAACCTTAAAAACCTTTATATACCTTATGCCTGAAACAGTGAGATGGGCTACCTCTCCAAAGAAGACTCACAGAAGTCTTGACCATTGTATTTACCCCATTTATGACTTCTGCTGCCTTTGTTCTTGTGGGCTGGTGGCCAACCACTTCGGGGAAAAAAAAAAGTGCCACAAATCTTTATGACAATCGATATTTACTTTAAATATGAAATGACTGTATTTTAATTACAACATTTTCCCTTTGTTTTCTTTCCTCAAAACCCTCCCGTATTCTAGTTTCCACTCTCTTTCAAATTCATGGCTGCTCTTCTTGCCAATCTCTATTGAATGCATATATGAATTTGTATGTACATATGCATATTCTAAAATATAAATTGCTGTTTTATTACAAGGTCTTTTACTAATTCAATAAGATAAAATGGCTCTCGATCTAAAAACAAGATAAAACAGCAATACTGCAAATAGTGTGTTTCCCTCCGAAGTTTCTGGATCTGACCTTTGCTAAGATGGTACTTACAGGGAAGGGCCCTGCTGGGTAATTATATCGTGCATGAAGAGCCATCATGAATGAAAACATTATTTTGTAGAAGGCACCAGAGGGCTAGCGCCTTCTCTTCTTTCCTTGAGACAAGACAAAAGATACAAGTCAACATGGGGATCTAATCAGTACTGGTACTTGTTAGCACTGTGATCTGAGGCTTTCCGGTGCTTTGGCAAAATCAATTCATTCTGTTTATGAGCTACCCTTATCTATGGCAGTGTGCTTTAGCAGGTCAAAAGCACATTAGAAATCATATTCTTCTTCACCCTCTCCCTATAGCTCAGCTGTTCATGAGCTGGCAAGTATAAACTATTTGGATTCCAGTTTGCTGACTGACAAAAGTGTAAATATCTCCCTCCCTAAACAACTTTTGTTCCCCTGGAGAACACTTGTCAATGTTTAGTGTTATATTTGATTGTTACAGTTAGGTATTGGGTGTTTTTTCCTTGAAAAATACTTTGCTGAGGCAAGGATTCTGCATCCTTGGATGCACAGAAAGACTGAAAACAAATATGTCTGTCCCAAGAAGGAGTGGTACCAACCTCAAGAAGATGTGATCCGAATCTACATTCCCTAGTCACATTAAATAATTTTGTGGTTCTCTTGGAAGCTTGTGTGAAATGCAGGAAAGATTGATTCCTAGGATATGACAAAGGTCAAAACTTTTTGTTGGGTAGTCTTATTGTTGAGCCTATATTTGGGCCACAGGACTAAAAGAGGGGAAAAAAGTTAAATCATAGAAAAATGACAATTTGCCAGAACTTCAAGGACATTGCAGCTACTCCATAGGGGAAAAATAAACAAAGAACACAAAAAGGATAGTTTCCTTAATAATAAGATTGTGTGCCAGGGGTGGTAGTACACACGTTTAATCATGAAGGAGGCAAGTGGATCTCTGCAAGTTTGAGGTCAGCCTGGTCTACTTAATAAGTTCCAGGACAGCTAGGGCTAGGTAGATAAACCATGTCTCAAAAACAACAACAATAATAATTTACTTTTTACGATGATAACTTAGAGAAGCTATATCATTTGCCTACACTTACCAAACAAACAAACAAACAAACAAAAATGAGATCTAAGTTCAGGTCTTTTTGATTATTCTTGATCAATCTTATCTTCAGAGTTGTAGTAATCAGAGCTGACTATTTTCTTTTTTTTAATTTATTTTATTTATTTATTACAACTTATTCACTTTGTATTCCTGCTGCACCCCCCTCCATTCCGTCCTCCCAGTCCAACACATCCTCCTTCTTCTCCTATGCCCATTCCCTAGTCCCCTGATAGGGGAGGATTGCCTTTCCTATCTGACCCTAGTCTATCAGGTCTCATCAAGGTTGGCTGCATCATATTCCTCTGTGGTCTGGCAAGGCTGCAACCCCCAGGGGGAGGCTATCAAAGAGGTGGATACTGAGTTTATGTCAGAGACAGCCTCTGTACCCCTTACTAGTGAACCCACTTGAAAACTGAGCAGCCTAAGGACTTCCTTTGAACAGGAGTTCTAGGTCCTCTCCATGCATGGTCCTTGGTGAGAGTATTGGTCTCTGCAGGCTTCACTGGGCCCAGATATTTTGGCTCTGTTTTTCTCCTTGTGGAGTTCCTGTCCACTCCAGGTTTTTCTAACTCCCTCTTTTTCCATAAGGAAGAAAGGAGGTAGTAAATGTTTATTGAGTTAAATGAAAAAAAAATATGTTTATTGCCCACCAGGCAATCTCAAGGTAATGAATTCTGAGAGTCATACTACTATAAGAATTAAGTCAGACAGGTTGGAGAGGTGGCTCAGCAGTTAGGAGCACTGACTGTTCTTCCAGAGAACCCGGGTTCAATTCTCAGCACCCACCTGACAGCTCACAACTGTCTGTAACTCCAAGGGGCTGACTCTTTTCTATATTTTTCAATCAAATGCCCTAATTTACTGTTTGTGCCTGTGCTCAGTACACGTGTGGTTTAACAGTGACATGGGGGAATATATGTCTTTAAATCAAAGTAAACAAACCATTTTGTATTTATTAATAACAGTGGCATTAACATCACTGTTACGAATTGTTCTGTGTTGATGTTCTTAGCTCAGTGATTATTAGATTGGTTATGCTTTGGGTTGACTGTGAGTTAAATTCTTAATGTGTGTCTTTGTAAACAACTTATATTCTTAGAAATCCTGGTACTCTGTAATACTTTCTGGATTCTATACAATGGGACAACAAAGGGGCTGTAAGATGAGAAGGAGAAGGAGGAGGAGAAGAAGAAGGAAACAAGATGAAGGAGATGCATGCATCAAGACTTTTCAACTGGCCATTGCCTGGCAGCATTCCATCTTTAGAATATCCCTTCAGGTTGAATTTTTGGGGTCGCTCATATATACTATCATATCATCTGCGAATAGTGACACTTTGACCTCTTCCTTTCCGATTTGTATCCCCTTGATCTCCTTTAGTTGTCTTATTGCTCTGGCTGGGACTTCAAGTACTATGTTGAAGAGGTATGGAGAGAGTGGGCAGCCTTGTCTTGTCCCTGATTACAGTGGGATTGATTTAAGATTCTCTCCATTGAGTCTGATGTTGGCTATAGGCTTGCTGTATATTGCCTTTACTATGTTTAGATATGTGCCTTGTATCCCTGATCTCTCTAATACTTTAAACATGAATGGGTGTTGGACTTTGTGAAATGCTTTTTCAGCATCTAAGGAGATGATCATGTGGTTTTTCTCCTTCAGTGTGTTCATGTGGTGGATTCCATTGATGGATTTCCATATGTTGAACCACCCTTGCATGCCTGGGATGAAGACTACTTGGTCGTGATGGATGATATCTTTGATGTGTTCTTGGATTCATTTTGCAAGTGTTTTGTTGAGTATTTTTGCGTCAATATTCATAAGAAAGATAGGTCTGAAGTTCTCTTTTTTTGTTGGATCTTTGTGTGGTTTAGGTATCAGGGTGACTGTAGCTTCATAGGATGAGTTTGGTAATGTACCTTCTGTTTCTATTTTGTGGAATAGTTTGAGGAGAATTGGTGTTAGCACTTCTTTGAAAGTTTGGTAGAATTCCACGCTGAAACCATCTGGTCCAGGGCTTATTTTGGAGGGGAGACAGAGAACTCCTCCAGCTGATAAACACCTTCAGCAAAGTGGCTGGATACAAAATCAACTCAAAAAAATCAGAAGCCCTCCTGTATACCAAAGACAAAAGGGCCGAGAAAGAAATTAGGGAAACAATACCCTTCACAATAGCCACTAATAACATAAAGTACCTTAGTGTGACTCTAACCAAGCAAGTGAAAGACCTGTTTGAGAAAAACTTCAAGTCTCTGAAGAAAGAAATTGAAGAAGATCTGAGAAGATGGAAATATCAAAGATCTCCCGTGCTCATGGATTGGTAGGAGTAACCTTGTGAAAATGGCCATCCTGGCAAAAGCAATCTACAGATTCAATGCAATTCCCATCAAAATACCAACTCAATTCTTTACAGACCTTGAAAAAAAGATTCTCAGCTTCA
This sequence comes from Rhombomys opimus, assembly GCA_010120015.1. NCBI lineage: Eukaryota > Metazoa > Chordata > Mammalia > Rodentia > Muridae > Rhombomys > Rhombomys opimus. The sequence goes on along the minus strand of REGO01000457.1, from coordinate 1,295,134 downwards.
TACGGAGAAACGAAAAACCCAGAATCTCCAAAACAATCCTGTACAACAACAGATCATCTGGAGGTATCACCATCTCCGATCTCAAG
>REGO01000457.1:1276191-1293342 GCA_010120015.1 Rhombomys opimus | reverse complement strand
GGAAGTTCCCTGTGTTCAGATATTCTTGTTCTGTTGCTCTCTTTGTGGAGACCCTGTCCTCTCCAGCTCTTACTATTAACAGGAACTCAATGACTGTCTGTTTGGCCTCCCCATCCCCAAGGGGGGAGCAGTCCTGTTAGGCCACAGAGGAGGGCTTTGCATCCAGTCCTGAAGATACCTGATAAAACAGGATCAGATGAATGGGGAGGAGGTCCCCCCCATCAGTGGACTTGTAAAGGGGCACGGTGGCGATGAGGGAGTGAGGGAGAGACTGGGAGGAAATGAGGGAGTGGGATACGGCTGGGATACAGAGTTAATAAAATGTAACTGATAAGAAAAAAATAAATAAAAAAAAATATATCCCTTCAGAATCATCTCATGAAAAGCAGTTCAGGAATGAGTGAAGGCTTTGCAGGTTCTGCCTCACTTTGCCCGGTTGTAAATATCTATCCTCCTGTTTACTAGCTTTGTAACCCTGGGCAATGTACTATAAAATGAGGTCTCGCTGGTTTCAGGTGACACATCAGTTAAAAAGAGGATGATAAGTATAGTATGTCATGGGGCCCTTAAGAAGAGTCAATATGATAATATGTGTAGAATTTCTTACACATAGGAAGGTTTTTGGCCTTACCTCCGATTTAGCTAGAGCACTTACCAGACTAGGTTCAGTCCCTAGTGCTTAAATAAAATGTGTTTTAATTTATGAATCTTCTTCATCGTGTAGGTTTGTATGCTCTGAATGGAGCTGTTGTCTTTCAAAGAAAATTAACACCACAAGCTATTTAAGATTCCCTGTAAGGTGCTTAGATGTGGCATCTAAAACTATTTACATGGTATTCTGTGTGGGCTCTGTATTATCTGAAAATGTTGTGAATGCTGAAGAGAAACATGCATTTTTTCCTAGTATAAATTTTCAAAATAGAGCAACTAAATTAAATACACTAAGAAACATGAAAGCCTTTGACACAGAGAAGGAAATTATTTTTTTCAATAAACCATGTCCACCAACATTACATAACATTACATAAAAAGCCTTAATAGCGAAGGTAAAAATGTTAGGTCCTGATTCTAATACCCCTTTTTACATTATTAGTGTAAGTAACATACCAAGCACAATAATTTTACAATTTTTACATGTTAGATGCTCTATTAGTTATGCCCTCTCTTATTTGTAATTTATATAAAATTAAAACTGTAATTTTTTTATCTTACAAATTGTTTTTTTAGAATACCATTATTTTAAATGAAAAACTTAAAGCAAAAAAACAAACAAACAAACAAACAAAAAAACCCAAAAACCTATACTACATGTCTCTAGTTTAGCCCTAATGCATACTTTATGTTCAGTCCTGCTCATATTTCATTTTCACGGGAGGATTCCTGTCAAGATTTGTCAGGAATCCATATGACTCCTGCCTGTCTTTGAATAGGGATGTTCTCTTCTCATCAAAGCACCTGTGTTCTGTAGAGGCAGTGTACAGAACTTGTCATCCTTCCACTCCTGTCTCACTGGGAAAAGTCGGCACACAACTCTACTTCCCCTAAAGCGTCTTTAGGTTGAGTCCCCACTGCTCATGGCACTAATGTACTCATCACTACACTCTCTCTTAGTTCCTCTGGGGCATTTTCAGCAAGCCTGTGTATTTTATGGGATTTTGTCTCACATATTCACTAAAATACTTTCACCAAACTTCTGTTTTCTGTGACCATTTTAAGGAAAATCTAGACAGAAGAGAGTTTTGTCAAAGGACTTCTATAGATTTCTAATTTTGCCCCTCGGGTTATCCATCTTCTGAAAACTACAATGAATGCATAATATTATTCAAAATCACATTGGTAGAAAGAACCAAAAACAAGAAAGGAATGTTTTCCTTTCTTTGATAATTGAAGAAGCCCTGTTATTAGAGTTTAGTTTAAACTCTGTTTGTTCCTATCTGGGTATCACTTGAAATTTTCTATTTGATTTTCTATTATTGTGTCATCAAAATACATTTGCAAAACACCTAGATAAGTGATCAGTAATAGCTTTCTAGTTCTGAAATAATTTTTTCTCCTTACACAACACAATTTAGCCCAGTTCTGGAGGCACACACATTTTTTTTTTCTTGGTTGACTGGATGATTCCTCCATGTAACCATAGTTGCATTTGCAAGTTATATAATAACTTTGCCTCTTCACTAATTTACACATTCTTTCATGCATTCATTTAGAAAACATTTGGTGATTGTGTTTGTCATGCATAGGAAAGGCTACTTAAAATAGGGTAGGGTGAGGAAGAACTTGGATATAGGAAAAAAAAAACTGTACCAACCTCAGATAATGATTTTCTCTGAATTTCTATTTATTACATTTTTCAAATTTCTTATTGTTTCCTATGAAACATACAGAGTAATGAGTAAAGAAATCTGTGCCCAGTGGCATTTTCTGAGACTGATACTCCAATCCAGGACCATGCACGGAAATAGCCTAGAACCTCTGCACATATGTATCCCATGGCAGTTCAGTATCCAAGTGGGTTCCCTAGTAAAGGAAACAAGGACTGTCTCTGACATGAACTCAGTGGCTGGCTCTATGAGCACCTCCCTCTGAGGGAGGAGCAGCCTTACCAGGCCACAGAGGAAGACAATGCAGCCAGTCCTGATGAGACCTGATAGGCAAGGGTCAGATGGAAGGAACTCCCCTATCAGTGTACTGGTGGAGGGACATGGGAGGATATGAGGAAGGGAGTGTGAGATTGGAGGGAATGAGGAAGGGGGATACAGCTCAGATACAAATTGAATAAACTGCAATTTATATAAAATATGTAAATTTATAGCAATTATATGACACCATATATGTTAGATGAAAAAAGAAAAACATGGGCTGTTATATTTCACTATTCATGTATCCTATGTGTTTTGCCTTGTCAACCAAGTCCGTTGGATACTCATTGAAGCCAGTAAACCTGTGAACCTAAAGAAGCCCTTTATTTTTAGAAGTTGATTATCTCAGGTATTCTTTGATAGTAACTCAGTGTCTTGTGATGAAGTAATTTTTACTTCAAATAGATCCATGAAACTATACTTCTCATAGAGTACTTGTTCAAATAAAGTGTAACTCCAAATGTGACATTAAAAACTTACAGTGATAACTACAACACTATAATAAAAGCTTAAGTAAAGACAGTTAAAAACTATCTTCCTTGTGCAGATATATTTACTTTGGAGAAAAAAAAAAAGTAGTCCTTAGAAAGATCTCAAAAGAGGAATGTGGATGTTTGAGTGAGTTTATAGTATGCTAATATTCCAAAACGATAAAACTTTTAAAAAAGTAGAGATTCTAAAAAAGAACATCACACTGAAATGGTTCCAAAGGCTAAGCAGAAATCACTAATTAACAGAGCAAGAAGAAAGGAACACATTTTGGAAACATAAACTGCAGGATACTTATCTGAAATCTGTTTCCTCACTGAGCTACAGCCTCACAGGACTGCAGATCCATTAATTTCATTACAAGACAAAGCATATAAAAGGCAAACGAAGCAACATAAGTACTTGAGAATACCCAAATACCATGTCTTTGGCTCTAATAAAGTCCCTTGGCTACTGCTATGAGGCAGCATTACAGCAATGCTTCCCAGGGCTTTTCAGGACACACAGTATTTTCTTTACTGTCAATGGGCTAAACAAGGGATCCCACGCTTTTCCCTCTTCCAAGTGTTCAATTTTCTTTGCACCCCTAGAACTATAAAGACTCCAGAGGGTAGGATGCAACATATGCTTTACAGAAACCCCACAGCAATTTAGTGGGCATTGTGCCTTCAGGCATTCAGGGAAACTAGAAATGAAATGCAGAGCAATTGCACAAGAGAGTACAAAAATAACTGCACACTGACATGCCCAGGAAACACACAGGAACAAAGCAATCAGTGGGTAATGAGGTTAATCACCCCAAAGATGTTGAGCTTAGGGGAAAACTTCAAAAAACTGAAAAAAATTGGAAAACTGAAGACTTTCCTTTGGTTACTAGTCTGAACAAACCTAAAACACATTATATATGTAGTTCACAAACAAAAATTAATTAAATGTGTTACAATCAAGCACTATCGTTCTAGGAAAAAAAAAAAAAGATAATGAACTTTCAAAGTCTCTCCCAAGTACTCAAGTATTTTTCAAATAATGAAAAATAAATAATCAAGAGGCTATTAAGTAGTATGGAAAAAGAGGGATATACAAAGGCCTGGAGGGGACAGGAGCTCCACATAGAGAGCAACAAAGACAGAATGTCTGAGTCCAAGGTGGCTTGCAAAGACCGAAGCTCCAACCAAGGACCATGCATGGAGAGGACCTAGAATCCCTGTTCAAAGTAAGCCCATTGGCTGCTCAGTTTCCAAGTGGGTTCACTAGTAAGGGGAACAGGGGCTGTCTCTGACATGAACTCAGTGGCCACATCTTTGATAACATCCCCCTGGGGGGGTTGTTGCCTTGCCAAGCCACAGAGGAAGATGATGCAGCCAGCCTTGATGAGACCTGGTAGGCTAGGGTCAGATAGAAGGGGAGGAGGTCCTCTCCTATCAGGGGACTAGGGAAAGGGCATAGGAGGAGAAGTGGGAGAGTGGGAGGGACTGAGAGGAAAAGATGGAGGGGGCTCAAGCAGTGGGAATGTAAAGTGAATAAATTGTAATAAATAAATGTATAAATAAAATTAAATTTAAAAAAGAGGCTATTAAGTACCCACTTCAGAGGGATTTTGTGCTTATGCAGGGGGTACAATTTTACATAGAGATGTGGCACATATATTGAATTTTGCTATGCCCTTGTCTTCCTGGAAAGATTTTTTTTTAATAATGAAAAGCTGCGGATTTACATTTTTAGAGACTGCACTGTCTCCCTTCCTCTCAGAAAACAACTGTCAGTCATTTCTACATGCTCATTTATATCTGGGCTTTCATGGAGGTTAATGATGATTCAAGTCTTTGATAATGAAATTCGTGCATAATGCAGATTAACTGCTGGTGTTCCTGAGAACCTAAGAGACAGATCAGCATATAATGCTTCAATTCCCTGGGTATCTGAGGGAAAGCGAATGTGTATTGACCAATGGGTGGAATAATAGCTCTGTTGACAATGTGAGCAGAGGTGTTCAATTGTCAGCTGTCAGGCAGAAGGGCTAAAGAAGGGAGAGAGAGACACAACAGGCATACCACCTTTTTTCATGTGTTTCTTCTCCATCTTCCCACAGACAATCAGCAATTTTCAGCAAATGGTTACATTAATTTGAAAGTCAGATCATTGCAATTCTCTGTTTGTTTGTTTTGTTTGGTTCATTTTTGGTCCAAATGAGTCCACAGAATATTTCAAAATACTTAAAGTGTGAACAGTTGATAATGAAAAAGTAGAAAAGAGCTCAAGATAGTGGGAGACAAATGAAAACTCTACAGTGAATTAAGGATTTAAAGAAAAAAAACCCTATGCATTTCAGCAAAGGGCTCTCAATACCAGCTTTTTGAAGAATTTCTTTCACTATGTGTGGAAGATGATACATTTTCAGAAGGGAAAATATACGGTTCTTATAATCCCTCCAGAAAAGCCTGCCACACCACATTATTTTCTTTCTTACCCATGTAAACTTTCTTGAATAATTTATATAAATCACAAATTTAAGAAAAAAGATAGCAATCTATTGGAGCATAGCTAATGAATTAGCTGAATTCTGTCTCTCCTGCTTTACAGTTTTTCATGGAATGTGTCTTGATTGATGCTGTTTCATATAGAGAAGAGGGGGGGAAGATTTCCCTAAACACATACCAAGCTTCAGAAAAGAGGTTGGAGAAAGGTTTGGGTGATGGCCCAGCTGGTGAGAGCCCTTAATGCACAAGAACGATGGCTTGATTTTGGATTCACAGCACCCAGAGTAAAAATCAGAGAATGACCACATGTCTTTTACCCTAGCACTGCATGAGAAACAGAGACAGGAGATTTTCAGAGCTTTGCTTGCTGCCAGCATAGCCCCAAGTTAGTGAGCTCCTGTGAGTCAGTGAGTTCAATGAGAGATCCTATTTCAAAGGAATAAAGCAAAGAGTAATAGCAGTAGATACTTACTCAGTGTCCTCATCTGGCCTCTACAGATGCATATTTGAGCGTGTGAAACTGCATGTACATGTGTACACATACTAACACACAAAATGTTTAGAGATTTAGAGAAGATGATTGTGAGACACTGGAAATAAAGTAGTTAGTCATATATATGAGTGTGGGTGATTGCGTGTATATGTGTATGCATGAAAAGTGACTTATAAGTAAACAAAATCTAGTTACTTAAATAAACTTGCTTCTTGAAAATATTAGATTTGGGAAGTTCTTTCAGACATTGAGATTTAAAGGTAGAAATTTCTTGGAAGACAATGGAAGTGTGGAGAAATAGTGATAAATGAAGACAAATAGGTGTATTATTAGGGGGAAGGGTATCTAAAGGTTACAGGTATATACGGACATGTTTTTGCATATCTTCTCACTTTCAGTCTTAAGAATATACAATCTACTGAGTTTGTTTGCTATTAAATACACTTAGGAAGCTATCACAATTACGTAAAGAACCACCAAGCTATATAAACATTAAAAGCTTCCAAGAAAATAATTGATAAGAGAAAACGATCTTTTAGCTACTTGGAGAGAGATACCAGGAAAGAGGAAACTACAATTCATCAGTGGTATAGGAGGAGGATATAATTCATCTTAAAAAGAATTCCCCAGGTTAAGAAAGAGGAGGGGAAATAAAATGTGAGTTGAACTGACACAATGACACAGTCTGTTCTCTACCAGAATGAGCAGTTGACATTGCCAAAAGCCCTATTGTGCCCAGAAACATTCTGCTATTACTGTTCTGTTAGCAATGCCAACACAGCAATTCTAAACACATTTATGTCGCATCCTGATTTGCCCTGCAGGATGTTAGCTGCTGATATATAGTCATTTTGAGACCGTGGAAAAAACAAAACAATTGTATTTACTACCTGGGAGATAGAAGGTAATGCATGTTAGTGCTGTTACCCTCTGCAGCTCTCATCTGCCCTGTACTGATGTAAACAGAAGTAACTGAACCAGAATCTCAGTGTAAAATAAGCCCTTATAATGTTTAATACCAATTGAGCTTCATCAAAGGGAATAAAAAAATTAGCTAAACAGAATGCCAGGGGAGTTTGACTCTCTCCTTAGGTACAGAACTGCTGAGAAGTTCTAAGCCCTCCATGGAGTACAGTGATACCATTTGAGAAGACACGAGGTAGATGCTAAGTGAGGCTGCTTCTTTCCCTGATTCATTGATTCCTATCTTTTGTAGATATTATACAATATATTTTCATCACTTTGTTTAATTTTTATTTATTTAATATTAGTTACAGTTTGTTAACTTTGTATCCTTGCTGTATCCCGCTCCCTCTTTCCCTCCCAATCCCACCCTCCCACTCATAACCAAACCTTCGGCAGAGTGCAGAGAATCAAAAAGGGGGGGGGGGGAGAGTTAATATGACCTGGAGAGGACAGGAGTTCCACAAGGACGAAATATATCTGGGCACAGGGGACTTTTATGAGACTGTTTCTCCAAACAAGGACCATGTATGGATGCAACCTAGAACCTCTGCTCAGGTGTAGCCCTTGGTAGCTCACTTTGTTTAATTGTAGAGCAGCAATAGTTTGCAGTCCACCGATGAGGATAATTCAGGAAAGTAGAGGCCCCATCTGATAAACTTAATGGTAGCTAAATGTACCTTTGGTATTTATACAGTCACAAAGTACATTTCTTTTTCTTTCTTTTTTTTTTTTTGAATACAGAGAAGTCCATATACCTTTATTTGCAGATTATATGAAAGTATATATAAGTGACACAAAATATTTCACCAGGCTCTTAATATTTCAACATAATTGAAACAGAAATAAATTACTTTAAAATAACATTTATGGATAGGATAGAGGTTCTTAAAAAGAAAACAAACAAACAAACAAACAAAAAACATCCCTAAAGAAATCAATAAAAAGCAAAACAAAAGAACAGCTGATAAACACTTTCAGCAAAGTACCTGGATACAAATTAACTCAAAAAAATCAGTAGCTTTTTTATATGCACATTATAAATGGGTTGGAAAAGAAATTCTGTAAACAACACTCTTCACAATAGCCACAAATAATATAAAAAATCTTGGGATAACTCTAACAAAGCAAGTGAAAGTCCTATATAACAAGAAATAACTTCAAGTCTTTGAAGAAAGAAAGTGAAGAAATCAGAAGATGGAAAGATTTCACAACAAAGTATATTTCTTGAAGTTAGAAATATACTTTATATAGAGATATGGGTATTTGTGGTTTTTTTTTTTCTTTTATTTACTCAGTAACTATTCAGAGACATCATAGAGTTCAATTGCTAAGAGCCACGAGGCAATGACAAGGTGTCTCTGGCTAATGGGGAGAGGCTGTTTTACAGATGCACTATGGACCCAAGAGCAAATAAAGCATATACAACATTTCACCTGTGTATTGCAACACATAAGGATTGTGACATAATTGTCATAGTATTGTTGGCTAGATTATGGAAATAACATAGATCAAATCCAGCACATCACATTGTTCTTAAATGTTGGTCCTTGTTTTACTCAGTCATCAGCCTCATTGTCTTTCTCCTCTCATTCTTCAACCTTCATAACTGTTTCTCTTATCTTATGCATTTAGTTTTATAGTTTGTTTCCTCCCCTTTTTAAGATTGTCATCGCTTTTTTCTTAAATGTTTAAAGCATAAACATTGTCTTAGAGAACACAAAAGAAACAGTACCTATATTTTGTGAATACGAACATTTCAGAGCCTATGTGACGTAAGCACAAAAGGCAAAATGAACTCTGAAGTAACCCATCCATCTTCTCAGTGATTGGGATAGCCTGAACTTGCATTCCATAAAAGGGAATTTATATCAGTTGATTCCATGTACTTGCTTAACCATCCCAATGTTGTATTCAGCCTACTTTTATCTCTTTTTCTTTTTCTATAATGTTCACCTCCTTGTTATATTTACGCAGTCTTGTGCCAAGAAGCAAGCTTTATAAAGGCAGGAATCATGTGCCTTTATAGGCAACCTATTACCAGAGTAAGTTTGTAAGTCTTGGCCAGAAGAACTAGAAAATTACAGAAGTGAGTGGGAAAAAAATAATATAGTTGCTCTAGTAAATTAACAAAATCTTACATTTGGGAGGGCAGAATTTTAAAAGGGTCTTGCACTATAATACAAATTATAGTGTTATCAGGACCTGTGTTATTTTTCGGAGGCTTTAAGGGAGAATCCATCACCTTGACTAATATATTTTCTTTACACTTTATTTTGAAAAAAAGAAATTGCAGGATGAAGTTGATGTGAAAGGAAAAAAAGAAGAAAGTTACTGGCAAGCTAAAAGACAAAGAAAGTAAAAAGGCTACAAGGAAAGTAGATGAAGGATACCAGAGGCAGGTTACAAAGGTTCCTTCCAACCTACTCTTCATCACTTCTACACACAGACAGATTGTCATAGATAATAAAATCAACTTCTTGTTTTCTCTCCTAATACTAAGCTGATTAATAAAAAACATTAATTTTGGAGAATACTGAAGCAATTACACGAGAACTGTTCACTCAAGACTATAGAATCTGGGGGGAATCATAGTCGTCTCCAAAACCATGGAGCTATCAAAATTTTCTTAGAGAGGAACTAACTTATCAAATAATTCTGATAGGAAGAAAAGTAGCTAAACAAATTTCCTATTATCCTAGCTGAGTGAATGTTGTCAATGAGAAAAGCAGCCATTATTTCATTTCCTTCTACAATTTAAGCAAAAATAAAAATCAAAGTTCAGCATGTCTAAGATGTTTCCATATAAAGTCAGATAAGCCAGGAGCTCATACTTAGAAAATTAAGAGGGTTTTACATACAACCATTCAAACATTTTATTTCCAATGCCATTCCACTACCAATCAAAACTGTACATATAATTGGCTTTATATTAAAATAATTACATTAGGTGTCTAATGAAACAGGAAACATAGGCATAAATGTACAAACAAGTACCAATAAAAACATGTTTAAAAATATTGATGGGCTAGATTTACAGTCTGGTAAAGAATCCAAATATTTTATTCTGCATAGTATTGGCAATATATCTGCAATTCTTACAAGAATCACTTTACCAAGGTGCCAAAGGAAGAACCAGACATAAGTATATAATGAAAGAGAGAATTTTATTAATTTATTATGAATGATGTTTTATTTCTATATTTTAATGATGTTTTTTAGAGAAGCGGAACATTTGTTTAATGGCTGTAAAATTCAGAATATAGTCCCACTTTTCCCAATGGAGCTTTATGTTTTGTGAACTGAACAAATATTCCTGAGTGGAGTTCAGAGAAGGGATAGTTTCTGAATGATTCCAGTTTCTCAGAAATGATTAAATATCGCAGATAAGTGAAGATAAACTAAAAAATGCTTACAATTTATGTTTAACATAAATTTGGCAAACATTAATCCTCAAAAGACCTCGGGAGCCAACTATTTCACTCACTGCCATATCAGTTTGCCTAAAAGTGAGACAAGCAATGCGGATTTTAGTTTTTGGAAATATCAGTTATAGAAACACCTCGACGTTCATTGATCTTTCTTCTTTATTGTGATATTTACTTACATGTACACATGTGCTGAGCCAAAGAAGGTCTTTAAAGAAGGTGAAAATGTTAGCTCTGTGGAACACAGATTCCAGGAAAGACATAATTGCGGTATTATATTAATGTGTAAAAATCGAGTATCCTTATAAAGTTTACAGTATAGCTTTCCAGTCATATTTCACATAAACTATCACAATAACTTCGTGAGAAGCAGAGTGTATTATTCTTACCCAAAAGGCGAAGTGATTACTGTATTTTCACAAGACGAAAAAGCTTACAAAAGCCATAATTAGTGTGAATTGTCTCAATATTCCAATTATAAAGCACTTTCCATTGAAACAAGATCTTCATATTGACGGTTCTCAGTAAGTACTGTGTCACTCAATTTAGTGACAATTTATGTGATTTCTACAATTTAAAATAGTCACATGATGGACAATAAGATGAACACAGGTGCCACTTATCCATCCACTGATTCGTGTGTGTATATATGAATGACACAATCACTGGTCTTGTCATGTCTGTCTCTTCCTCTGAAGGAAGCATGAGAATGTGTATGTTCATTTTTCTTAAAAGAACAACTATATTGTTTTATTATTATCATTATTATTATTTTTACATTATGGATCTCTCACTATGTGATCAAGAAAACATAAATCATGTGGCTTCACCTTCCCATAAAAGTGTCTAATTAAGATTAAACTTGCCCTTGTGGTAAATGTAAAATGATTTAATTATAATCAAAATGCTCTCAATTGAATAGCTTAGGTTTCAAAGAGTCACTCTCCTAGTGCTAAGAAGCTCATTAAATTCAATTTGCTGTAATGTACTGCTGTCATGTTTCCCTTCTGAACCACAGTATTACATTAAAGTTCTTTGATTATTTCCCTGTGGGGTAGCATTAATGTGACACACAATGTGAAAGAAAAGCTCAAATGAGACTCAAAGATGCTCTACTTTATTTTAATTTTTTTCTCAATAGACACTAACGTTTAGCAGCATGAAAAATATGCAGTAAAATGACGGCTGTCTTAGGAACACGGAAAAAACAAATTTTATGACTGTGCTGGAACACTGGAAGGCTGCATCTGTGTGACTGCAAAGCTGTGTGTTGTTATCATAAAGTGTAGATGACACATTTTGCTTGTTTTGTAAGTACCACCAGCACCCGTTTTCATGGATGTTGTTATTTTATTCTTCTTTTCATGTTCACTGTACTGAAAATGTGAAATCATTGCTTACAAGAAATAGACAACAATAAGAAGAGAAAAACTGAGGGTGAGAAAAAACTCAAGAAGCAAAGAAGTGAATTATATTTGTAACACGGGCTTTTCTTTTATTAAATTAATGGTTAATTTAGATTTAAATTAATATAATTATATTTAAATTAATAACCTTTTCTAATTAGACAGAGGCATCAAGTCTTTCATATGTATTCATTTCATGTAGATCAAGGACATGCATGTGCTAACTATGCTTGGATATTAAAAGAAAATCTGTGTGAATGAGTCCTTTCTGGGTCTTGGGGATCAAACTATATCAGGAGGCTTAGAAGTAAGTGACTTAATCCACTGAGCAATCTCACCAGCCCTACCATTCACATTTTATTTTTGATATAAGGTAGAGCATCCAAAGCAGTAGTGAAAAAAAATTGTTTTCACAAATATGCACACATATACACACACACACACATGTCTGTGTGGAAAGGTTCCCAGATAACATATTATAGCATGTTATGAAAATATCAGCATGTTTTGTATAACAGATGTTGCTTCACATATTTAGATATAAATATTAAAAATATATGTAATCCTTTCTTTCTAAGTATGCAAGATTTGTTTATTATATACATTATGTATTAAAAATAATTGCTTGGTTCTTTGGCTGTATTAACAACAAGATGATAGTCATTTACCCAAAGCCATAGCAACACAATTTTTTTCAAGGACAGAACATTTTGTAGAACCTAAATATTTTTGCTAATTTGTACTTGATTGTTAGTGAACAAGCATGTGATTTATTTATTACTGATACAGATATTGTTGTACTTTTCCATTTGAATTTGGCTTTTGATATATTTTATACAGTGAAACAACATGGATTTCATCAACACTGAAGAATCCATATTTCACATTCAGAAGCTAATGGGTCTTTCTTTGAAATGGATTATATCTTGGAATATAGGAAAAGTTTTAAAAGATGGAAAAATTAGGTTATATGTCTCTTTTAGTCTTATCATAAACAAATGTAACTAGAAGTCAATCATAATGAAAATGACAAAAACCACAAAAATACATACAAAATTAAAAATATGCTTTTAATTGTTTAGTAGGTTATGGAATATAAAGAGTGGAATGAAACAACAATAAAAAGAAGATGTATATTTAAAAGAAAGCAAGAGAAAGGTTATGGAAGAGTTTGGAAGAAGGAAAAGAAAGGAAAATGATGTAATTATAATCTTAAAAAATAAAATAAGTTGAGCATATTTTGGATATATGCCTAGGAATGTTACAGCTAGATCTTGAGGTAGCAGTATTCCTAATTGTCTGCGAAAGTGCCAAATGGATTTCCAAAGTGGTTGTACAAATTTACATTTCCACCATCAATGGAGGAGGGTTCCCCTTTCTCCACATCCTCTCAGGCATATGTTGTCACTTGAGTTTTTTATCTTAGCCATTCTGATCTGTGTAAGTTGGAATCTGAGGGTTATTTTGATTTGCATCTCCCTGATGTCTAAGGATGTTGGGCATTTCTTTGTCAGATATAGAGTTGTTGAAGATCCTTTCCTAGTCTGTAGGCAGACTGTAGGCAGATTGTTCTGATGACAGTGTTCTTTGCTTCACAGAAGCTTTTCAGTTTCCTCAGGTACTGTTTATTGATTGTTGATCTTAGAGTCTGTGCCTTTGGTTGTCTGTTCAAGAGGTTATTTCCTGTTCCAATCAGTTCCAGGCTCTTGCCCCCTTTTTCTTCAAACAGGTTTAGTGTCTCTGGTTTTATGTTGAGTTCTTTGATCCACTCGGACTTTAATTTTGTAGAGGGTGAGGTAATCAAGAAGCAAAACAACACACTCATAAATGGTTGTTAGCCATATAATATAAGGTAAACATACTAAAATCTATACCCCTAAAGAAACTAAACAACAAGGAAGACCCTAGGAAAGATTCTCAATCCTCATTCAGAAGGGCAAACAAAACAGACATCAGAATCAGGAGAAGACAGGGAACAGGACAGGAGCATCACAGAAGGCCTCTGAAAGACTCTACTGATCTAAGTTTTGAAGCAAAGGCTGAGACTCCTAGTCAAATTTTAGGGGAGAGCATGGAATTTTATGAAAGAAGGAGGAGATAGAAAAACCTGGATGTGAATAGAAGCTGCAAAAGAGACCAACAGAATCGAGAGAGAGAGAGAGAGAGAGAGAGAGAGAGAGAGAGAGAGAGAGAGAGATAGCGCTACAGGGGCCCTGCAGAGAGTGATACTCCTACCGAGGACCCCTGTAGCCCTTAGAGTCAGTCTCTAAATGGGATCCCTACTAGGGGAAGCAGGGGCTGTCCCTGGCATGAACTCAGTGGCCTGCTCTCTGATAACTTCCCCCTGGTGTGTGCAACCTTGCCAGACCACAGAGGAAGACAATGCAGTCGGTCCTGATGAGACCTGTTAAGCTAGGGTCAGATGGAAGGGGAAGAGGATAGCCCCTATCAGTGGACTAGGGGAGAGGCATAGGGGGAGAGGAGGGAGGGAGGGCAGGATTGGGAGGAGGTGAGAGAAGGGGCCACAGCTCAGATACAAACTGAATAAATTGTAATAAAGAATAATAATAAGAAGAAGAACAATAGCTGAAGAAACCAAAGGAAAAAATAAATGATGCCTGATTTCAAATTATATTGCATAACTATAAAAAAAATAAAAGAGCATGGAATAATCACAATAAGAAACACAGATGAATAAATAGAATACATGACCTAGAAATAAAGTCACCCCGCTATAGCCACACAGTATTTTTCTAAACTCTCAAAAGTTAATGCAAGAAAAAAAATCCTCTTCAAAAACTGATGTTACTAGAAAACGGAGACACTACATAAAGAACAATCACACTATAACTGTATCACACTGAACTGAAATAAGTTTAAAGCAGACCAAAAATGATATTGTAAGTCTTGAAATTTTCTGAGTACTAAAAGGAAATGAGTGGAAAGCACTTAAGAAACAGACATGAAGACAGCGCTTCCGTGGTAGCTCGGGAAATGAAAGCAAGACCTGAGAGTCAAAAGCTTCTGCATAGCCAAAGAAACCTAGCAAAGAAGACAGTCTACAATTTGGGAAAATCCTTTTCTGTGACACATGATTGTTACACGCAGTATATTATAATTTCAGAAAATTGAAAATCAAAGCCCCAGTATCATCTGGTTAATAAATGAGCAAATGAATTGATCTTACAACACTCAAAAGTGAAAATGACCAAATATTACAGAGAAAAGCACGGTTAATGACCTTAGCTATCAAAGAAATGCAAAGCATCAGGCTCAGCATCTGCTTTCACAGTCTGCAGGGCAGAGCCTTTCAGAGGCCCTCTGTGGCAGGTTCCGAGGTTGTTTCCTGTTTTCTTTTTCTTCTGATGTCCATCCTCTTTGCCTTTCAGGATGGGGCTTGAACATTTTAGTTAGGGTCCTCTCTTTGAGTGAATGGAATTTTATGTAAAAAGTGGGAAATAGTAAGAGCTGGAGAGGACAGGAACTCCACAAGGAGAGCAACAGAACAAGAAAATTTGAACACAGGGAACTTCCCAGAGACTCATACTCCAACCAAGGACTATTCATGGAGATAACCTAGGACCCTGACAATGCAGCCACTTCTGATGAGAACTGATAGCCTAAGATCAGAAAGAAGGAGAGGAGGACCTCCCCTTTCAGTGGACTTGGGGAGGGGCATGCAACCAGAAAGGGGAGAGAGGGTGGGACAGGGAGGGGAGGATGGAGGGGCTTATGGTGGGATACAAAATGAATAAAATGTAATTAATAAAAGTTAAATTAAAAAAAAGAAATGCAAAGCAAAGCTATACTGAAATTCTTTCTTATCCTAGCCAGAGGGCAGATGGCTGTCCTAAGGCAATGCAACAAATGCTGGGAGGGGCTACAGCTGGGATACAAAGTGAATAAACTGTAATTAATATAAAAAATAAAAATTTTATTAAATAAAAAGTATGCAGCCACTGTGGAAATCAGAATGAAGTTTCTCAAAAAATATCTAAAATAAAATAGGATACAGTTGTGTCATTCCTGGCACACTCTTCTTAAAAAAAAATATATATATATTAAAAATATATTAATATATATAAATATATATATTTAATGTTAGTTACAGTTTATTAACTTTGTATCCCAGCTGTAGCCCTGCTCCTTCATTCCCTCTCAACCTCACCCTCCCTCCCTCATCTCCTCCCTGCCCCTTTCCAAGTCCACTGATATGGGAGGTCCTCCTCCCTTCCATCTGACCCTAGTTTATCAGGTATACTATTAAGGAACTCTTAAATCCATGCACCATGAAGATAGTTGTTCATTAATGTTCATTGTGGTATTGTTCACAATATGCAAGGCATGGAATCAACCCTACGTGTTGATCAACAAATGAATGGCTAAAGAACATGTCACATGTAAACACCTTTGAGTCTTATTCAGCCACAAAGAACAAAGTTACGTTTTTTTTTCAATAAATAAATAAATATTACTTGTGGTCACATTAAGTGAAATTAACCATTCAAACATAGCATGTTTTTAAGCATATGCTGAATCTAAATTTCAAAGTTAAAATATGTGAGACATGGACAGAAATAGGGGACAAGTTGTGGCCTAATAGAAAATATGAAGATAGCACAAAACTGTTTTTTTTTCTTGCAGTAGTTTTTGCTGCTTTTAATTCATATATTATAAAACTTTTTTTTTATTTTGCAGCAAACCCACATTTGATGAACACTGTTTGCCCTTATTCTGAAAACCTTTGGTCTTTTAGCAAGAAATAACTGAAATTTAATGAAATCAATCATTGTCTTTAATAAACATCATTCTTTTCATTTTCAGCCCATTCTATAAAGATAGCACTTGACAGTGGCGACATCTATTCCCCTTACTTAGCACTGGAGCCCAGTAACAACAACAACAACGCGTATTGCTTGACCTTGAGTATTAAAGTCCTAATTCCAAATGATAGACTTCCTTGCCAAATCCATATATTTAACATTTAGATTGGTCATTATATAATTATGTAGTCCAATTAGTGTATTTAGTATGTACATTCATTGCATTTAGATATTTTATTATAACTTTCTGTTAGTAATATTGCATAAACAATTAAGTGGGGCCTTGAGGAATCCAAGGACTCGCCACCACAAATGTGTGTGTGTGTGTGTGTATGTGTGTGTGTTCTATTCTATTAAATGGAAGCTACACTCTCAGTAGAAGAAGGACATTTTACATGTGTTTTCATTCAATCCCTATTTAATAGATCAA
>REGO01000457.1:1226664-1261963 GCA_010120015.1 Rhombomys opimus | reverse complement strand
GTTCTCTAGTAATTTTTGGTTACACTCATGTATACTGTCATGTCATCTTTGAATAGTGATATTTTGACTTCTTACTTTCCAATTTGAGTCGGCTTGATCTCCTTTTCTTGTCTTATTGCTCTAGCTAGGACTTCAAGTACTATGTTGACGAGATATGAAGAGAGTGGGCAGCCTTGCCTTGTCCCTGATTTCAGTGAGATTAATTTAATATCCTCTCCTTTTCATTTGATGTTGAGTATAGGCTTGCTCTGTATTGTCTTTACTATACTTAGGTATGTGCCTTGTAATCTTGATCTCTCCAAGACTTTAAACATGAATGGATGTTGGATTCTGTCAAATGCTTTTTGGCATCTAAGGAGATGATCATGTGACTTTTCACCTTCAATTTGTTTATATGATTGATTACATTGAAGATTTCCATATATTGAACCACCCCTGCATGCCTGGGATGAAACCTACTTGGTCATGGTGGATGATATCTTTTGGGAGTTTTTGGATTTGGTTTGCAAGTATTTTATTGTTCGTAAGAGAGATAGGTCTGAAGTTTGCTTTTTTGTTGTTGTTGTGTCTTTGTGGGGTTTAGGTATCAAGGTAAGTGTGGCTTCATAAAATGACTTTGGTGATGTTTCTTCTGTTTCTATTTTGTCAAATAATTTGAAGAGAATTGGGTGTTAGCTCTTCCTTGAAAGTATGGTAGAATTCTGGACTGAAACCATCTGGCTCTGGGCTTTTTTTTTTTTTTTTGGTTTGATGACTACTTCTATTTCCTTGAGAAATATAATACTATTTAATCTATTTACTGATCTTGACTTAATTTTAGTAAATGGAATCTATCAAGAAAATTGTCTATTTCATTTAGACTTTTAAATTTTGTGGCATATAACTTTTTGTAATAAGACCTAATGATTGTTTTGAATTTGTCAATGTCTGTCATTATGTCCCCCTTTTTATTTCTGATTTTGCTGATTTGGATAGTTTTTCTGTGCCTTTTAGTTATTTTGGCTAAGAGTTTGTCTACCTTGTTGATTTTCTCAAAGAATAAGCTCTTGGTCTCATTAATTTTTTGAATTGTTTTCTTTGTTTCAAATTCACTGATTTCAGGTCTGAGTTTGATTGTTTCCAATGGTTTATTTCTCTTTGGTGTGTCTGCTTCTGTTTTTTCTACGTCTGTCTTTTAGTTGTGCCATTAAGTTGCTTGAGTAAGATTTCTCCAACTTCTTCCTGCAGGCACTTAGTGCTATGAACTTTCCTCTTTGCACTGCCTTCATTATGTCCCATTATTTTGAGGAAGTTCTGCCTCCTTTTTAATTGAATTTTAGGAACTATCTAAAATCTTTTTTTCATTTCTTCCTTGACCAAGTTGTCATTGAGTAGAAAGTTGTTTAGTTTCCATGTGTATGTAGGCTTTTTGTTATTTCAGTTATTTTTGAGGTCTACTTTTAGGTCAGGGGATTATTTTGATCTTCATCTTGAGACTTGTTTTGTGCCCAACTATATGGTCAATTTTTGAGAAAGTTCCCTGAGGTGTTGGAAACAAGGTATAATCTTTTGAGTGTGGATGAAAAGTCCTGTAGACATCTATTAGGTTCATTTGATTTAGGACGTCTGTAAGTGTCATTATTTCCCTGTTTAGCTTCTGTCTAGATGATCTGTCCCTTGGTAAGAGTGGAGTGTTAAAGTCTTCCACTTTAGTGTGTGATTTAGTGTGTGATTTAAGCTTTAATTATGTTTCATTTAGAAAGTAAGTGCTGTTGTGTTTGGGGCCCAGATGTTCAGGATTGCAATGTCCTCGTGGATTATTTTCTTTGATGAGAATGACGTGCCCCTCCTCACCTTTTTTTTTATTAATTTTGGTTGACATTTTAAAAATTAGTTCTTTGAGAGTTTTGTAAACCAAGTTTTGAAATTTGTTACCACCCCAACCTTTTCCAAGATTCACCCACTTCCTATCCACTTAACTGTTTGTTTATTTAAAAGAAAAAAAAAAACCCTATAAAGAGCACTGTGTGCTATACAAAGTATTCTCGGATGCATGGTCTTCTACTGGAGTGTTGTCCACTTGCCAGCGGCTACACTCTTAAAGAAAACTGACTCTTCCAGCAGCTGCTCCTCAATAACTCCAAAGCTGAGAGTGAGACTATGTGCCCGCATCCCACCTTGATGCTGGAATTTGGTCCGCTTTGCATTTGTTCATCTGTTAACAATTTTTAGGGTAGTAACATAAAACAAAAATAGGATTTGCAAGTCAATCCTAGATTTTGAAAATATTTTCACTCTAGAAACTTTAAGCACTTCTTTAGTTATATATCAAAGACTCTTCAAGGAGCCTCTGAGATGTATATATTTTTACTATTTGAATTTTATACTTTTGAGAAATGTCAGAAATAAACCATACTCACAAACGTGTGTTGCCATTTTTAAACAAAGAATCTTCTGAGAATGGTGGTTAGGTGCTATTGAACATGGCCAGAGAGCTCTACTGTCTTTGTTGCAGGGATTATAAAGGAAAAAAAAAAAAAACACTAACTGGGCACAAAGGAGTCAGAAACAAACAAACAAACAATCAAATAAACAAATAGGAGAAATATCCATTTTCTACCCTCTCATTTATTTTTCTTTCTTGATCCAAGTTTTGCATTAATAAAGCATAGAAGGAAGAGGAGACCAGAGCGAGAGACACATTTGAATGCATCTTTCTTTCCATATAAAACCTATAATTTGCTGAAATTTTCAGAAACACATTACTTCTTTTCCCTTTTGACTGCTTATGTTGAAATTCACAGAAACCAACAAAAGACATCATGAAATCTCCAGCATGAATCATTTATTTGGACAAAATAGGGAGGCTATTTTAAAAAGGGCAGTAATTCCTTCTTGCTGTCAAAAGATAAAGGCTTACAATTCCCCACTGAAATGTGTACAATACCTTGTAAATTGTGAACATGTAATCATCTTCTGAAATAGAGGAGAAAAACACCAATTGGCAGCATTTTGCCATGGAAGTGAATGCATTACTGCAAACCATAAATATTTTTAATTCTAGTGTTCTAAGGGAAAAGGATAAAGGTCAATCTTTCTGAACCAGAAAATAGTGAATGTCAACTAAAGTAAAGAGCCGCTCAAGTTAGAAAAGTGATTGTAATAATTCTAGTATTTTTTCAAGTACACTTTTTGTTCCTAATAGATACTGGACTTACAGCCACCTGCTCTCATGGCAGGGCTGCAGTGGACCAGAGAGGCATAAGAAGAGCATTCTAATTTCATCTTTCCAGAATAGAAGTCACAGCTTCTTCAGTGTGATGAAAATCCTATTTTTGTGGATCCTCCAGGACTGTGGACAGTAATTGCAGTGAGTGAGATCATGTTTCTCTAGGTAATATCATGGTTCCACTCGAGTCACAGAGAGAATTATAAAGAACATTTGGAGTAAAACATTATGTCATTACCACCTTTTAAAACACTGTTATTGGTGTCAGTGGTAGAGGTTCATGGACTCTCTGTGGCCTTTAAAATTCTTCCTTGAAACGGTGAAAACTCTGCTATTCAAGCTGATAGGTAAGGTCACATTTATTATGGGAAGGATGAACTTGTTTCAGTGAAAATGATCTCACTTCATGTCCTGTAACTCCGATAGAACACCCAATCTTAATTCAAGACATATGTGAAGGCTCTACCATCAACTGGGGAGCAGGTAGTTTGTTCTTCTGAATGCCTGCTACTGCTTTCGGTCCTGCTCTTTCTACACTCTAATCTACTTATTGTCATCTTTGATTCTTAGGTTGAATCCCAGTCTCAAGGATTCCCTTTCTTCTAAAGTTTTCCTTAATACATATTTTAAATTGATAAATGGTAATTCTTTATAGTACTGATACAAGTTTGACACCTCAAGCTGTGTTTATAGCATATAGTACTCAGACCATGGCAAGGCTTAGAGCCATTGCCTCAGATGTACACCATGTCCCTGGGCTGGGAAAATTCCTCAAACACTCCACACTTCAGAGAAACATGACATTAACTTCTGTCAGCCATGGCTATCTGATTACACCATATATCACAAGGAGTTATTTCTCCTACCCACTGGTCTGTTAGACCATCCTTTTATATCTGTTCCCCCAATTATCTCCAAAACTCACAAAAGGTTATGCATCTGAATCATAAAACTCAGGCTCTCTCCCTTGTGCTGCAATAATCTAGATAACCCCCATTTGGCCTGTTCAAACACAGACTTCTTTCCTTTATGTCATTTTTTTAGGAAATCAACTTCAAACAATCAGAAAGGACTGTGAATCTCTGTGTCTTGCCAACACTATGAAGGAGATCAAAGAAGGAGAAAGTTAAAACCACTCTAGCAAGTTCCCTTTTGATTAATCATTATTATCTTCTGAAAATATTGAAAAATCAATGGATTGATCTTTGATTTTTCAGTTGTTTGAGAAGTAAACGTCCATGAAAAAAATTGGCAGATGCACAACAAAATGATTTAAAAGGTCAATAAAGCACCTGATTTCATAAATCAGGGAATCCAACAGTCGACAGAGGGTGTGGCATTTGGAGATGAGGAATCACTATATATTCTTCTAGGTAACTGAAATTTGCTCAGAACTTTTGTTTATTGCTAAATAAGTGATCATTTGTCTCAATTGATAGATATCTTAGCATAGTATAGTACTAATTTTTTTTTCATTTTTCCTTTCAGTCTCTCAATCATAAAGATAAGCCTCATGTTTAATTCATAAAATAAAATCTCTGCTGTGTATACTACTGTGATGTATAGGTGCTATTCATGGGCAAAGGAGCATAATTATATTTTCACCAGTGAGCTCTCGAGTGATGCAAGGGATTCGTTTCAGTTGAAATGAAATGAAAGCACTCACATCTGCAACTCCTGCTGCTTGAAAGCTTCACTTGGAAGCCATTAATGGGATGAGATGATTAATTGGAAGAAGAGGTTATTTGACTCCATAGAAAAGATTGCATTCCTCTCTGGTAGCAGTCACAAAGTAAAGAATTGCTGTCTTCCAAATAGATTGTTTTAACACTCCAGAACTCATGGCTGCCCCAAATCCACAGCAAATCTCCTGCCTTATAGACCTGAACTAACTATCACGCTGGGCTTGTACAAAGATTTTGCTTATTTTGTTTTGTTTCATTTTCCTTGTTTTTTTTGCTTTTCTTGCTAGTTTGTTTTGCTGTTGTTTTGGTTTGATTTTGTTTGGTTTTGAGATAGGGTCTCTCTATGTAGTCCTAGCTGTCCAAGAACTCTATAGATAAGATTGGCCTAAGACTCATAGAGATTGCCCTGTCTACACCTCTCTAGGGTTGGGATTAAAGACAGGCATCACCATGCCTAACTTTTTGTCTAAATCTTAAAGGTATGGCTAAGAAATATATAAGAAAAATGGTGTTTGCTTTGTCAGTACTATGTATTGATTGTATCTCTTGCAGGCTTAAAATTTTCAACAAACCTACTTTATTTAGGGTTCTTCAATGCTTCTCGATTTCTAGCCAGTGACCAAAGGTATGGGAGAAGAGAAGGTTATTAGTTAAAAGGGGTTGTAGATATTTTTAGAAATAGTTTCTTGAGGTGAGTCCACTCTTTGTTGTCCGAATAATAGCAGTCCTATCCAAAATAACAAAAAACTGCTACATAAGTCAGCATGATTTGGCAGATTGGGACAGTGAGTGAAAGCCTCCAGACTCAGTTGGATTGTCCTGATAAGTTCTCTGGGATGCTTCTCTCTGTAAGGCCAAATGTTGAAGAACAAAGACCAGCACAGACATGTCTATTCAAAAATTGTTGTCTCTCTGTCCATGGGCTGCTATATATCTCCTCTCCTCAGAGTCCAACCATGGATGGCTTCAGCTGCCCAAATTCATGTCCCTTGCCTGAGATAGCTCACAGCAAAATATCATGTGCCCTCTCACAAGACAGCTTGTAAAAAGACATCATGTGCCCTCTCACAAGAAAACTTCAAGCAAAACATCACATGAAACATCTGAGTCTTCACAAAACCAGAAAGTTCCTCTTCATATTCCCTTTCAATTGGAAAAAAAAAATCTTTCCCTTTAACATTAACAATCTACACACAAAAAGAATAACTATAGGAACTGTAAAACTAGAACTTTACTTCAAACAATAATCAAAATACCATTAAATTTCCAACAATATACAATAGTTACATGAAATAACCTTAAAAATCTATCAATATACAACAGAAAATAACCTTAAATTTCTATCAATGCACATTTGTTCATACTAAGGTAAAATAACACATCAAACAACCAAAAACATCCTCCCTGAGTTTCAGAATCGGGGAGTCATGTTCTTAAAAATTACTTATCTGGAGGCAAAGATATATTTTGAGTTCCCCATAAAAACTGGGATATTGGAAATGCTAGCTGTTATCTTTTTCTGTCCAATATCTGGGTTGTCAATCCAGTCTCTATGTTTTCTCTCTAGTATCTGCATTGTCTCTCTTTTGGGCTAGCCCTTTTAAAGATTATATGCATACAAATTTTTGGAAAAATCAGTAATTGAGACAGTCTGTGAGAGTGAATCACCTGGACCATTTGCTTTGTGAAGACATCCGTGTCTCAGGTGATAAGAATTTTTCTGGTTCATATCTTATCTTTATAAGTTTTGTTGTTAACCACATTTTGTCATTCTCTGTAGACCCACAGGCATAACCACGTCCCAATCTCAAAATTACTGCAGGTTTCCATTCTAATGTCAACACAGCCTTATAGTGTATTGGTTGACCTAGTTCTTCAGTTTGTTTTTTTTCTCAGGGGCTGTTGTTCCTTTTTCACTGACATTAAGAAAATTTAGAGTTAACAAAACACTGCTTAGTCTGTCCCTCGGGGTTTTTACTCTTTATTTTTTTAAAATATTTCTTTTAAGGTACAATTGGCACTTTCTACAAATGCTTGTCTTATAGGATTCTGTGGAATTCCTGTAATGTGCTTTCTATTGAAATATGCAAAAAATGTGTCTTCTTATTGGACGATAATGCAGGAGTAGTATCAGTCTTAATTTTTACAGGCATTCCCATAATTGCCATTATTTTAAATAAGTCTGTACTTATACAATCAGCCTTTTCAGAACTTACAGCAGTTGCCTTTTGAAATCGTGAGTATGTGTCAATGGTATGGTGTATATACCTTTGTTTTACAAATTCTGCAAAATGAAAAGCATCCATCTGCCAGATTTAATTTCTTTTTGTACCCATAGAGTTACTATGAGCAGGTAATGGCACTTGGTTACGTAGAGAACATGCAGGAATCTTGTTTTATTATTATTTCTTCGGCTTGTTGCCAAGTGATAGAATTTTTTGTCTTTAAACCTGTCCTATTAACATGTTTCCCATGAAATTTGGAGGCTTCTAACACATGTCCTATTAGTAACTTTCCATTCCTCATTTTCTTGTGCCAATGAACCTGGCAAGCCTGTATGAGATTGAATATGAGTAATATATAATGGATAGTTTCTACTTCTGATGGACTGCTGTAATTGCATAAATAACGAGGTAAATTCTGAGTTATCAGGAATAAATTCAGCCGTCTCTATATGCAAAACAACTCTTTCTGCATATAAAGAATCAGTAATTATATTAAGAGACTCAGGAAAATCAAATAATACCAAAGGGATTGCATACAATTTTGACTTTTGAGCTGAGGTATATGGATTTTTGATTACCTTGCTCATTTTATCTTACTTCTATCCTGCAATCTCCATTTTCTTTTCATCAGTATAAAATGTTAGTGCCTCTGGTATTGGTGTTTTCTTTACAATATGTGGAAGAACCCAATTAGTCCTTTTTATAAACTGTATGCATTTGCTTTTAGGATATTTGTTATTCTCCCAAAGAGTTTCTACAAGCTCTTTGCCAATCTTCATTGATCACCCACAATGACATGAACTCAGGATTAGTAAGAGATACCACAATTTCAGCTGAGCCTGTTCCTGAAAATTGACATAGTATTATTCTACATTTTATAATTAATTCAGAAATCTTTTCTATGTAAGTCTTCAATTTTTTTTTATTTTGTTTATGTGCTAAGAAAATCCATTCCATAATACTATCTTCTTTTCACATAATGAGCCAAGTAAAAAATAAATGAGTTAGAGACAAAATGACCAATCAAGTTCAGGATCAATTCAATCCACATATACATCCTGCAGTCTTTGCTGTATGAGTTAACTGTTCTTCCGCTTCACCTGTTAGACATCTTGGACTGTTTATGTTTGAATCTCTGTAATGTTTGAAACAAATTACTTAACTCATAAGCATTCAATACAATAGTAGGCCTCAGCCAGTTAATATCTCCCAATTGCTCAACCATGTTCATAGCAGCTTCATTTTGTAATAGTCAGAAGCTGGAAACAACCCAGATGCCCCTCAGTTGAGGAATGGATACAGAAATTGTAGCACATTTATACAATTGGATCCTACTCAGCAATTAAAAACAAGGTAATCATGAGATATACAGGCAAATGGTGGGGACTAGAAAAAGATCATCCTGCATGAGGTATCTCAGAAACACAAAGACACATATGGCATATACTCATTTATAAGTGGATATTAGAGATATAATATAGGATAATCATACTAAAATCTTTATACCTAAAGAAGCTAATCAAGAAGGAGGACCCTGAGTAAGATGCTCAATCCTCATTCAGAAAGGCAAAGGGGACATACATCGGAAGAGGGAGAAAACAGGGATCAGGACAGAAGCCTACCACAGAGGGTCCCTGAAAGACTACCGTGCAGGTTATCAAAGCAGATGCTAAGACTCATAGTCTAACTTTGGGCAGAGTGCATGGAATCTTAAGAAAGAAGGGAGAGATAAAAAGACCTGGAGGGTACAGGAGCTCCATAAGGAGAACAACAGAACCAAAATATCTGGACACTGGGGTATTTTCTGAGACTGATACTTCAACCCAGGATCATGCATGAAGATAACCTAGAACCTCTGCACAGATGTAGCCCATGGCAGCTCTATGTCCAAGTGGGTTCCCTAGTAATAGGAACAGAGACTGTCTCTGACAGGAACTCAGTGGCTGGCTCTTTAATCACCTCCCCCTGAGGGGGAGCAGCTTTACCAGGCCACACAGGAGGACAATGAAGCCAGTCCTGATGAGACCTAATAGGCTCCGGTCAGATGGAAGGGGAAGAGGACTCCTTCCATCAGTGGACTGGGAGAGGGGCATGGGAGGAGAAGAGGGAAAGTGGGATTGGGAGGGGGCAGTAGAGGGGGCTGCAGCTAGGATACAAAATGATTAAACTGTAATAAGTAAAAAAATAAATTAATTTAAAAAAAAGAAAGAGAAGTGTCATTGATTGACCTATTCTGAACCAAAAAAAAAGAAAGAAAAAGAAAAAGAAAAAGAAAAAAAGAAGAAAAGAAAGAAAGAAAGAAAAAGAAAAAGAAAAGAAAAGAAAATTATGAGTTTGCAATTTGTCCTTTTATGGTCAAAATTTGATTGATTTTATACGCCAAGCAACTAAGTGAATCTTCTCTTTGTTTATTTTTCTGGAGCAATATGTAACCCCCAGCATGGCAGAATTCTTTGTGTTTCCTTAAGCATTTTCTCTAAAGTATCTGATTCCGAATCAGCCAACAGTCCCTGAAGATTTATTGTCCAAATACTAACACTGTGGTATTGGGAGACAGCCATTTTGATATCATAAATCCTGATGGTGGAGTTTTCCTTCTGGGATCAAGATTCATGTTGGGAGCAATATGATAAGGCTGGTTTACTTTTTCCTGACTACCATTTCATAATCAAGGAAAACTGATTTCTCTGCAACTTCACAAGAAGACTCACACCAGATCCTGTATAGGCATTTTAACTTTAGTCCCACCAATCTCAGTCTGAAATAAACAAGAATTTGTTTAAATCAGCCAAACCATGCCAATTTGCAATATGACTATATGTGTATATATGCTATCATTCAGACTAAATGAAATGATGGACAGGATTTCAAAGAGCCTGATGTGACTTAACTCTTGCCAACCTTCTTCCAGTTAGCTGCAAGTTTTTTTGGTTACTTGTTGCAGCTACATAAAAAATAAAATAAAGTAACTAGGATCATTAGAGAGAGTTGATTTGGTTTCTAGGCAGTTGAGGTCTCCAGTTAAGCATAAGGAAGCTTGAAACAGTATTGCTCAGATAGGGCCCTCCAGGAATTGTAAATGAAATGAGTAGACTCTGGTGAGAATAAATTATGTGACTTCATGTATAATTTTTGTACACACCGAAGATCATAACTATACATCTTTGAACATTAGAAGCAGGCAGTAGCTGTTTCCAATAAGTATACACATAAGCATGTTTGAAAATATATTTTATATATTTTTTATTTGGGTGCTATGATCATATATAGTAATCATATACATATAATAATTAATAAATTAAATAATAAATTTGAAAATTTGTATTCCATTACATCTGAAGTAAGTTTATGGAATATTTTAGTCTAATGACTCTATTTTGGTGCAAGGTAATGCATGTTGTAGTATCTAATGGCATTATTAATATTTCAAAGATTCGTTAGTTTAAAATAAGTTACTAAACACTGTAGAAAACGAATGAGGAGTTAACTCATGGCATCTCGTGGCAGAAACAGACTATTTCATGCAGTTCTTTCCATTTTCCTAGGAAAGAACAAAAACAACAAACCTCACCCCAGACACTTACTGATACATTTCCTTTCCTAATAAATGAGTCCTTAGGTTCAGATTCTGGATAATGTCTGAGTACTAAGTATTCAGTTCTGTACCTGCTTTGCAGAACATGATGGACTACAGTGATCACTTCACAAAATTGCACTTAAGAGCCCATGTTCAATCTGTCAGCCATGGAATTGCAGGCCTATGATCAACACCCAAGGACCTACATTTTCTCTAGTCTGTCATACTGCATTCTCTCTTTAAAGTTAACAGCACTACTTTATGGACTCTTTAAAACTACCCACCATTGGGGATCATCCTTGTCATCATGGTCCTCTCCCATTAGACTTTTAATTCTTTGACAATACAGTTATCCTCATTCTCAATCACCAATGATGAAAATGATATATTACAAAGAGAATGGCAATGAATTTCTGAATAAAATGGAATTTTACCAGCAAAAATTATTTGAGCCTAGGGGGTCCTGCAGAAACTGATGCACCAAAAGGAGGATCACTGCATATAGAAGACCTAGACCCCCCTGCTCAGATGTGGCCTATTGGCAGTTCAGTCTCCATATGGATCTCCATGTGACTCTGAGGGAGGGGAGCAGGGGCGGCCTCCGTCAAGAACTTGGCTGATTGCTCTTTGATCACTCACCCCTGCTGATGTGGCTTTGCCAGGCCATGGAGGAAGAGGACCCCGGAATTCCTGATGAGACTTAACATGATGTAGACAGATGGCAATAGTGGAGAACTCCCCCTTTCAGTGAACGAGGGAAGGGGAAGAGGGGAAGATGGAGGGAGAGTGGGACGGGGGTGGGGGGAGTTGAGGGAGGGACTTCAATTGGTGTAGATAATGAATAAATCGTAAAGTAAAAAAAAAAAAATGAACTTTTATCTGCCTGCTTCACTTGCTGTCTCGGAGACTTACTCCCTCCTCCTGTTAGCTAGGCCTAGATCTAGAAGCTTTCATCCTCAGTACAATCTAACCTAGGCCTAGAATATTAACCTCTGAGACTTACTGCTTAATAAGTTCACTCTTTATTGTTCTTACTGTGCTCTGGGCTGGCTGTTCAACTCAACTGCTCTTGCTCAAACTCCTCTGGCAGCTGATATATTCAGTTGGCCTCTGAATTACTCTGATTGGCCTTAAAGTAAGTCCAGCAATCTTTTCTAGTCTTCTGGATCCTTCTCATTGTCTGGTGTCTTCTGTCTCCACCTGTGACTCACTTGTTGTCTCATTCACTCCTCTCTGTAAAACTCTCCCAATAAAAAGCCTCCTCTCTCTGCATTGCCCCTTAAGTTGTTTCCCTTTCCTCTCTGTTCTTGTGAGAGCTGGTCATATTCCATTCTGTCAAATATTCTCTGATTCATCATTCCTTTTCTGCTGATTCATTAGACATCACTTTTAAACATGGGTGCTTCATTTTACAAATTAACTTTACCTTTATTGTTTGGGATTAAAAGTGTGTAGCTCCTCACCTGGACCTAAGATTATTCGATCAGATCTGCTTGCCTCTGTCTCCTGGATTAAAGGCATGTTTATCTTTCAGCTGGGCCATACTAACCTAGGTCTTTGGATGTGATCGCTTCCCAGAACACCCATGTTCTAAAGTAAAATCCTTTACATTTCTGTGCCTCCTTCTTTTAATAAACAATGGGAAAGTTCATGAAAAATCCAGCAACTGATCACTTACCCTGGAAACATTTTTGAATGAAAAGCAAAAATAACAAAGTGGAATAAGAAAAGTTTTAGTGCTCAATTTCAACGCACAATTCTACAACTGAATTGTGCATACAAGTAACATTACACAGACTGAACATTTATTCTTGTGTATATATGCATAAATATATAGATATATATTCCTCCATATAAAAGTACGTATATATATATAAAGCATGTATACATATATATGTTGATATCAATGAATATCTTAAGGAGGAAGAGAAAAAATTAAGCAGCGTCCCATTCCTGGACAAAGCTAAAATCCAATGAAGTAGTATCAATACCCATACACATGTAACAACAATTAATAAAACAAAGTGGCCATGAGTTTGAGAAAGTACAAGGAAAGAAATAAGGGAGTGTGTGATGGGAGAAAAGACAGGAAGAAATAATGTGATTATATTATAATCTCAAAGAAATAAATTTTAACAGCACCTAATAGTACATGGCTCACAGAAAAATATAATTAAATCATTCTTAAAACCCCCAGTAAAGGTCATTTAGGGGCGATAATACCGGACAGTTTACAAAATCATTTTCTAAAGCGTGTACCTGCTACACTTAGAGAAAAAGCAGGGTTCTGTTTTCTTTTTCCAGCCACGTCATGTTGTGGCTTACTCATGGAGGCACAACTGCAGGCAGAACTTCTTCGAGTGGGTAAATATTGGCCTCTGAAATGCACATGTCTGCCAAATTTTTCAGTGCAGTCCCCTGGGTTTCTTTCAGTGAATGATGGTCTGCAGTTCATTCTTTTTGTATTTGCTATTTGCTTTTCAGATTCCGTTTCAGTCTGTCCAAGTTAAAGTGACGCTAAATACCAGCTCAGCCTACTATTACTGACTTTGTTAATTTGGCATGCTGAATGTCAGCTCTGTGGGAGACTACACCTCCATCTATGAGGCACAAACTACACATAATAAAGGACACAATCTCATTGAGATCTTATTGGTGGTCTTGATTGGTGGTCTATACTGGCACCATCATCATCTTCATCATCATTTTCATTCTCACAGTCACCACCATTTTCATCATGATGACTTTACTGTCCCAATCATAAAATTTGTCTTCAAGTAACTGTAAAACTTTAAGAGATATTAAAACACATGAGTCTCTTGGTGATACTATCAATTTATTTTTCACCAAGTACATACCATTTTGTCTTGCTTACTATTATTATCCTTCGGGTATTTGACCACTTGCTAAATACTTATTCCATCAATACTTTCTGATTCCAGTTTATGCTTGGGTATAAATTAAATGTGTTGTCTCCTATCTTAAAGATGAATTTTCTCAGGAAGTTTATTAACTTACTGAAGCTTGTATAGCTGGTAAATGTTGACAAAATGTTCTTTTGAGTTCAAAACAGTTGTAGCTACATCTACAGTTATTTCATCATGAAATGTATATCTTTTTTGTATTTAAATAGTATTTATTATACTTATCCATTTACATTTCGGTGCTAGGGTTTAGACTCATAGGCTTTTATGGGCTAATCAAACACTGACATTAGGCTACATCCCCAGCTTTTATCATTTCATTTTTTTCTCTTAATTTTCAAAACTGGATTTGGACTTAGATTAAATATAATTGCTTCACATTTCCTCCCAAACAGATACTGGAATTTGGTTTATTACGAGTTTCCTGAATCATGTATTGTGTCTAAATGAAAATGAGGACATGACCACTCTAAGTTATAATTGAAGAGAAGGTTTTTTATTGAAGATTTTTGGGAGAGTACAGCCAGAGGCATCTTGGGGAGTCAAGATCAGGGAGAGAAAAGAACTGAACATGGTTATCAAATTAGAAAGGACCATGAAAGGAGCGGGGAGGTGAACAAGAGAGAAAGAGAAGAGAAAGGTGCAAGAGTGGAGACCAAGAGCCAAGAGAACATGTGGCTGACATGGAAGGTTTATATAGAAAAGAAAAGCTGGAGAAGGAAAGAGAAGTGCTTGGGCTGGGAAGGTTTAGGTTGGGAGGCAGGGGTAAGAAGAGCAGAGCCACAGGTACTGAGTGTGTCTGGCAGCCATTGTGCACGTTGGTATGCTAACAGACACCTCTGTTAGCACTTGTTCTGGGTTGCTAAGAGACCTGAGAATTTTCTTCTCATGTATGAAATAGGCTGATTGAAGATCATCCTTTCATACTACATACATAGAGGATAAAGCTTAAATCCTTTATGACAGAGCATCACTCAGGTTTTCTATTGTTTTAACAGAATTTGGGGACAGTGAGATGAATTTCAGCTCACTGTTTCTGATTTTTCAATATGCCGTTTTCTGGCCCCGTGTATGAGGGAAGATCATGGTAAACGGAGCTTATGCCACAACTGCTTGTTTATCTCAAGGCTAACAGGAAACGGAGAGGCGGGGACAACACAAACCCAGGTCTAACCTTTGAAAATATGCTTCAGTAAGCCACTTCTAAATACATCCACCTCATAAATTGTCTACCACCTCACCTCATGGAAGCGTCAGCCCACAATTGTGGGCGAGTCTTCAACATATGGGCCGTGCAGAATACTTTATATAACCATGATAGCTACCCACATGAATCTCACTTATAAAACAAGACTATAACTTCGGTTTCAGGGATACCTAGGTCCCTTCCTGCTGCAGGGCATGGGTGGCATACCTTGATCTCCTCTCTTAATCCCCTAGGTGAGGGGCGGGACTTTCCCTCTCCCAGAGGCTCTTCACTATATAATTCAGATATTTTGCTCTCTCTCGCTCTATCCTTCTCTCTCCTCCTTCTTGGAGACCAAAAGCCTCTTCCAGTAAACCCGCATTTATTTATATATAGCTTTGTTTTGGCAGTAGCTCATTCTGTTATTTCTATCAACGGCTTCATTTACTTTTACTAAAAAGATAAAGTTTTATGTGACATAATAGAAACTTTATTGGGAAATATTTAAGGCATAACCTCTTCAAATATCCACACCGCAACCATGTTGTGATACCCAGTTTCAAACTCCATTCAGTATATATCAACGTGTCCTTTTACAGCTTATCAGGAAGTGTAAGAAATTTGCTATTATGTGTGTGATCCTGAATTTTTCCCAAAGACCTAAATATTAAACAATTAACACACAGAATGGTACAATTGTAAGGTTGTGAGTCTAGTTGGCAAGTCTTAGAAGAAGGAACTTGAGTCATCGAGGTATACCTGTAAAGAAGATAATGAGACAGTAGACCTTTTCTCTTTACCATTTACTCCCTGGCAATGATAAGAGCAGTTTACTCTGCCATGTATTCCTGCCACATCTGGAACCTCCACTGAATCCCTTCTGAAACTTTTGTTGTTGTTGTTTTTAACTGGACCATGAAAACACAGGAATCAAAATAAATATTTCCTTTTATAGATTGGTTACCTAAGTGTTTTATTTGAGTCATGCAAAGAAAAGACACATAGATCCTTAAAAAATTCTAAAAAACAAAAAGGACCCTATCACTGCTGTAGGTAGGAAGAGCTCCATGCATTGCTGCCAACAGCACAGACTCTAAGAGCAACAATCAATAAATGGGACCTCATGAAACTGAAAAGCTTCTGTAAAGCAAAGGACACCATCATCAAAACAAAACGTCTTCCTACAGACTGGGAAAGAATCTTCACTAACCCTTTATCTGACAGAGGACTAATATCCAGTATATACAAAGAACTAAAGAAGCTGAAAAGCAGCAAACCAAGTAATCCAATTAAAAAATGGGGAAGAGAGCTAAAGAGAGAATTCTCGACAGAGGAATATCGAATGGCAGAGAAACACTTAAAGAAATGCTCATCCTCATTAGCCATCAGGGAAATGCAAATCAAAACAACCCTGAGATATCACCTTACACCCATCAGAATGGCCAAGATGAAAAACTCAAGTGACAACACATGCTGGAGAGGTTGTGGAGAAAGGGGAACCCTCCTCCACTGCTGGTGGGAATGTAAACTGGTACAACCACTCTGGAAAGCTATCTGGCGCTTTCTAAGACAATTAGGAATAGTGCTTCCTCAAGACCCAGCTATACCACTGCTAGGTATATACCCAAAGCTTGCTCAAGTACACAAAAGGGATACTTGTTCAACCATGTTTATAGCAGCTTTATTTGTAATAGCCAGAACCTGGAAACAATCCAGATGTCCATCAACGGAAGAATGGGTACAGAAATTATGGTATTTCTACACAATGGAATACTACTCAGCAATCAAAAAGGAGGAAATCATGAAATTTGCAGGCAAGTGGTGGGATCTAGAAAACATCATTCTGAGTGAAATATCCCAGAAGGAGAAAGACAAACACCTTATATACTCACCTATATAGACCTATAAGGTATGATAAACATAATGAAATCTATACACCTAAAAAAGATAATCAAGAGAGCGGACATGGGGTAAGAGGATCAATCCTCATTTAGAAAGACAGATGGGATGTGCATTGAATGCATGACAGGGGTCTACTGAGCGCATCTGAAAGCCTCTAACTAGCAGTGTTTTCAAAGCAAAGACTCATGACCAAACCTTTGGCAGAGTACAGGGAATCATAGGAAAGAAGGGGAGTTAGTATGATGGGGAAAGGATAGGAGCTCCACAAGGCCCAAATATATCTGGGCACAGGGTCTTTTCTGAGACTGACATTCAACCAAGGACCATGTATGGATATAACCTAGAACCTCTGCTCAGATGTAGCCTGTGGTAGCTCAGTAACCAATTGGTTTCCCATAGTGAGGGGAACAAGGACTATTTCTAACAGGAACTCAATGAAGATACCTGATAAAACAGGATCAGATGAATGGGGGGAGGTACCCCCCATCAGTGGACTTGGAAAGGGGCACAGTGGTGATGAGTGAGGGAGGGAGGGACTGGGAGGGAATGAGGGTTCGGGGCATGGCTGGGATACAGAATTAATAAAATGTAACTGATAAAAATAAAATAAAAAAAGAAAAAAAATTGTATTGTTGTTGTTATCATTTTATGTGGGGAGAAAGGGGGGCACATTTGTTAGGGTTCACATGTGGAGGTAATAGGACAAGTTGTAGCAATCAGTTCTCTCTATCCACTATGTCAGTCCCAGGGATTGAATTCACATTAGCAAGCTTAGCAACAAACATCTTTACTCAATGAAAGATCTTGCCTTTCTACCTATTGTCATTTTAACATCTTAATGCTTGCTCCACCTTTCTTTTCTTTATACTTCAAATCATTAACCCAGGCGAATTTGCACGAATAAAGTCACAATTTTCCTCCGCATCATTTGTTGAAAATAATGGCCTTACTCCAATGTATATTTTTGGATTCTTTGTGAAATATCAGATGGTTTACTTATGTGGACTCTTCTTTAATCTTCTGTTTTGTTCCATTTTTACCTGTTCATTTCTGTGCCAGAACCATGCAATGACTTGGTTGGCAAATGACTAGGTTTGAAATGTGGAAATATAATCCCTCAGCATTGTTCTTTTTGTTAAGAATGGTTATAGTTTTTTAGGGTCTTTTATGGGGCCATATGAATATTAGTATTTATTTCTACTTGTTTAAAGAATACCAAAGGGGTGTTGATTGGAATTGCATTTAGCCTATAAATTTCTCTTGCTGGAAGGGCCGTTTTCACAGAAGTAGCTCTCCCAATCCAAGAGCATATGTGGTGTTTGCATCTTCTAGTCTCCTCCTACATTTCTACAGACATTTATTTTATGTAAAGGTGTATTTTACCTTTTCTCTAGGGTTTATCAAATTTATGTTAAAATAATAATTAAATTATAAGAGGCCATGAATTGGAGAGGGAATTGGGGATATAGAAGAAGTCAGAAGGAGGAGAGGAAAATTATACCTTACTAGTACTCATATGAAATGATAAAAATTGAAATAATAAAATGTAGTGTACTTAACAATAAAAAACATACATTATAGTATTTTAGTATTTTTTTCAGTCAATGAAAAAGCTAGCAGAAAGACTTTATGAGAACTAGACTTTAAAACTGACTTTATATATATATACAGACTTTATAAACTAGACTTTATATATATATAAAATGGCTATCTCTTAATGGAAGTGCCAATGATATGGTAGCTGTACAGTCCACAAGACTGGATGTGTCAGCAGTCCTAATCTGGTGCTGTGTTCCCAGTAAAATCCTAGAGAACTACCAGTTTCCAGTCCACATTAGAAGCTTAAAAAGTGGGTACTCACACTAGCCAAGGAACAGCTCAGGATAAAATAAAGGAACCTGCCGGTGAGAGTGAAGGCAAGCAGTCAAAAGACAGACACTTCCTTCCCCCAAGACATTTATGTGGGGTGCCACCAGAGGTGTAGTCCAGATTTAGGGTAGCCATTCTTACCTCTAATGATTCAGATTTAGCGTGGGTGTTCCACCTCAAATAACCCAAAGGGGGGAAAATCTGTCACAAGTGTGTCTATCTGTTTGGGTTTCACATAATTCCATATATAGTCAAGTCGCCAACCAAGATTAGCCATCATAAATCCACCCACTGAATAGGTGAGCAAATGCATACCTGGCCATTTCTCTTTCTAAGACAACTCTGAAAGTCTGTATGCTGCTCAAAGTACTGCCTTCTGTGAATATCTCCCTTCAATGGGGTCTTTCAAGCTTGTCTCAGAAAAAGAGAGTATAATACCACAGCTGTCCACTTCTCCATGGTACCTGTCTTATTAGCAGAAACATCAATAAACCACTTCCTAGTCTTCTCCTCTTCTGCCACACCCCAGAAATCCATGGGTACATACTCAGAAGCAGATGCTTTGTAACAGTAGAAACCATGGTCATTTGAGTAACTTCTTGATGTAACATGTTTGGACCCTCAAACTTGCTTTAGCACAATCACTTCTATACCATTTCCATCTGACAATGTGCTGCTGCCATGCACATCCTACCCTATGCCTTTGTGGATCAGATAATACTCAGCTCATCATGAGAAGCTCATTTGCCATGGTAACTTGCTGGTCCATTGTCAAATGTTCAGTTTCCACTAAGGCCAATAGCAGACCAACAGCTCTCTCTCAAATGGAATATGGTTGTTTGCAGATGAGAGTAAAGCTTTTTCTTTTCTTTCTTTTTTTTTTTTCAAGGCTTTCCTATCAATTTTTGTATATTGGGCTCTTAGCTGCTGTAAGAACTCTCCATCAGATATATTGTTGATAATCTTGATGAACTCTTCATAAAAAGGATCATATATGTAGTTTCCTTTGTGATGTTCATTCATCTCCTCACTGTAGTCCAACTGGGTAAAATTTGGTTATTGTGACCTGGATTTCTCAGTAAGTCCTCTACTGACTTCTAGACTTTTGTTATGAGAATCTCAGAGAAAATTATACAGAAACTAAGAGACTGGGTATCTTTTGAAGGCAGAAGGCAAAACACCAGAACCTGAGACCATGTATGGAGGAATCTTACTTCATCATGCAAGACCTTCAAGCTTGCTGCAACACAAAAGGCCTTAGATGTTCTTATGTCTAGCACTAGCAGCTTTCAGGTTACAGAAGTGTGTGAACAAAGCCTTTATAATAGCATTACAGACAACTTTAACCACATCTGTATGACTTAGTGGTAAATCTGTCTGCCAAAGTCTTCCAAGAAGAGATGGTAAGGCTGACCTTCCTCTCTGCCAATCCCCGCATACCAACAGAAGATAGTCTTAGTAACTGTAGTTGGACATGTATTTCAGAAATTTTTTCATGTTATGAGAAGTAGATACTCCTCTAAGCCAAGCTGTCTCTTGATAGAAAGGCCAAGGACATGGTAGTTACTCAGCTCATACCCTGGATGTCTCAGCAGTCCCAGTTTGCTGCTGGAGGCCCAGGTAGGTCCTAGACAGCTGCTACTTTACAATCCACATTGAATTCTTGAAGCAGTAGTTTCTAGCATCAGCAAAAGAATAATATATATGAGCTTGCCAGTGACAGTAAGGACAAGAAGGCAAAAGCAAAGTCCTCTCTTTCCTTTTTTTTTGTGGGCTGTCACCAGAAAGTATAGTTCAGAATTAGTTGACCCAGAATGAATGTGGATCTCTTGATGTCAAATGATCCAGATTAATGCTGTGTCACCCACCTGATATAATCCAACTTAGAAAAGTCTCTCACAGATAAGACCAGCTGCTTGGATTTTAGTTACTTCCAAATGTAGTCAAGGTGGCAGCCAAGATTAGCCATGGCACTTTCTTACAAGGGACACATCATTTCTATATTTAATGTATAAATGAGGATAAAATTGATAGCTATTTAGGTGTGCTACGTGATGTTTTGATACATGTGTATATTTTTAAATGATCACAACAATTGATCCAATTAACACATCTTTCTCTCAACATACTATATAATATATAGGAATTTAAGTGAGACTGAGTGGTTAGGTCATGGGTTCTCGAGATTTGTCTGTCTATACTTCTCCAGCATGTGCCCACACTCAGCTTTTTAATGTGAATTTTGGGGCTAGAAAACAATTTATTGATTGAGTTATCATGCCAGACACTGCCCTTGCTCCTGTTTTTAGGGAACCCCCATTGAGATTGGAACTAGAGGAGGGACATGAGGAGAGAGAGAAAAAGGGTGGGACCCGGAGGAGATGAGGGAGGAGGCTACAGCCAGGATACAATGTGAATAAACTGTAATTAATGATGGTTATGATGATGATGATTATGTTGATGATAATGATGGTATTTTTTTTTAAAGAAAGGGGAAAAATAGGTGGTCTAATGAAACTGAAAGGAAAGATGGTTGTGAGTAGAGCCATGAATGCTGGAGAGCAGTGAAACTAGAGAGGTAACAGAAACAAGTTTGGGAGCCTTATGGGAACAAGGCCTCGGTAGACAAAGGAACATGCCATGGCTGAGTAGGGCTGGTATTCAGCCAACATGGAGCTGCAGCATCTGCAGCCCTTGCTGTTCACCCTGCTAGGGAAGAGAGCGCAGGCGAGAGGCGCTGCCACAGGCTACAAGCATAATGAACATACTGTCAAGCCAGTGGGAGCACAGCCACAGAGGGCAGAGATGTGCGGAGCACCCGGGAGCTCTCAGGATCCTGTGCCCTACGCCTTGTCCACACTGACTCTGGGCAACAACAGAATTATCCAAGAGGAATACTGTCCTGTATTTACGGTGCTTGAGACACCAGAGACCTTGAACCAGACCAGTGACTCTTTGCAATAAGTATTTACATGTAAAGATATTTGGGGAAAAAAATAGACTGTGTGACACAATGCAATTTGCAATGCCACTTTGATGAATACATGTGGAGAGGAAGAAAACAAGGCTGAGAGGAATGTAACTAGAGATGCAGTGGCAGTGAGTTACAGGTGTTAACTAAGCTGTGGTGGGACAGGGGAAGATGCCATTGCTCAGTTGGACCGGCAGTGGCGTTTGTAGCTAAGCTGTATGGTTGTTCTGGCTCTGAGCGACGTCAAGGTGTCCGAAATGGAGAATGGTACGTTTTCTCGATTTGGCCTCCTCAAAATATTTCCATGGTCCACACTGTTACTAGAGAGGACAGGTTAGTGTCCACAGTCCATGCTACAGTCAGGGGGCGGGGGCTGTGCTGGTGTCCATGTTAATGCCCATGATCAGGGCACATTGCGTGATATTTGCAAATAATTAGAAAAAACATTATGCAGGGAATTAAATGAAAGAAGGGGGAGTTAGTACGACCTGGAGAGGACAGGAGCATCACAAGGACCAAATATATCAGGGCACAGGGATCTTCTATGAGACTGTTTCTCCAACTAAGGACCATGTATGGATATAGCCTAGAACCTCTGCTCAGATGTAGCCCATGGTAACTCAGTATCAAAGTGGGTGCCCTAGTAAGGGGAACAGGGACTATTTCTGAGATCAACTCAATGGCGGGCTTTTTTTTTTTTATCTCCCCCGCCCTTTGGGAGGAGCGCTAGGCCACAGAGGAGGACATTGCAACCAGTCCTGAAGATACCTTATAAGCTAGAGTCAGATGGAAGGGGAGAACCTCCTCCTCTATCAGTGGACTTAGAAAGGAGCAGGGAGTGGATGAGGGAGGGAGGGTGAGATTGGGAGGGAATCAGAGATGGGGCTACAGCTGGGATACAAAGTAAATAACCTGTGATTAATATAAAAATAAAAATTATATATATAAATATTATGTCTGAAAAAGTATGGTTATCAAATATTTACTGATTGTTGAATATGTTTTTTTTTTTATCCTCTGACGATTGATTTCTTTGTTATACACATGATGTGTGAGTGTGTGGTATTTGACATTTGTGTTTGTTTGTCATTCCTGTCTGTGCTTTTGGGACCCTAACTAACGGGTCATTGTCAATAATCTTTCCTTACATATTCTTTGTATAGTAATTTTAAGATTTTATCTTATGTGTCTTCAATCCACTTTGGGTTGAAATTTTCCATTTGGTGTGAAAAAAATATCGAATTTAATTTTGCCTGTGGGCCTACACTGTTTTAAAATGTCATTTACCTTCAGAAGCTATCTTTCCTGTGTAATATATATATATATATCTTTTCCAGTAACTAATGGACTGAGAACGTGTGGATTTATTGGCACATGGTGACCCATACCTGTACTTCCAACATTGTAGAGGCTGAGGCACATAGACTGTTATTTTGAATCCAGCCTGGTCTATATTGTGAATTGCAAGGCAGCTTTGGCCACAGAATTCAATTGTGTCTTAAACGAAACCAATAACAATGTCAAAAGCCACTGTGGATTTAGTTCTGTGTCTTATATTTTATTCCATTAATCTATATGACAGCTTTTCTTCTGGTAGGTTAACGTTTTGATTATTGACTATATTAATAGTGTATTATTCTTATGAGATTAGCTATGTTTGAATCTTATTCATCAGCCTTTTCAATGATTTTGGTTGTTGATCTGACTGTAAAATAAATGCAGACATGAAAATTATGACAGGTTGTCTATACAGTTTCAAGACATAATAAAATAAGCCAGCACTTATATAAGCCAGGAAGACCTGAAGATTCTGTATTACACTTTTGAGGATCTAGATACTGTGTATTTAAAACAGTGAAACACAGCACAGAGGAGATTGATTCTTTCTTGCCTAAACAGAAGAGGTAAGGGCTTGAGAACACCCTATGCCCCATTCTGAACCTACACTGTTAAATCAGTATTTAGCACAATAACACTTGAGACGTGAATTCTACAGTCTTATCCTACAAATGCACGACTCTCTGAATATTAGCACTTCATATGGGCTAACTAAATCAAAACTCAGGGACTTTGCATAAACCTAAGAAGCTGTAACTTTCAAGTGTCTTCATACCCTCTCCATGTAAGGTGGACAAGGAGATACAGGCCTCTCTAACATAACCATAGCCAGCCACCCTCTAATAGCATGGCTCATGAACCTATGACTTTTATTTGGACTGGCTTGTAAAGCTACCAATATATAATAATATGCATAGAATTGAAATTTTCAGTACAAATAATTTTTACAAGAGATTTTAATAATCAGATAAAATGTTTTTCTTGTCCCATCAGAGTTCTGAATGATATGAATTTTCAAATGAAATAAAATGAGCTTTTACTGTCTAGGAACATGGAATCTTAACTTCCTAGTTCAGAATTCCATCCATTCTTATTTCTGCTAGCTAGAATCACCATATTTTATTTCTGACAATGCATTTTAGTAAAGCAGAAAAAAGAAGAAGTGATCATAAATGGACATTATCGTTTCACAAGGAGAGGATGAGCTGTAGGAACAGATGAAATTCAAATCAGCTAGGATCTTGTTTCCTTGATAATGTATCTCTCCAGCTTTGAAATCACATCAGAATGGTTGCTATACAGAATGGTTTTTAAAGTTGTCTTTGCGGCATCATTGAGATT
This sequence comes from Rhombomys opimus, assembly GCA_010120015.1. Classification (NCBI taxonomy): domain Eukaryota; kingdom Metazoa; phylum Chordata; class Mammalia; order Rodentia; family Muridae; genus Rhombomys; species Rhombomys opimus. The sequence continues at coordinate 1,237,737 of REGO01000457.1, read as the reverse complement.
TTTTTTTTCCTTAATGGTATCCAGTAGTATCCTAAGAAAAGGGACATTTTCATCTGAGAATAAGATTAGTTCTTTCCATTTCCTGAGGGATGTAAAACATGGCAAGTGGAGTGTCTTGAATTATTTTTTGTTGTGCTTTAAATGCACGATAACTTCTTAATTAAAGCACAAGGCCTCACTAATTAAGGCAAATTCTTCTTTCAAAGCTGTCAATTATTCTTTATTCACTAAACATTTCACACTTGGGTCTGTTAAATAATGATTACAGGTATCAGCTGATGTCATCAGAGAGAGTGGGAGAGAGAAAAACTAAATTACAATAGATGGTACATTCTAATGTGTGGGCAATTTGAGAGTTTCAGGGAAATAAGAAATTATAACAATAATTTGTTATAATGTGTGTCTAATTATCTTTACAGATGATAGTTATAATTTTGGAAGTAAAGAAAACGTACAGCTTGCTCATTCTGCATTTCAGAAGATCTCCTGAAACACCGGATTTGAGATTTTTTTAATTCACTGTTTCAACAGCCTACACTGTGTTTCCTGATTCTTTGATACATATTAAGCTGAACATCAATTGATTTTGAGGGCATGTATAGCTTATTAGTTGTGTGAAAATAGCCTAACCCACTCCCTTCTTCCTATGTGCCTGCACTTAACAGCAGAGTTTAGTGGTGCTTATATCAGCCTTTATAACACTATTTTATATAGATGTTTACTGGACAATCAGGAGAGCCTAAAATTAATGTCAAAAGCTATATTGAAAAACAAACAAACAAACACCCCAAGCATGATGGCATGAGATTATAATTCCATTACTGGAGAAATGAAGACACCTGATGCTCATTGACTAAATCAATGAGGCTATTTAGTGAGTGCTAAGCCAAGAAGGGACTCTAGCCCTGCCTCAAATACAAGAGGAATGAGGGACGGAGGGATGATCTGTATGTATGTATATGTCACTACTCAGTGTGCACCACATAATACATTCATGCATACAAATACACCATATTCACACGCATACACACTCACAAAAAGGGGAAACAAAATGGTTCTTGCTCTTCTTATTTGCTGTATTACTCATGTAAATCTACAATTTGTGGGAACAGATAAGCTATGATTTAAGATTAACTACAGGCTTTCTATCTCCCCCTGCTTTCATAAGATTCCCTGCACTCTGCCAAAAGTTTGGCTATGAGTCGCAGCATCTGCTTTGACACCATGAAGGGTAGAGTCTTTCAGAGGCCCTCTGTAGTAGGCTCCTGTCCTGTTCCCTGTTTTCTCCCTCTTCTGATATCCACCCCTTTTGCCTTTCTGAATGGAGATTGAGTATCTTACCCATGGTCCTCCTTTTTGATTAGCTTCTTTAGGCTTACAGATTTTAGTATGATTATCCTACATTATATGTCTAATATCCACTTATAAGTTAGTGTATACCATGTGTGTCTTTCTGCTTCTGGGATAACTCATTCAGGATGGTCTTCTCTAGTTTCCACAATTTGCCTGCAAATCTCATGATTTCCCTGCTTTTAAATGCTGAGTGGTATTCCATTGTGAAAAGGTACCACAATTTCAGTATCCATTCCTCTGTTGAGGGACATCTGGGTTGTTTCCAGCTTCTGGTTATTACAAATAAAGCTGATACAAACATGGTTGAGCAAATGTCCTTGCTGTATACTTGAGCACCTTTTTGAGCTCCACAAACAGAGCAACAGAACCAAAAATTTGGGGCATGGGGTCTTTTTTGAGACTGATACTTCAAACAAGAACAATTCATGGAGATAAGCTAGAACCCCTTCACAGATGCAGCACATGGCAACTCAGTGCCCAAGAGGGTACAGGGACTATCTCTGACATGAACTCAGGGGCTGACACTTTGATCACCTCCCCTGAGGGTGGAACAGCCTTACCAGTCCACAGAAGAAGACAGTGCAGCTAGTCCTGATGAGCCCTGATAGAATAGGGTCAGATGGAAGGGGAGGAGGACCTCCCCTATCACTGGACTGAGGGAGGGGAATAGGAGAAGAAGAGAGAAGAAGGGGAGGATTGGGAGGGGACAAGAGAGGGGGCTACAGCTAGGATACAAAGTGAATAAACTGTACTAAATAAATAAATGAAGATTAACTAAAGTCCATAAGTTTTATTTTTCAGAACCTATAAGAATCAAAACGTTGTTTGAATATAGTTACCAGTATATAAAAGTTTGTTAAGGGCAAAAAACAACATAAGATGCGCACACACACCATAAAAACACCTAGCTAAACAAGGAAGACCCGAGAGAAGATGCTCAATACTCATTCAGAACACAACATATGACAGAAGTAGGAGAAGACAGGGAATAGGAAAGGAGCTTAGCACAGATGGGCTCTGAAAGTCTCTACTGATCGAGGTATTGAAGTAGAGGCTGAGACTCACAGTCAAACTTTGGCCAGAATGCAAGGAATTTTATGAAAGAAGGGGGAGATAGAAAGACATGAAGGAGAGAGAAACTCCAAAAGTAGACCAACAGAGAAAAAAACAAAACAAAACAAAACCTGATACCCTAACCAAGGACCATGCTGGAAAGGACCTAAACCCCTGCTCCAGTGGATTCCCTAGTAAGGGGAGCAGGGGATGTCTCTGGTATGAAATCAGTGGCATGCTCTCTGATAGCCTCCCTCTGGGAGGAGCAGCCTTGCCAGACCACAAGGGAAGACAATGCAGCCAGTCCTGATGAGACCTGATAGGGTGGGGTCAGATGGAAGGGGAGGAGGTATTCCCCTATAAGTGGACTAAGGGAGGGACATAGGCAGAGAAGAGGGAGGAAGGGTGGGATTGGAAGGAGATGAGAGAGAGGGTCAAAGCCAGGATACAAAGTGAATAAATAGTAACAAATAATAAAAATTAAAATGAAAAAGTGAAAATTAAAAAAAAAAACTAGAAACCATAATACAGAAACAAATTATAAGCAATTTTTAAATGCCCAAATAAATAAATATAAGACACAAAATCTACAAGATATCATTGAGTTTATTATTTGTTGGTCAGAAATTTCTGGTCATGTGGCTTATTCTGAGTGTGGTTTATGTGCCCATTGAAAATCATTGGAGAAAACTCAATTTTTTTTTCTCTGCCAGAGATTGTCAATTAGAGATAGCTCCTTGGTTAAGGGGGGAACCTTATATCTGTTTCTCCCTCTCAGTTCTGGGACTCTGTCTGGCCTGAACCTAGGCAGCCCCTCTGCATACTGCTGCAGTCTTGCTGTTTTCCTTGGTTATTTTCATTGTCTTTATCTCTTCCAATCTCCTCTTCCACATACTTCCCTGAGCACTGATTGGAGAGATTTGATGGAGACATCCCATTTAGGACTGAATTTTCCAATGTCTTTCACTCTCTGCACATTGTCCAGTTGTGGGTCTCTGTATTTGCTCCCATCGATAGCCACTATTTTTTCCACTATTGGACCAGCCTGTTGTGGAGGCAGGTCAACATTGTAGATCATAGTGTGTAGCTGAGTTGGTGTTTACTTTTCTCCTCAGGTAGGGCGCTGAATACTATACAGTATCATAGATACTAGGAGTGAAGGCTCTAGGTAATTACCACCATTGATTGTTTCCCTGTGTTTAGTGATATCTATCTATCTATCTATCTATCTATCTATCTATCTATCTATCTATCTATGTACATATGCATAGATATGATTTTTAAATAAGAACTCCAATTAAATCATTTTCTTATAGTATGTATTTGTTGTTTCATACTTTAGCTATTACTTGCTCTAGAATAAAACCAGAGCATTTGGACATGACTTCAGTTTCCACTAGGACCTAATTTCCATATTTCTCATGACACCCTTGAGGGTATGTTCTCACGGTGATTGTTCTGAGTAAAATAACGTTGCAGGAACCTGTCATCTAACATGCACAGCCTGTTTTCCAAGCCTTGATACTTTCTGTATTTTATTTGGGATGCCTCTTTTTAAAAAAAGTTGTACAGTGAACTTCTCTTTTTATGCTTTTGCCCAAGCCAAACGACATTTGCTAAAGGAATCCTCCATTAGCCCCAAATATCCCTACTGATAGTTAATCAACTCATTTACTTAAAGAAAAAAAGTATTCTTTTTATAGGTGCATTTCACTTGAACTCTTTGTGTTAGTATATTTCTCAGTGCCAAGAGTACAGTCGGGATCTACCAGGTACTTTGTTTTTCATGAAGCTTACCTCCTGCTGGTAAGAGACAGATGTTCCTTAATAAAAAAAATATTCAATATGTCAAGTAGAATTAATTTTTTTAGAAAAATAAACCAGGGATAGAGGAGAAGTGAGTGTGGAAGATATTCTGTCAAGGAACATTACTTGAATGGATAAGAATGGGGAAGAATACATTCATATAGACATTTAAGGAAAGAACCATCCAGGGGCTATAGGAAATGTCAAGATCTAGAGTTGAAATCAAATGTGTTTGGCACCAGAACTGTACCTTGCTGTAGTTTTTAATGGTTTCAGTTGTACAGGATATTATCATTTAAAAACATCTGCTTCCTTAGGTAGATTTTTAAATTCAGATAGAGAAGCTTTCTTCTGCATTTTCACTTAGAATTTGCCTTTTGCTGTCTGTGACATAATCATCCTCTACCCCACCCTGCCAATAATTAAACGGTTAAGGAATGAGGAGATACTACACTGGGTGCTATGATTGTCATCATTATAGGAGAAAGCAGAAAGCTACAATGCTTAATAATAGCATATAAGTAAACTACAACTAAGCCAAGCCTTGAATCCAAGATTACTGGACAACAGAGTTTTCCTTCCTTACTACTTGGTTGTGTTCTCCACTAATTTTCTTATTGGAGTCTGAGAAAATAACAAACTCTGTCTGATTAGTAACTACATCAGTCCCTTAAATAAGCAGAGCATGTACTACATTTAAAAAAAAATTCATAAAATGTTGATAATACTAACCATCTTGAGTTTTTGTTAAAGGTGATATTGCATTAAATAGTAAGCACATAGGCCCTGTGCAATTGATAACACATTGTTGTTGCTTCCAACATATTACATATGGACTTGTCTGGCCTCAGGGGGAGAGAATGTGCATAGTCCCACAGTGTCTTAATGTGCCACGGTGGGTTGGTTCCCATGGTAGCCTCCCTTTCTCTGAGGAGAAGGAGAGGGGAAATGGGGGAGCAGTGTGTAGGAAGGGGCCTAGGAGGAAAGGGACATATAAAGTGAATAAACTTTGCATTTAATCTATTACATCTATGTGAGGAATATTTTAGCGTTCTTTTCTAGGTCAAACCTCTGTAAGAAAAAAAAACAAAACAAAACAAAACAAAATACTTTCTCAAGAAGGAAACTTTCTAATCTTCATTACGTAGAAGGAACAGAAATACACCACATTCCCAACAAAAGATATTGAGCAGTTGTCAAAAACAGCTCCATAATTAAAAGAAATAGAGGACTTCAACAGTGATTTGTGATCTCTTTACTTATTTACATTGGTTTTGTGAACTGCATGCTGTGATTGCAAAGCACCCCTCAAAATATGGTAGGAATTTAATGGCCAATGCGAGCACATTCCGATAGGACGCCTCTTTGGAACTTAGGCTCTGCTCTTCTGAACAGATTAATGTTATTATAAAGAGCTTAAGTCAGCGAGTCCAGTACCTTAGCTTCCGTGATAAGATGCAAAATTAGATTGCTTCCTTCAAAATCCAACACCTCAACTGTATTTCCTTGTCATCAGAACCTTAAGTCAAATAAACTTCTAAATATTAGGGATCTCATTTGGGCAGGGAAAAGTCGATGAAGACACTATGAATGGCTTTCAAGTCTGTTGTGACATAAAGAAAGCTTTAACAGAAATTGAACATTGCTTCAATCATTGTGATAATCGCTTTAATTTACATGGGGACTGAGATAGCCTAAATATGTTCTGTTTGGAGGCAGATGATAATTTTGTCAGCCTAGAAAGGAAAGGATTCAGTCAAAAATAAAAATAACTTTGGAATATATCTTTGAAAAATGTTTTGCATAAACCTTATTATCAGGGAGGATTATGTTTACATGATTAATAAATAAATATTTTATTGTCTTTGATATAAATTTTGTTTACACAAAGATCATTTAATTTGTGTGATATTCTTCTCTAGTTTTAATTTTTCTTAATTAAAATTATTGTTCCTGGAAGAAAAATTTAATTCAAGATGCTATGAATGCTGGTGTTATTAATCAACAGAAATGATTATTTAAAAACAAAATTTGGATATACATCTTAAAAAGAAAATGTAGTGAGGAAAAGCTATGTTCAAAATATGCTACGTGGAAAAGTTTTATGTAAAAGAAGAAAGGTAATATTTATGCACGATATAAAATTAAAACTATTCAAGGTATAATTTCATGAGTCTTTTTGCACCATCCAAAGCTATTATCAAGGGAAATTATTGCATGTCATTCAAGAAAGAGTATATAAATAAATACATTTTATATGTACATATTGGTTTGTGATGTTTTATCTTTTTAAATTTATTATTTTATTTATTACAATTTATTTACTTTGCATGCCATCTCCTCCCAATCCTACCCTCCCTCCCTCTTCTCCTCCTATGCCCCTCCCCAAGTCCACTGATAGGGGAGGTCCTCCTCCCCTTCCTTCTGACCCTAGACAATCAAGTCTCATCAGAACTGTCTGAACTGTCTTCCTCTGTGGCCTGGTAAGGCTACCTCTACCACAGAGGACCTCTGAAAGACTTTATCCAGCAGGGTATTAAAGCAGATGCTGAGACTCATACCCATACTTTGGACAGATGTTTTATCTTTTAACCCCACCCTACGTATTTTCTCTTTGGACAGCATCTCATTATCCTTACCAGATTTCCTTCAAACTTAGAGTCTTCCTACATTGAACTTTCAGTAATAGACATGTGTCACTATTCTTCGAACAATACATTATTCTTTCATTTATTTAATTAACTATCTATCAAGTTATTTATCTATCTATTTGTTATTATAAAATGACCTGAATACTTACACTAAATAAATTTACTGAATTAATCACTTGCAAATTTTGTCAGGTGAACTTCTTCAGGGTTCTACAAAATCTTACAATTGATGAAGAATTTCACTGTCTATCCCTCTCCAGTTTTAATAGGTGATTATTGTTCTCTAAGTATTTGTTTAAAATTCCAAAACTGCGTTGAAAATCATTGGTGACGTAGGGTATGCTGATGTAATCCTGACTTCAATACTTAAGTGACAATTCTTCTAGAACTTCCCACAAAGTATAATCCTTATATGGAAAAGGATAAAAGCTTATTTTAAACTGATATTCATTTTTACTTGTTGTAGGATGGCATTCACAAATTGCTTTCTTTTAAAAAGAAAGGTAAAAAAAAATTGGAAGAGAGATGACAGAAAATGGATTATTCATATTGATAAGTAGTCAGATTCTATGGTTTATACTAATTCCTCTTTATGAAGTGTTCTTCAAGGTCATAATCTATGAAGTGGCCTTCGGATCTTCCATTGAGGTGATGTAGTTCTGTTTGTGCTTTTTGAGGACTTCTAGGCTGTGTTCACAGGTACACAGTCCAGTTCACCCAACACTGTTAGAGGTTTGGAGATGGGAAATCAAAGGCATGATCATTATTCTGATTGTCAATGCTCTTACTAGTCTATGATTATATGATTTATGAGTACATACTGTTCAATAAAGAATTAGCATATATTAATTATTATATATGTTAGTAAAGCTATCTGTTAGGAGTTATTTTTTAATTGCTTTGCCTTTTATGAAGATTACCTTGGTTATTTTTTGTTTTGTTTTGTTTTACATATCTGTATTTCAGTTTTTTTTTAGTACTGTTTACCATTCTCATGTTTTCTCCCCATAGACCTGCTTTTGGATTTTATATTCTTATTTTCCCTTATTCTTTAAAATTTATGAAGTGGTACTTCTTTTTTCTAGTTTATGGGTCCCTTGGTAAATGTGATTAAAAGCTATGATTCTTAGGAAAGCATGAATGCTTATTCATCCTTACAAATTTGCAAATAGTTTCCAGAGACTTATTTGTTAACCTGGCATCAGTTATTTTAAATCATTGTGTTCACTGATCATCATTCACCTTTTGAACTTTCAGTGTAGAATTCAACTTTCAGTTGTAGAATTCAACTCATCTCTTCACTACCACAAATATTACGATTTTTAGTTTTCTTTATGAGTTGTTTCCAATTTATTTTATTTTTTATAATTTTTTATATTAATCACAGGTTATTTACTTTGTATCCCAGCTATAACCCTCTCCCTCATTCCTTCTCAATCCCACCCTCCCTCACTCATCTCCTCCCTGTCCCTTTCCAAGTCCACTGATAGGGCAGTCCTACTCCCCTTTCATCTGACCCTAGCTTTCAGGACTGGCTGCAATGTCCTTATCTGTGGCCTAGCCAGGCTGTTTCTCCTTGAGGAGGGGGGGTCAAAGAGCCAGCCATTGAGTTCATGTCAGAAATAGTCCTTGTTCCCTTACTAAGGTACCCACACTTGAGTGCTAAAAATAAGGAAATCATGAAATTTGCAGGGAAATGGTAGAATCTAGAAAAGATCATCCTGAGTAAGGTATCCTAAGAGCAGAAAGACACACACTGTATATATTCACTTATAAGTGGGTAGTAGACCTATAAGATAGGAAAATCTGTACACCTAAAGAAGAAAAGAAAGAAGACCTCTGGGTAAGATAATCAATCCTCACTTAGAAAGACAAATGGGATGGACATGGGAAGTAGGAGAAAACAAGCAACGGGACAGGAGCCTACCACAGAGGGCCTCTGAAAGACTCTACCTAGCAGTGTATGAAAGCAGATGCTGAGACTCATAACCAAATCTTCGGCAGAGTGCAAGGAATCATATGAAAGAAGAGGGAGATAAAATGACCTGGAGAGGACAGGAGCTCCACAGGGACCAATCTGGGCATAAAGGTCTTTTATGAGACTTTTTCTCCAACCAAAGACCATGTATGGATATAACCTAGAACCCCTGCTCAGATGTAGCTCATTTTAAAATTTTGATACTATTAAATATTATTAAAAGCACTGTTAGTAAACCCCTACTATAAAAAATAGAAGTCCCTCACTATAAATACTGAGTGAAACTTGTTTATTTATTAAATATTAAAGCAAGGTGTTTCTGAGTTACAACATTTAGAAGTATTAAAAGCAAGTCACACAAAGCTGAAGAAACCTTTTTAGAGCCATACAATAATAGAGACAGGATGCAAAATATAGGCAGCTTAGAGCTAAAAGTCATAGGTTTTTACAAAGAAAATCATGATAAGCTGCATTCTTAAGACCCTTGTTAATTCAACACAATTTTTCCTGACTTATGAGAGCGTTACTTGGGGATATTTTTCAATGTCTGTGGGCATTTTAACATAGAAATATGGGGACCACTGCTGGATTTCAGTGAGTGCGACTTTCAGTTAGTACAATTCAAGAGTCTCTGTATGACAGAAGAGCTCCTGATAACACAGCCTTATCTAGAGTCAGGGTTCACAGTGTCAGAAGAAAAACTATTTCATAGGAAACCTGTGTTTGCAGCCATAATGGCAATAATATAATCAATATGCAAAATTTTAAAAAAACAGGATTTGAGGAAGTATTTAATAAAATTCAATTCATGCTAAATTGCAACCCATCACCAATCCCTGTACTTTTTAGTTCCAACCAAGTATTTCAGATTGTGACTGTCTGTAGACAGATCAAGAAAAGAGGAAATTAACTCTAAACAGCAGCCACTAGAGTGGTTTCTAATCCAATATAAATGGTTTACAGATAAGAAAAAAATATTTGTATGTGAAGCAGAGAGATCTTGTGAATGCTCTTGGGAGCTAGCATTCCAGATCCAGTACTGTGTTAAAATCTCCTTCTGGTATTAGAAGTCTTATAGTCTGTAGAATTTTACTGTAGCATCCTCAGAAATAAACACACACACACACACACACACACACACACACACACACACACACATAGTGCTGTACATTATATTCAAGAACCTGCCACACTTTTGATAGCATTATTTTAGAGAGTCTATTGCTATGCTAATTTAAAAGATTCTTTGATAAACCATATGCTTTAGCAGAGCTCCAGTTAGACACTTTTTAGCTTAACTGCATTTTGGAGTGAAAACTACAGTAAACTTTGTGTTTGCTGTAATTGTCAAAAAAATACTCAAAATGTATATTCTAGTACGTTCCCTTACAGAGGGAAAATCTGCAAACACCACTTTCACGAACTCTTGGCTGCTCAGAAAATCACTATTTTGGAGGCTGTGCGAGTATGGGCTTCCTTGCTCCCTGATGTGTTTGTTGGAGTTCACACCTATGCCTTGGGATTTGACTAGAAGGCTGCCTTTGCGAAACCATTAGCTCTTCCCTTCACCTGTTAGATGTACAGTGTAGGGCACAAAAGGGCTGGAAAGACTTTCATCTTAATCTTCAGTTTGTGCATATTTCCTTCACTATGAATATCAGCATAGCTTTCACTTGAAAATTATTTTATAGAAAAGTGTATCATAGGCTTATTTTGACCTAGATTAACTTGTTCTCTTTCTCTCCTCTCTTCCCACCTCCATTCTTTCCTTCTCTCCTTCATATATACTTTTCAAAGATAAAGTTATCTATTCTTCCTTTTAGAACTGCCACAACAGAAAAATAATAAAAGGCAGTGGTGTCCATGTTTCTTAGATAGCGTCTTGTGTTTCCTTGTCTCCTGCCAGGCCCAGCTTATGTTTGTAACCTTACAATCTCTTGGAAGTGACAAACTAGTTCATGAACAAAGTATACTCTTCTACATTCTTTGATGGCTGATTGAAAGAATTTCTTAACCAATTGGTTTCCCAAAGTGAGGGGAACAAGGACTATTTCTAACAGGAACTCAATGAAGATACCTGATAAAACAGGATCAGATGAATGGGGGGGAGGCCCCCCCCTATCAGTGGACTTGGAAACGGGCACAGTGGTGATGAGGGAGGGAGGGAGGGACTGGGAGGGAATGAGGGTTCGGGGCACGGCTGGGATACAGAATTAATAAAATGTAACTGAT
>REGO01000457.1:1191683-1212120 GCA_010120015.1 Rhombomys opimus | reverse complement strand
GTACACTTGTGTAAAGAGACATACCCAAGCTTTACAAACACAAAGCTTGGGCTGAGCCCAGAGCATTTTTATCTTTGTTGTATCTATCCCTAGGCCTACGCCTGGAAGCTTTGAACCACCATACAATCTATTATTCTGTAAGCCTGGACCTTGAAGACTTCAGCGTTTAGCCTCCATCTGCTAACTTAGGCCTAGAATGTTTTCAGCCACCAGAGACTTACTGCTGAATAAGCTCACCCTTTCTAGCTCTTTCTGAACTCTGGCTGGCTGGTTTAGCTTAACCCTTCTGGCTCAAACAGCTCTCCAAGCTCAGGGATTCAACCCACCTTCTCTTGACCACTGACTGAATTGCTCTGCTTGGAAAATCTGCCTCTAAACTCCAGGACCCGAAAGGCACTGACTGCACAAACCAAACAGAATTGTACAATACTCAACTGAACCCACCTGTATTCAACTGAGCTTCACCAACCTCAACTCCACTCTCCATCTGCACTGCTTTTACGTAACTTCTCTTTCTTCTCTGTTCTCATGAGAGCTGGGAGTATCCTATCTCTGATTATTTCTGCCAAATCTTTCTCTGATTTGTCAATTTGTCTACCCTCAGTTAGATGTCACTGGAATTGGAAAGGTCTACTGAAGAATGTCTGTATTCCAGCCAGAGGGATTAAAAGTATGTACTCGCAGTGTCTATATTCCAGCTGTAGTACACACACCTTGGTCTTTGGATATGAGTCCTTGCCAGAGTAGCCATGTTGCTAGATTGAAATTCCTCTACATCATGTATGTCAGAGGACAATTTCAGTGTTGTTCCTTACCTTCCACTTTGTTTGAGACAGGGCCATGTGTTTATTGTTCTAACGTATGCCAGGCCAGCTGACACATGGGTTTCCAGGGATTCTCTTTTGCTTGCTTCCATATCAGCGTAGGAATATGAGACTTTCATGTACACAATAAGATTTACACTAGTCCTAGGGTCTGAATTCAGATACTTATGCTTTCACAGGGAGCACTATACACATGGAACCATCTTCCAAAAATGAACAATGATATTTTGGCATAAATCATGTCTTGGACGTGATAATAACATTTCCTCATAAAAGAACATAAACATGTCTGTTTAACAGTCAAAAGTTTTAATTTGTAACTTACTGTTATGGAAGGAAAGCACACAGCATTGTATACTGGCTCCCTCAGACAACCATGGTTCATAAAACTATTAATCATGCTGGGTAACCCGGGTTAGATACAACCCATTTTAGTCGAGGGTATGAACACACATCTAGTGAATATTAATGAAAACTAGGTAATTGTTTATATAGGATGCATAATTAAGTATTTTCATGAGATGGACATCCAGCCACTAGGATAACTAACTGTGTATAGCTGTTTCTCTATCCCTGTAGATAGAAATATGAATCTTTTTTGTTCTATTCTAGACTAATTTAAATTTTGTTCTTTTTCCCCCATCTTTCAAGGAAAGGGTTTTTTTGTTTGTTTGTTTGTTTGTTTGTTTGTTTAGTCTTGGCTGTCCTGGACTTGCTTTGTAGATCAAACTGGCTTCAAACTCATAGAGATCTTCCTGCCTTTGCCTCCCTGAGTACTTACATTAGAGGGGTGCTCCTACTGTGAACTGCTACTGGTTTTTACCCTGTGTCCCCAATTATTAGATTTTTGTGATCGCCTCTAAAGATCACAGAATCCTAAATTTATTGAAATTTTAGTTTGTTTATTTGGGTATTTAAATATGAGGTAAGAATATTTAATATCACACTTTTGCATAGTTTATATATCAGAAAGACTTGCCTCAAAAGTAAGTAGATATACTTACTAGTAAAATTAAAAATCTACAGTTTTCTCTCCCCCCAAATACATATATTTTGCACATATGTATAACCATATATGTGAGGAGATTCATTATTTAGCAAAATGTGTATGGTTATATATTCTCTGTATAGATATTGATTTTTGTTGAGTTTTTTCCAAGTGGCACTGCAAGGAGGTGACGTGAGGCTACTGCTGCTTATATTTAAATCCATCCCATCTGTTCAGAGGCTCTTAGAATGATCTGGGCAAATCATGTTACATAAAGAGCTAATCTCACCAAATGTATGTTAACTATATATGCATAACCATTGGAAAAGTAGCAAAGAAAAATAATTTAAAATATACAAGCTAAAATAGTGCCTACTGCCTGTCTCTCTTTCTATCATATATATAAACTATTTATCTATGTTATATATCATCTATATTATTTATCTATTTGTATCTATGAATCTGTGTATCTATGTAACTATCACTTGTCTATCTACTCATCATTATCACATATCTACAAATGTGAAAAACACACATAAAGAAATTCAAAAGCACTTTAGAGAAACATAAGAAAAAGCATCAAGAAAAAGTCTATTATAACGAACACTATTTTTGTCACTTTAGCAAGGTAGAGTGGAAGCTATAAAACAATTCTACTGTCACAATTCTACTGTTAGCTGGCCAATAAATTATGATTTCCACCAAATATGTCTTGAACATTGCAGTAACAAATAGAATGTTTACAAATGTTTTATTTTGTCTTTTGCTTTGGATAAGGAAAAATGTGAATGGAATAAAATAAAACATTTTAAAGAAAAAAATTTAGGGTATTTAGTGCAGTCACAAAATTACACTACATCTAGTTCTAGCCACAGTCATTTCTCCAAAATATGAGTGTCCTCTCTTTTTCCATCAAATCCTGAATTCTCAGTGGGCTGTCTGACACAAAGTTTGAGGTAGCCTACTCTATGGATACACCTTTCTACATTTTTTCTCCACTTTTTATTATTATTATTTTAAGATTATATTTTGTTTGATAATTGAGGTTGAATTTGCTGTGATGTATTAAACCATGAAATGGTTTATACCTGAGTTTTCTTACACAGAATTTTTTGATAAATGCACACACTTTATAATGTGTAAATCAGAATAATAATTTATCTTCTCAAATAGTTATTAATTTTATGGTAGGAACAAAGGTCAGTCTTTTAATCTAACCTTTTGACATAGATAGCATCATCATCTGTTTTTCTCTTTCTGTAAAATCCTAAGGTCAAATTTCCTAACATCTTCAAATATTATTCATTATATATTGACACATTTTTCTTCTACCTTCACCACAAGCTCCTCATGCTCGAGAAACATCAATATACTGTTTTTTATATTGGTGCTGCTATTTTCTAAATATGTTATTAATATTGTGAGAACCCCCATACAATGCATTTTATCATATTCATATGAAATTCTTTCCCTTAATCTCTCCCAAGTTCTCCCCTACCTACATCCCCAACTTTATGTCTATATTTTATTTTAATTTAGTGACCCATTAACTAAAATGATTAAACCATTATATTTTTAACTTGTACACCATTTTTTTAAAATTAATGAGTTTATATTCTATTGAGGTTCTAAGGTGGTTGTCATTTTGTGCCTGGGTTGTTTTACTTAATGTAACAATCTTCAGCCCCACCCCCCCCACCCATGTTGTTTCAAATGAAAGGGTTAATTCTTTTTATGTCTAAAATGTATAGTGTTTATGTATAGTATTTACCTTGTAGAGTCATTCATTAGTGGACACTTTAAATTATCTCAGTTTCTTTCTTAAAAAATAGTTTTCCAATGAATATAGGAAGCTTGGAGGCCCCTTGACACACAGCTTTCATGTCCTCTGTGTGTTCACAGCCATTTGTTGGACTGTAGAATCATACAGTATTTTTTTATCTGTTTATGAAAACTCCAAATCATGTTTCATAAAGGCAATAGAAATTTATATTTCTATGAGTGCTGTGCACATTCACCAACATTATCAGATTTGCTTTATTTTCCCCTGGTAGGATTATTTTAGCGGTATGAGCTGACATTAGTGTTTTGATCTGTATTTAATTCCTTGGTAATCTAAAGATTCATTCACATGCTTATCCAGGATTAAGCTTATGTGTGTGTTAATGCAATGAGGATTTTTGTTTTTCTTTTATGGTGTCTTTGTGCTGTGGAGACTTGCTAGTGCTGTTCTTCTCTCTATTTTTACCCCTGCTTGGACGTAGCCAATGGCAGCACAGTATCCAAGTGCATTTTCCTAGTAAGGGGAACAGGGACTGTCTCTGACATGAACTCTGTGGCTGAGACAGTCCCTGTTCTCAGGGACTGTCTTCCCTGAGAAGACAGGTTTCAGTTCTTATCCAATTCAAACCCCTTCCATAGTCCTGAAGTTTCTCCTATACTTCTGTTTAGTTCTCACGTTCGTGTATTTAACCCATTTTGAGTAGATTTTTGTAAGTGGTGTAAAACAGGGAATTGTTTCATTCTTCAGTCAATTGAAATCCAATTCTCCTAGCATTGTTTGGAGAAAAGACTCCTTTTTTCATTGTGTGTTTCTGGAAAACATGCAATAAATCAACCTTAGATGTGATGTGATTCCTGTGCTCTCTGTTCTGTGCTGCTGTTACCTGATATGCCAATACCATGAAGTTTTGGTTACCAAATATACATTGTGGTATAATTTATACTTCTTTCCACTTTGTTTTAATGCTAAACTTGCTTAGTATTGCATTGGTTAACAAGTGTGTGGTTCCTTGAAAATTTTAAGACTTTTTTTCATTTATTAAATTTTTATTTTTTATATTAATTACAATTTATTTACTTTGTATCCCAGATGTAGCCCCCTCCCTAATTTCCTCCCAATCCCACCCTCTCTCCCTCATCTCCTCCCTGCCCCTCTCTAAGTCCACTGAGAGGGGAGGACCTCCTCACCTTCCATCTGACCCTAGCTTATCAGGTCTCACCAGGATCGCCTGCAATGTCCTCCTCTGTGGCCTAGCTAGGCTGCTCCTCCCACAGGGGGTGGGGAGGTCAAAGAGCCAGCCACTGAGTTCATGTCAGAGACAGTCCCTGTTCCCCTTACTAGGAAAATGCACTTGGATACTGAGCTGCCATGGGCTACGTCCGAGCAGGGGTTCTAGGTTATATACATGTATGGTCCTTGGTTTTTAAGCTAATTTTCTATTGTTAATTAGAGATTTCTCTGAATTTTTATATTAATTTTTACTTGTTAAACATTTAAAAATATGGATTTTTCTATGAAAAGAAGCCTTTCTTTTTAAAAATTAATTCTCATTCTTCTCTTTTATCAAGAATCTGTAGTCTTCATTGTAGAGATTTTTCATATCTTCACTTCAATTTATTCTCAGATCAGAATCCTTTCAGCAATCTTAAAAGGAACTATTATATACACACATACAATATATACATACACACATATACATGAATCAATTTTTCAGACATATCAAGAGATGTTCCAAAGACAGATTGTCATCGCGTAGCAGGAAGGTAATGGCAGAATAACAAAGATGTACTGATGCTAGACATATCTCAGCTATTTATAAATTTCATAATATACAAAACAAGTATAATATGTCTAAGCTTGCTTTCAGTTTGAGACTGGATATGTCTTAAAACATGAAGTGAATGACTTGGTTATAATTATCTTTAGTTTATGGTAAAATCAAATAATATTATAAATGTAGAAGTGAAATACACTTTATAAATGTTGCCAGCTGTTCTATATCATACTAATTATTTGTGATGTTCCATGGCTTAGTTTATAAGTGACAATCAAGTATGATGCATCAAAGAGAGCAGAATCAAGATGAAAGTGTAGAAAAGGTGTAGAAAAAAAAAGGCTACTATTTCTAACTCTTTGGTCAACCTGCTACCTTAGCTATAATGTCTTTAGTCACTTACACGAAAGTTTACTGACAAAAAATATCCATTATTAAATGTGCTTATTCATTCTAACATGGCTATCCCACAGAATCAAGATTTTTATGACTGAGTTGGTTTAGACCTCTGAGCTGAACATTGCAAACTTTCTCTTTAAGAGTAGAGTGGCTTAGCTTTTTCATCCTTAAAAATAAAGCTTAAATTGGATCCCTTTTGTAAGAGTACATCTGCTTCTAATCTGCTGACACTAAAAAATCTTTAAAGGATCCATCCATCTTATCAAAGATACCTTGAAATTTCTTGTCTAGGTTCGTGTTACATTCTCTCTTGTGAATTACTTTCCACCTCTCTATAACTTCTAATACTATACACATTTTAAAATTATCTTCATAAAGATGACATCACTTTGTATCATTTATGACAATACAGATTTCTTTTTGACACAAATGCATTAAAGAAAATACCAAAATAAGTAATGTAAATGGCTGCCTTCCTTTTGCATACTGCATTCCATTTTTCTCATCCAATTTCTAAGATGACAAAGGCAGAATGAAGCCAAAAGATACAGAGATCTGCAATAGGGTAAGGGATGTGATTATCATAAAGCAATTTCCTAACAGGAGACTTTCAGAGGACACAGGATACTTAATATGAGAAGGAGAAGATACTAAGAAGAGAGTAGAGCCACATTAATGATGAATTGAATACAAGAGGGTAAGTGGTTCTGTTTGACCTACTTTATATGTATAAAATAGATACAGAGGGGTCATCACCAAAGCCTTGTTCCTAAACACCATTATAACAAATGGCATTTAGAGACTGTTCTTGGAAATTGACTCTCATACAGAGTACTTATAGCATGTAATGGAGTATAAGAACACTCGATGAAATCAGAGAGCTAGCAAACTAAAACATGATTATAGTCTTTTTTTTATGTAAGGAAGCTAAATGAATATGCACACTGCCAGTAAAATTTCATGAAGGTGAAAGGGTAAATAAAGTGCAACATGAAAGAAGACAAAATGTACAGGAAGCAGTTGTAGGATTAAAATCTATGTCCATATACATGTAAGACACCAAAGAGTCAAACACAGTATCAAACAGCTGACCTTCATCTTCTCAATTTTACACTCACATTTAAGTTTAATTATGTGTGTGTGTGCATGCACATGTGCACATGTAGAGACATGTGAACACAGCAAGGATGTCCTCATTATGTATTAGTACAAATGTGGAAGTCAGGTAACGGTAACGATCAATAGGATTTGGTTCCCTTATTCCATTGTGTGGGTCTCAGGGATTGAATTCAAGTTTTCAGGCTTGGCAGCAAGTACCATTAGCCACCAATCCATCTCACTAACCTACTCATCAACATTTTGTGAGCGACTCAGAATGCATTAAATTCTCTCCTGCAGTTGGATTTTTTTTCCTCTAAACTTTTATCTAGAACTCTCTCACAAAGGTGCTGCCAAAAGACATGTTTGCAGAGCTGTCCTTATGTTTCCTGAACCTAGACAGAGAAAGGATAACAGCAGCAGGGTCTAACCTTACAATGCATATTCTATAATGCATATTCATTCCTTTTTCATGTACAATTATCTCCATTTACTACCTTTATTCATTGAACTTTTTGTTTTCCCTCTTCAACTATTTTATTTTCTGAAGTAAAATGTTTTGATAAAATTATCATTTCCATACTGGCCTTAGGTATAACTCATAGATAGTATCCACATGAGCCATAATGCAGAGTACATACAGCCAATACGGAGTAAAGCAGAGCCTTTTGTGACCAGAAAGGCAAAATGGCAGGCTTTCTGTGCTGTGATTAACAAAGCCATCACTTAAGGTTTACAGTGGGACACAAAAATGCCATTTACACTTTGAAACAGAAGAACCATTAGCCTTCTGTCCCCTTTATTACATTATTGATCTACAATCCTTTACTCTCACTTAATTTCCAGCCAGAAGCCTGTATGTCTAACTGTTTTTTCTTTATCCCTGAAATGGACTTCGCTGATTATATTTCCCAACAGCAGCCTGCAATGCTTCGTTCTCTACATCAGCTTCTCACTTTGTTTTGCTAATCACTACTTTCACTTCCCTTAATTAAGTTTTTGGCATATATGCTTTCACACAGTTTTTCTCACATCATGCTAACATTTCATCAGGTCCTGCTTGAAGATTGAATCTTTGGGCACAGCATTTCATATGCCAGTATGTTCGGATCAACTTCTGCTTCATGTTCTATTACAGCTGCCTTCACTGTCAGGAAGATAGCTAAATGAGAAAGAGTAAGACAATACCTCCTGTTCTTTTTCTGGCCCACAGCACATAGTGCTTATGTATATATACATGCATATGTACAAACATAAAGTAATTTTAATATTTTTTAATAAAGTACTTGTATATGGCTGAAATACTCACTTAATCACAGCTTTCCAAATTCAGTACTTAAATGCACAAATTAACTGATGGTATCTGTATCTGTAGCCCAAAACAAAACCATAAACTTAGTTAAAATATTATGGTATATTTTGCTTTTTTTTTTTTTGGTAACATAAATGTATGGTTCTCCATCACATGCCTTGTGAATGAGAAGTTGAAGCTGCACTGTCAAAAGGTTTGACACTTGTGTTAGGGTGTCTTATGTCAATTGGCAATAGATACATGCATTAAGAAATCTGAGGTTGGCATTTACAGTGAAGTGGTCTCTTAGGCAGAACTTTTGTAAATTGTGTTTCCTATGACAGAAATTATTAATTGAATGCACATAAAATGGGGGAATTTATATCTATTCTTGGATATTGCTCAAAAATACAATTTCAGTATACATCATAATTTGAATACAGTCTTCATTATTTTATCTCCTGTTTTGCTAAAAAAAAAGGAAATATTTTCAGTTACAAGCATACCAAATTTCTCAAAATACAGTCTATTATCTTAATGTGTGTCTCTGTTGTGACAAAACACAGATGTAAAGAGCTAAAGGAAAGGAAGGGTTTATATGGTGTACAGGTTACAGAAGAGAATACTGAACAGGAGCTCTCTGAAAGAACTTGAAGACTTCTGAGATACCTCAATCAGGATGATCTTTTCTAGTTCCCACCATTTACCTGCAAATGTCATGATTTCATTGTTTTTTATCGATGAGTAATATTCCATTGTGTAGATGTACCACAATTTCTGTATCCATTCCTCAACTGAGGGACATCTGGGCTGTTTCCAGCTTCTGGCTATTATAATAAAGCTGCTACAAACATGGTTGAGAAGATGTCCTTGTTGTATACTTGGGTGTCTTTTGGATATATGACTAGGAGTGGTCTAGCTGGATCTTGAAGAAATGCTATTCCTAATTGTCTGAGAAAGTGCCAGATAGATTTCCAAAGTGGTTGTACAAGTTTACATTCCCACCAGCAATGGAGGAGGGTTCCCCTTTCTCTACATCCTCTCCAGTGTGTGTTATCACTTGAGTTTTTCATACTCACTCATAAGTGGATATTAGACATATAATATAGGATAAACATACTAAGAATCTGTACATCTAAAGAAGCTAATGAAGAAGGAGGACTCTGGATAAGATGTTCAATCTCCATTCAAATAGGCAAAGAGGATGGACATTGGAGGAGGGAGAAAACAGCACAGCAGCCTATCAGAGGGCCACTGAAAGGCTCTACTCTTCAGGGTATCAAGGCAGATACTGAGACTCATAGCCAAACTTTGGGCAGAGTGCAGGGAATCCTATGAAAGTAGGGGGAAATAGTAAGACCTGTAGAATACAGAAGCTCCACAAGGAGAGCAACAGAACCAAAAAATCTGGGTGCAGGTATCTTTTCTGAGACTGATACTCCAGCCAAGGACGATTCATGGAGATAACCTAAGACCCCTGCACAGAGGTAGCCCATGGCAGTTCAGTGTCCAAGTGAGTTGCATAGTAATGGGAACAGGGACTGTCTCTGACATGAAGTGATTGGCCTGCTCTCTGATCACCTGCCCCTGAGGCGGGGAGCAGCCTTGCCAGGCCACAGAGGAAGACACTGAGGCAGCCACTCCTGTTGAGAGCTGATAGACTAGGGTCAGAGGGAAGAGGAGGAGGACCTCCCTTATTAGTGGACTTGGGGAGGGGTATAAGTGGGAAAGAAGGAGGGAGAGTGGGGTTGGGAGGGGAAGAAGAAGGGAACTACATCGGGGATAAAAAGTGAATTAACTTTAATTAATAAAAAATAAAAATAATAAAATGAACCTGAAGGCAAGAATTGTATCAGAGGGTATGGAGAAATGCTGCTTACTAGCATGCTCCTGATAATTTGCACAGCCTGCTTCCTTATTCAAAACAGGACCACCTGAGGTCCAGAGGTGGTGCCACTCACAGTAGGCTAGGCCTTACCATGTCAATCTGTAAACAACAACAACAAATACCCTACAGACATGCCCCTAGGTCAGTCTGATGGAGAAATTCTTGAACTGGGGTTCCTTCTTCCCAGGTGACCACATAGTAATATAAAATTAATAAAGTTAGTCTATCAGACTCAACTGACCATTTGTCAACTTCACATGCAAAAATTTCACTATTCAACAGTTCTTTTACATTGATGTCTAAAATTCCAGGTTTATATCACAATATAAAACATAATATTATTTTTAAAATGTCACTGCCTTCAAAAATTTCAACAGTTTAAAATCCAATGACTCTTTCAGAAATCCCGCGTTATTAACTGTAATTTTGCTCCTCTAAAAATAAGAAAAAAAGAACTTATACATTTCCTTGTTCCAAATGGGAATAACCTGGACACAATAACAATCATATCAAAGCAAAAACTAAACCTTAATGCTGTAAATAACTTACCGCCTGACATCTGAGACTCACTCACAGTCCTCTGGGCTTCAAAGGGTTTACATAGAACCACCACCATTCATTCTTTACCATCTATAATACACACAATTTGTCTTGGATGCCCAAACTGTCTGAAACCCACACCTACCTCCATCTTTGGCAGATATCTCAGTCCTGGAATCTCAGATATGTTAGACCCTTCACTGTGACTGGGGCAGTCACTTCACCAGTTGCCTCTTGGCCTCTCATAGTGCTAGACTTCAACTTATTCTTCATAAATAACTATAGTGCTTCAAATTTTATGCCACACAAACTAGTGCCGTATGGGACACTCTTATACTTCCAAGTTTATCTTTCATCTTCAGGTAAAGCTTTGGTCCACAGGTTTTATAGAATGACCCTAAGCAAATACTTCCCAGAAGACTTCATTAAAATGATGAGCAGGGAACAGCTTGGCCAGGCCACAGAGGAGGACAATGCAGCCAGTCCTGATGAGACCTGATAAGCTAGGGTCAGGTGGAAGGGGAGGAGGACCTCCCCTACCAGTTGACTTGGAGAAGGGAATGGCAGCAGATGAGGGAGGGAAAGTGGGATTGGGAGGGAATGAGGGTGGGGTCTACAGCTAGGATACAAAGTGAATAAACTGTAATTAATATAAAAAATAAAAATTTAATTAAAAATTGATGCTAGTCTCCTATTAATTACACCTGATTTCTCAGCCCCAGAAAACCAGTGTCTATTCCACTGGTAGAGCAAAAATTTTACTTCAGTCATGCACAACAATTTTATTTCAATAAACAGAATACACTTATTCAGTTATTTATAGGAGTATTGATGGTTCTCATGCCTTCAAAACGCTGTTTTTAGAGGTGGTTTTTGCTTATATGACGTCAAAGTTTTGGAAACTTGGAAATATACCCTTTCAAAATAAAAAAAAAAATTAGGACCATGTTCTTTTTTGTGCTTGTTTGTTTGTTTTTGTTTTTGTTTTGTTTGTTTTGATGCATAGTTTGTATAGTCTTAGCTCTCCTAGTTGGGCTTAGGCTCCAACTCACAGAAATCCTCTTGCCTCTGCCTCCATGAGTGCTTGGATTATAGGTGTACATCACCGTGCCCAGCCCACAGATAACTTTTAAAATGTTAATAATCTTATCGCCTCTGTGTGTGTGTTTGTGTGCAGTATATATATACACACAGAAACAATCTGTTCAGGCTGTACAGTGTCACTTCTAGATGTAGGTTTCCATGACTGATCATTTGGTGTTGAAATTCTAATAGTGCACTGGCTTTGGATATCCACAATAGTCTAAGACACTAATAATCTAAGAAAAGAAGAACGAGCATACAAGTTCAAATCAGGGAATTCCCATAAATTTGTTTGTAATTCAGTTTATACAGGCAATTCTCAAGAACAGACATAGCAATATTTTATGAATGCATATTTTTGAAGACAGAAAATTAAGAGCAAAGAGGATCATATATTGCAGAAACAATTATTTGAAGAGGTTGGTTTGTCAACACTGTACAGAGAAATTTAGAGGTAACTTTTTACTCAAATGAGGAAAACCTGTCTTGTTTTCAATCAGTTAAAGTAAACATGTTCCATGTGGAAAAATGTTGCCATCCCATTTTAGTCCGCAGTTGCTACTTCATTTACAGGCTCTGTCTCAACGACTTCCTGAAAACCCAGGAACACTGATGCTTGTCTAACCCCACCCCTAATCTGTGAGCAGCTAGTCACGATGTGACTATCCCAGTTTTTCCCAGGGAGAGTTGAGGATTTTAGCCCTGTTATAAAATTAGTCAAGGGACCAAGAAAACGCAAGTCTCAGGCAAAAGTCTGCCTAATGGTATCATCAGATTGCTACAGTGCTCAGCTGGAATAATGGAATAGGCATGTGCCTGGAAAACAAAAGCAAACAATTGAATATGAAGAGGTTGGTCATATATGTTTTAATGCTTTAAAGAGTCAGGCGCTAACCCTAACTGTAACCAATGGAAGACCATGTTTTTTTAAGACAACAATTCCTCCCAGTATCTCCTTTCTTTTATAATTGTTTTGACTGTTTGCAGATTTATTTTTGTGACAATGTATACGTTATTTTATGTAAAGTGATTTAAATTGAAGGTTCTTACCTATAAAAATGTATAATAATGCATGCTATGATATGTATCAAGTAAAAAGAGAGCCAGACATGAAGTAGAGAAACTTGAGAAGTTTTTAAACAACACTGGCAAAGGCAACAGAGCAGCATATGGACTTTTGGTTGTGATTTTAGAATTTGATAAATTATATAGAATGAAAAAAGGAGAAAGAGAACACTTAGGATTATAAAAAGAGGAAGTGAAAGGAAGGCGACAGGAAGAAAATTTGACTGTCAGGATGTTTTTTTAAGGAAGGGTTACCTTCAGCTGATAGGAAAATGAAGTTAAAAAATACCTGACAAGTTTGAAAATGATAAGGGCCTTTCCATTCATTGCAATGACAATGTAAGGGTAGATTTAGAATTTACTCAAATCAGCTACAATTTTATTATTATCACACAGTTACAAATCTATGTTGTTATGCTAATTAACACATTTCTGTCTGCATAAGATAAGCAGTGGTGCCCAGAAATGAATGTAAGTCTGTGATTCCAACAGCTGAATTCTAACAGTGTCAAGCAAGATTTATGAGCAATGACAAAACTTGTGTGTGAATTTCAGCCTCATTATCATCCTATGGTGTGTCCTTCAACTTTTAAACCCCTAGTCTAATCACTTGGAAGAGATTTTAATTAGATTCCAACTACCATAGCAGCTAATTCAATTCTTTAAGTGGCGTCACATCTCTAAAAAATGTTATTAGAGACATTAAGAAACAGATTTGCACACCAGACACAGATTCTACAAGCAATTTTCATTGTATTGTAAAGTTTATTCTGGATGGAAAACTCAGGTCCCAAGCGTATATCCAGAACACAGAGGCCGGGGGTGAAGGGTGAAAAAGGAAATGCTGACTGCTGAAAAGACATAATAGCACTCCAGTTTTAATTTTTTTTTGGAAAACACCCTCAAGGTCAGCTCAGATATTTGCATTTAATTTTATGTGACTTAAGAAGTTCTGTTAAGCATTTGCTGGCACCTTTAATACAATGTAAACATCATCTCCACCCTTATGAAAATCTCTCTGTATACATCACTATTCTCTTGCAAAGTCTAAAGGAAGAAGCAAAGGTCAATCCATGCTGGGAGAGGAAAGGAATCAGCATTCTGTTTGGTTTTCTATTATTAGAATCAGATAATTTAACAAATTTGCGTAAAAGTTATGTTTTCCAAGTATTATTTTCTGAAATATTTTTTCAATGAAAAATTAAAGAAAAAAATAGAGATGGAAGATGTTTTGGAAAGATGACATGTTTTCAACTTTAAATTGTGACATTTTGTCTTTAATAAATTAAGTTGCAGGTCCAGCATGGTCGCTGATCTGTCACTTGTTGAAACATTATGCCTTCCCCATGGCCATCTTGTACTCAGGATAAGCTTTTCTGTCTTTTAATTTAGAGTTTGTTCATATTACTTACTTTCTTAATTAGTTAGTGGACAGGAATAGTAGATGACGAGAATTCATCTCAGCTGGTGGGCCAGCCATCTTTGCCTTTGGAGTTATTGAAAAAGAACATATTCCAAGCGGACATAGTCCATGATGAACATGGATAAGTTAACAAAAGGATTTGAAGTCAGACCTCTTTATGTGTTTATGTGTATTAAAGGCTTTAAGCATCAAACAGGAGTCACTAAGATTGAGAATGGGCAGGAAGATTTAAAACTATCCATTGAGTACCTGAAATATTTTTTTATAATTTTTTTATATTAACCACAGGTTATTTACTTTGTCTCTTAGCCGTAGCCCCCTTCCTCATTCCCTCCCAATCCCACCCTCCCTCCTTCGTCTCCTCCCTGCCCCTCTTTCAGTCCTCTGGTAGGGGAGGTCCTCCTCCCCTTCAGTCTGACCCTAGTTTATCAGGTCTCATCAGAACTGGCTGAAATGTCCTCTTCTGTGGCCTAGCAGGGCTGCTCCTCCCGGGAAGGGGGGCGGGGCAGCATAGGTCAAAGAGCCAGCCACTGAGTTCATGTCAGAGACAGACACTGTTCCCATTAACAGGGAAACTACCTTGGATGCTGAGTTGCCATGGGCTACTTCTGAGCAGGCCTTCTAGGTTATGTCCATGCATGGTCCATGGTTGGAGAGTCAGTTTCAGAAATAACTCCTGTGCCCAGATATATTTTGTCCTTGTGGTGCTCCCTCTCTGCAGGTCTTACTAACTCCCCCTTCTTTTACATGATTCCCTGCACTCTGCCCAAAGTTTGGTTATGAGTCTCAGCATCCGCTTTGATACACTGCTAGGTAGAGTCTTCCATATGCCCTCTGTGGTAGGCTTCTGTCCTGTTACTTGTTTTCTCCTACTTCCCATGTCCATCCCATTTGTCTTTCTAAGTGAGGATTGATCATCTTACCCCGGAACCTCTTCTAGTTTTGCTTCTTTAGTTATATAGATTTTAGTATGTTTAGGTCTAGTACCCACCTATAAGTGAGTATATACCATGTGTGTCTTTCTGCTTCTGGGATACCTCACTCAGGATGATCTTTTCTAGATCCCACAATTTGCCTGCAAATTTCATGATTTCCTTGTTTTTAAATGAGGACCTGAAATTTGAACAACATGTAGCAAGTCTGGAGGAAAATGAGATGGCTCAAAGAATTAAAATATCCATGAGCAGCAATTGGGCAATGATGCTTTATGCCTCGGAAAAGAGGGAAATAGTAGGTTTCTAAAAAGATCCAAGCTGAGCATGGACAAAATTAATTTTTGTCACTCAGAACAAAGCTTTAAAGAAGCATTTTTAAGATGAAAAGTAGGACAAATTTATCAACCTTTTTCTACTATATTAGTCAAGGCTAGAAATTTCAAGTAGAAAGTTTTACAAAATATAGTTTATTCTTATAATTTTAGGTATAGCTTGTCAACACCTACCATAGATTTATGTACACTAATGAGGCAGATGATAATTTTTCAGATTCTGTCACATAAAATTTACTTATTTTGTCAGTTTAGCTAGGCTGAGGTATTTTCAAAATTTTATATAGAACTGTCTTAAAAAAAACTTGACATCAACATTTTACTAAGGTGCCAATCACTCTATATTAATTGTCTATATTAATTTCATAATTTTCTCTCTGGTGTGAATTAATATGCTACCAAAGTCCTAATACTGTACACTTCATGCATGTTAGCTGAAGAGTTTTTTTGTTTTTGTTTTTGTTTTTTTTTTTTAACGACCATTTCAAGCAGGAGCAATGTGAGGACATGTCATCTGGAGAACATAGAGCATAGTCCTGCAGTGTCTGCAAAGCTTGTCTTTTATGTGCTCATTCTTGTATGTTGAAGTTTCACATCAACAAAGCTTTTTAATTTTGCCTCTGTGAAAGCACATTCTTATCTGTTATCTTTTAACGATAAAGGGAAAACTTAGTAATACCTCCTGTAAGATTTTCATGATAGCTTGTGAAAGTTAAACATAAGGGGTGTTTTTGTTATTATTGTTATTATTTTGGTTGCTCTCCAAAACTTTAGAATGTATCCAATGAGTACAATAAGACTATGACATGATATATGTATTAATAGTTTTTAATATTTCATAAGACAAAAGCCTAAGTTATTTATTGAGTTATCTTGATATTTGAAAGAACAAGCTACATTTTTCAATCACAGTCCCACTCCTGGGAGATTGTAGGCTATTCTGAATTCTTTGTTCCATGTAAGAAATTCAGAGCCACCCTCCTCCCTCTGCTCCACTTCGAGAGCAGTTGCTACACAGACATTCTGTCATGTAGCAATAAAGTACATGCAGATACTTGTATAATAAACCCAAAACACTTGCTCCATGAGAGAAGTGCGTGATGTTGGAAGGTACCTACAGTGTTTACACCAACAATATTTCATTGTAAGTACAGCGCCTTATTCACATTTTAAAAATGACTTTTTTTTACTGTTTTATATCCATGTAATACCATAAGCACAGTATCTGATAAATAACAGAAAATGATGTACAAGAATAGAGAGGCTGAGAATGGAGACACTTTTATTTAAAACAGTGAAACTAACATCAAAACAAAAGAAAAACAATATGTGAGCTGGGGAATTCCGGTGTCAACTCTACTCCAAATACCGCACATTCTTATAATTACTAATAGAGGCATATTGCCAAAAAAAATTGTGTTTTCACAAAAAAGGAATACCACATTGTTAAATGAATAATAGAGCACTTTGACTTATCCACGAAACATACCTAAATTTCAGGGAATCTGTATTTGTTAAGTCATTGATATCTAGAAGTAGGATTAAAGTGAAGAGAAGTGGAAAATAGTTATGTGAAAGAAATTATCACATTCTCTCTGCCCTACTTTCTCCTCTGGGAAAGAGAATAAACCAGATATGTTTAGAATTAAACCAGGCAGAGCTGTGTGATGATATTGAACTGATACAGCTAACAAAAACGAGTTATATGAATACACTTTTGTCATCACTCAGGAAAGCTCTCACTTCTTTTAGTGATTTGTCACTGTAGTTAAAAAAAAAAGTTTGTTTTCTTACTAGACCAATTACCATACAGGTCCAAAGCTCTGTAGATTTAGAGTTTGTAATTATATAACTATAAATATTAATTATTAGACATAGATAGAGTTCACTTCTTGAATATATTACCAAAGTTGTAATACTTCAATCCTATTTTATCTAGCATGTTTTAATTGGATTCTTAAAAATCAAACCTTGCATGTCATTATTCTTGCATTTTGAATGTACATAAATATGATTAACTTGGAGAGTACTACAGTATAGCTCTGAGGATTTTTATAAAGGCATTTATATAGACATTCAAGTTGAAAGGGAGTTGACATAGTCAAAAAATTGATCTTTTTTAGGGATTCACACTGTAATGGCATTTCAGAAGGTGGCAAAAACTAGCTTGGTCCTGTGGCAAAAGGAGGTACCTAGAAGCATGTCCTTGTGGACCCTTTTTGAATCTTTTCTATGTGCCTCTTGTCTGCATGAGATAAAATTCTCCTTTGTCATGAATTCCTGCTAATATGATGTTCTGTCCAATTATGTCAAGTCAAGTAACTGTGGACTGAATGCTCTGAAATTGTGAGCAAAGATAAAGTACATTTCAGGAACTTTGACACATCTATGAAAATGTAGCTAATACACTTCATGATGATGTCATCTAGTCAACATTGTATACAGTATTCTGCTGTGAAGGCTGAGTGCTTTAAATGGTTTGCATTGTCTATTGGAGCACAATAATTTTGTAATAGGAACAAAGTGTTTTCCATATACTTTAAAAATTATCTTGTTAGTTACCATCCTTTTATTATGTCATTTATCTCACACATTGGGCTGAGCAGCCTTTGTTTTTGAAATGAGTCCTCTAAGCAAACCCAAAGTACCTTTTCAAGGCAAACTTGAAAAAATTGGATATGCTACATATAGTATTGATTGCCAGTATCATCAAATCAATATTAACTTGAAATATCTTTATATAAAGTCAGTCTCATAAATCACTCCATTCTAAAAGTCAAAATTTTTGTCTGAGTTATCCTGAATTAACTGATTACAGAAAAGGAACTACTATGTTATCAGAAAAGCCTCAGGGAAAAAAAAGAAATGAAATAATTTGGGCTATATGCATTCAAGTGTATTAACACGAATAAAGGCAAAGAATATGCTCAACACACTAATTACAAAGACAATAAAGTAATATGAAATAATACATTAAAAGTAAGGGGCTAGATATCATCACAGAAGTTAATCACATAAAGTAACTGGCCTAGACAAGCACATGATGAATTAATGAAGCACATGCCATCAAGCCTCTGGTTCTCTTTTTTAGGATTAACAAATGGACAACAGCTTTGCAGGGGAAATATTATCCCCTAAGAAAGGGTAGAGGGTAGGTAATAAATGATTGTTTGTTAAAAGGAAATTTCAAATAATTAGGTTCTCTGTCCTATAAATATTAAAATACTAATGTCTCAGATGTGGTGATACTCTAGGAAAATTTGTGTGTGCTTCTCTTTTCAGAAATGTTAGAACAATCATTTGATTCTACTAGGAGTGATCCCCATGCCTCTATGAGTGGAGAAGAAAACTCAGGAAAGTCAGCATTGTAGAAAACCTGATCATAACTGAAAGTCTATAGCCAGTCATTAGCCTCAATTCCTCTCCAAATATCCAATGTCAGTCAATGGTATTTGGTAGTTCCCTAGTTTTGGACTGGTGACACAAGCATATTACTCAGTGCTTTGAATTCTTTTTCTCTTTAAATAATTCCTAATTTACCATCTCATTCTTCCTCAGTCTTGACTAAATATCATTCTCTTCCACAGAGAATTCCTCTACCTCAAATCCTTCCATATCATTACACACCAGTTACTTTTTCACTGCAGCAGCAAAATACTTAACAAAGACAAATAAGGAAGCATGATTTTGTTCTGATTCACATTCTTGTTTCAAGAGTACAGTTTATCAAAAGAGAAATAGTGGGAAAGAACACCAAACAGCTGGTCCCTTTGTATCCATGGACAGAAAATAAATAGCATGGAATGTTGCTGCTCAACTCAAATGCATCTTTATATAGTCTCCTGGGTCCCAGCTCATGAAATGAGGACACCTTCATTTAGAGTAAATATTCTTACCTCTATTAACACAGAAAAAGAATTTTTCACAGCCATGCTCAGAGTTTGCTTTCCATGGCAACCCTAAGCTTCATCAAGTTGACAATTGGCATTAACCATCACATAGTCTATGCAGAATTTTCACAATCTGCTATGGTCTACTGCTGGTACTTTGTGTTATGCAAAGCTGCAACAGACTAAATATCTGAGCCAGATAATGGAAAACATAGGCAGCAATTCCCAGTGTAGAATCTTCTCCCATGTCTATATTTATTACTCACAAAGACAGAGAAAAATAGAAATAACAAGTATAGAGGAAGCCATAGAAGTGTTATATGTCAGGTAGAAATTTTGACATATACTGTTTAAAAAGGAAACCCATCTGTCTTCATACTATAAACACACTTACACTGAGAGATGTTTACAATATAGCCTTAATTTAAAGAAGAGAAGAAATATAATTGTGCAAAATTTCACATGAGTTTATAATCTTCTTCTTAGGTAAGGAAAGACTAATTTTAACATCTAATGTGTAAATTCGAGAAAAAATATGCAAAACCTAATTAGTGAACTGGCTTAGCACTTTAAAAAATAATTGCAAAACCTTTATTTAGGAGAAGGATGGAAAGGTGGAACCATTATAAATCAACAAAGAAAACTGGAAGTGGGTAGCAGCATGTGTTCCTAGCACATAACACTAATATTGCAACAGCATGCTCTATATTATCTTCAAAGCTTGATATGATCACAAGTGGAAACTGTGACTAGAATGTTGTTTTGCTTCAAATAATCATGCAACTTAAAATTAACCTTGTTTTTAAAATAATCAGTTTTGGGGAATCTATAGAAAATGAGTCCATCCATCTGTAAAGTGTCTCAAGTCACTGTAAACACACACAGATTTGGGAACAGGCTTATTATAATGGAATATAATAAAGAAATATAGTCAACAATGGTCTTGTGATGAGAAAAACTCAGGATGAATGAGAAATGAGCTTTTTCACATTTTCTAACTTTCAGTCATATATTTTGTTTGGTTATTTGTAAGAGTGTATAGTATAAACTATATTTCTAAGTTTCCACAAGTTGATTAAAGAAAATGTTAGTATTTAAAATAATAAATTGAAAAGGAAAAAATT
>REGO01000457.1:1124835-1139706 GCA_010120015.1 Rhombomys opimus | reverse complement strand
TCTACCTGGGACAAGCTCCCTTATCCCATGTTGTTTATTCAATGCAGAGTGGTCATCCCTGACACCATATAAACACAATAAAAAACAAAACAAAGTCACCAAAAAAGAACAAAAAAACCCACAAAACAACAACAAACCTCACAGACAACCCCCCAAAGTCATACACAGCAATATGTATGTGTGTGCGTGTGTGTGTGTGTTTACATACATATATGAAAAAAATATCAAGAAAAAGAAGTTATCAACTTGAGAGTGGGAGGACACATGGGATCTTCAAGAGAGTGTGCTGAAGAGAACAAAAGTACTGGGAAAGTAATATAATTTTCTTCAACTCAAATGTATTGAAATAAATCAAGAATTAAAAGCAAAGCAATTAACTACTATAAAATAATGTATGAGAACATTTACTATATATGTATACATATATACATATATATCCATTTTTACTGGTAGGATGAAATCACTTGCACTCCAGAGAAAAACACTAGGCTTATGACAACAGCACTAACTAGAGAAAAAGCATTCAGACATTAAAGTCTTCTGTACAAAGCAAACATTGAATGGATAGCAACACAGTGGTTTCGCAATGACATTGTCTTTTTATTTGTTATTCAGAGCATCTCACAAACACCACCCTTCAACCAAACAAAATTATTTCTATTTCTCCATTTACTACCTTGAACTTATTTGTAGAATTTACTCTAACATAACCTCCTTTAATTATAATACTGATTTTTCACCCATGTTGAAAATATGTATCGAAAAAAATTGAATGCAAAAAGCAGACTTTAGAATTGTACCTAATAGTTTTTTGTAATAAATGAAATAGCTTGGAAGCCAAATAACATAAAATTCACCAAGAACATTGAGCTGAAAAATAATAAACCTCATTAGAGGCAACACTAATCGATTTACCATCTGGTAATAGATCACTGTTCTCTTTCCCTGAGCTGGTAAATAAATTTTGATTGGTTGTTATTTCTCTTCCTGGTCAAATCAAATTTCTATTCTCTTGAGCTGTAAAACTTTGCCATTAAAAAAAAAAGAAAAAGGTTAGAGAGTTTTATTAAAGAACTATTTTTCAAGTTCCAAGGGCATACAAATAAAGAGCAGTGAAAGTAAAGGGGAAAAATCAGAAATTCTATCTTGCTGAGATTTCTTAACATCTCTGAGGTTTCTTTGATTAACATTCCATGCTTTGCAAACCAAATGGACTATTTAATCTCTTCTTTTTATTTGCCATATGCCATTCAAGCTTTCTTAATAATTGTTAGACATGGTTTGTAAAGAAAGGTCTTCAAGTGTCATTCAAGCTTTCACAGGAACATTCGGTGCAATCTTACTGATTAAAAAGTTAAGTTACTTGACTTTGCAAAATAGATACAGAAATAAACTGAGTTATTGGATTATTTTGGCTCACTTATCATTCATTAGTGAATGGAATACATTAATTTATCACTAACTCAACATCTGGATAATGCATTGCAAAGCCATATTGTTTGTGAATGTTTGTTAAATAATTTCTTAGCCTCCATCTTACACTAAATTTCACAGACTTCCCTTGTGTTTTCATGAAGTCTTTATTATGATAAATTGTGAGGAAAAAAAAAATCTAACTACATTGCACCCACATCTCCTGAACTTGAGTGAGGCTGAATTCAAATGTAATGAAATAATTTGTTGCGAAAAAAAAATGTCCAGTCATACAACATTTAGGTTTTTCTGTGACTGCTGCTCACTGATCCAGGTCTAAAGCAAGAAGAACAGCAAGTAGAACAGAAAGATATGAAAAAAAAATGAGCAAATTAGCAAGAAAGAAGTGAGTAGCTTTATAGTTCAGGACAAAGAGATGCAAAGGCATCTATAATTGTTAGAGCAGCACTGCTAGAGAGAAACATAATGCTTTCCTATGGACTATTGCATTTTGGATGAATGTGACAATTTTATAATTTTAGAGGGACTCAGTTTGAGAGGCAGCCCTGCATCACAGACGGGATGTTGGGTCTTTCAATATTGTTGAGGTTCTTAAAAGTTTGAAAAAATAGGAGAGGAATACAAAATAAATTTTGCATCGTGGAAAAACAAAAGCAAAAGAATTTGGAGGCATGTATAGAATGCTCAGTTTAAAATGCTCTGTTGGGAACTATAGGAAGATAGCTCAGCAGGTGAGGGTACTTGCCACCAGGTCTGACAACATGAGGTTCTTTCCTGTAGTTGTTTGAATAGGAATGGCCCTACAGACTCATGTGTTTGAATGTATGGAGATGTGGCCTTGCTAGATTAGGTGTCGCCTAGTTGGAGGAAGTGTGTCACTGCGGGGATGGGCTCAGAGATCTTATAGGCTCTACCAGGCCCAGTGTGAGCTGACAGTGTGGGATGCAGTCTCCATCTGCTGCCTTTGGATCAAGATGAAGAACTCCCAGCCCCTTCTCCAGCATCACATCTGCCTGCATGCTGCCTTGCTTCTCACCATGACAGTAATGGAAGAAGCCTCTGAAACTGTAAACCAGCCCCAATTAAATGTCTTCCTTCCTAAGACTTTCCATGGTTATTGTGTCTCTTCACAGCAAAAGAAATACTAAGACAATCCTCTAAACCTATTTTATGCTATGAATGGAGAATTGGTTCCTACATACACTTCTTTGACTTACACACACACACACACACACATACACCCATTCACTCACTGTGGCACACTTCAATCCCCAGACTTAGGCTAAGTAGGTAAGTAGCATAACTGAAGATTTTCATCTCTCTCTCCCCTCCTATAAATTCCCCAAGTCTCACCCAGGCTTAGTAGCAAAGTTTTTGCTTCCACCCTTTCCTTTCTGCCTCCATCTCCAGTGAATCACAGAGATCTCCCCCTAAAACTTCCTTCTCTCGATTCCATCATCAGAGCCTCTGACTTCAACAGGCACACCCTGGGGATCCTCAGGCTGTTCTTTCCAGAGTAGCAGGTAACCTAATCAGTCTGGAAGACATGTTAGTACAACAGTGACACAAAGCTTGTAGGAGTAACCAACTAATATCTGATTTGACATAAGGCCTACTCAATGAGATAGAACCTGTCTGGACTAGTTTTAATGTCAGTTTGCGAAAGAGTCATCAGAGAGGAAACAGCCTAAGCTGAGAAAATGCTTGCTGAAGATATGGATGTATTCAAGTCTGTGGGTCATTTTTTAAGGTAGTGATGGATGGAGGAAGGCTCACTCCATTGTGGGTGGGGCCATGCCTGGGCTTGTGGTCATGGGTTTTATAAGCAAGCAGCCTGAGTAAGCTAAGAGGAGCAAGTCAGTAAGCAGTACCGCTTCATGGCTTCTGCATCATCTACTGCCTAAAGGCTCCTGCCTGTCTGAGTTAGTGTCTTAACTTGTTTCAGTGATGAACAGTGATATGGAAGATTAAACCAAATAAATCCTTTCCTACTCAAGTTGCTTTGGCTATTTTTTTTTAATTAGAGCAATAGTAACCCTAAGACAGAATTCGTACTTGGCATTGCTTGTATGTTTAAAAATCTGAGACTAGATAACCCATAGACCTAGTATATAAACAAAAACTACTGCTCTAAAAATTTTTTAATGGAAATAAAATGACTCCTAATGACATTCTGCTAGGTTTGTAGATCAGTGCCTTGCTCAGCCATCATCAGAGGAACTTCCTCCCGAAGCAAATGGGAACAAATGCAGAAATCCACAGAGAGAAAATAAGAGACCTTGAAAACCTCAGCTCCAAGTAGGATGTCTCTATCAAATCCTTCCCCTCAGGGGTTAGGGAACCCTGAAGAAGAGGAAGCTGGAAGAATATAAGAGCCAGAAGGAATGGAGAATAGCAAGAAAACAAGGCCCTCTAAGTCAACAATGATGCACATGTGAACTCAGAGAGTCTGAGGCAACATGTGAAGAGCTTTCGGAGGTCTTAACAGGTTCCTAGAGCTGCAATGAGAAGTAAACACAAGACCCCATCCCAGGCTCAGAAGCTGTCTCCAGTTGATAACCCCCTGCAAATGGAAACTAGGTTTCTGCAAGGGAGTCTCACCAGCCAACAAACTATTCTTACTGGTAGGCCACACACCTAGCGGTAGATGGCCAAGAGAAAATGAGCTCAAGGGGATCCTTAGAGGTTTCATTTTGTTTTGTTTTTGTCTCATAATGTCCTGTCAGTTTTTCTTGTAAATTCTTATCTTATTTTTTTTCTAATATATGTATGAGAATATATTTACATATATATTATATATATGTAAATATTATATATATATATATATTATACACACATATTTTTTACCTTGCATGTCTTTTACATATATATATGGCTAATGTTTTATAGGGTTCCTGAAAGTGTTAATAAGTGAGTATCTGAATATATATGTTCATTGTGCTTTTATTTTGGGGGGGGTTTTCTTTCCACTTTGGTTTGTCTTATTCTTAGTGTTGGCTTTTCTTTTTCTTTCATTATAATTAACTTAATTTTTATCCCTTAGACGGATGTTTGTTTTCTTTTCAGAACCAAAGAGAGTAAGGGGTACATAGGGAGAAACTGGGGGAAGTAGACAAAAGTACATAATCAGAGTACATTATATGAGAACAAAAGTTATTTTCAATAAAAGAAAAAAAAAGTAAATAAGTGAATGAATGACAGAATGAACAAATGTGAAAACTATTTAAAGTAGTGTGAATCTTTTTGTGAATATTTTTGACAAGGTATGACATTGTGATGGTAATCTTCAACGTGAAATACATTGGAATTACATAAGAAAATTGTAAAGTTTTGCAAACTTCTGAAAATGTGTATGAGGACATTTCCAGAGAGGTTTAACTGAAGTATCTACCTTAAATAGGCAACACCATCATAATGCCTTGGATCCCAGACTGAACCAAAGGAAGAAAGCTGTTTTATCATCAGAAGCATTTTATCATTCATCTTCATTTTGGCTTTGACCTATAGGTGCATGAGGTCCAGCCATTTCATGCTCCTGTCATGCCCTTGTCATCAGGATATTACTATGTTATTAAACCATGAGCCCGAATACACTTTCTTTCACTAAATAGCTAGTTTCGGGTATGATGTTACAATAATTAAGAAAGTAACTTAAACAGAGAAGAGTAGCCATTCCTTCTCCATGTTGTTCTTCTCATTTTCTGGATTTCTTGTCAAACATTTTATCCCAGCAAAAAGCAAGAATGAACCCATTATACTAAAAAGAGAAGGCTCAGAGGTTAAGAGCACTCAGTATACTCTTCTAGAGATACTGAGTTCAATTCCCAGAGATGACATGATGGCTCACAACCATCAGTTCCTTCTTTTGTCATGCAGGTGCATTTGCAGGCAAAACACTGTATACATAAAAAATAAATCTTTAAAAAATGCAATCCCAGAGATCTTATCTTCCCACAGTCTTAGAAATATTTTATTACTTGCTATCTGACTTACCTCCTAATTCAATAGCATTGGTTATTTCAACCCATTTTAACTCCTTTTTTATTCTTTATTAATTACATTTTATTGATTTTGTATACCCCCTGTGGTTCCCTCCCTTCTCCCATCCCAATCCTTCCCTTCCTCCACCTTCTGCATGCCTGCCCCTCTCCAAGTCCACTCATAGGGGAGGTCTTCTTTTCCCTCCTTCTGATCCTAGTCAATTAGGTCTCATCAGGAGTGGCTGCATTGTCTTCTTCTGTGGCCTTGTAATGTTGCTTCCCCCTCAGGGGGAGGTAATTAAAGAGCAGGCCAATCAGTTCATGTCAGAGACAGTCCCTGTTCCTATTACAATGGAACCCACTTGGATACTGAACTACCATGGGCTACATCTGTGCAGGGGGTCTTAGGTTATCTCCATGCATGGTACTTGGTTGGAGTATGAGTCTCAGGAAAGACCCCTGTGCTCAAATTTTTTGGTTCTGTTGCTCTTCTTGTAGATCTCCTGTCCTCTCCAGATCTTACTACTATCATTTCCCACTTCTTTCATAAGATTCCCTGCACTCTGCCCAAAGGTTGCCCATAAGTCTCAGCATCTGCATTGATAGTCTGCAGGGCAGACTTTCAGAAGTCCTCTGTGTCAGGCTCCTGACTTGTTCGGTCTTTTATTTCAACCCATTTTTAAACATTTATAATATATTTATATTTATATCCTTTGAATGCTTAATATATTTATGCTTCACAGTTTGACCTGTTATGTCTTTGTTTTAAATGCTACTCACTGTAAAAAGAAGCTTCTCTGATTAACGCTGAGAATAATACCAGTATATGAGCATAAACATAAGTATTTGAAGGGCAATTTGACAATATTTCCACTTAGCAAAACAACAACCTTGTTTTCCTTCTGAGGCCTTTTCTATCTTGTCATGACATTTTAACCAGGTTTATACAGCCATCCTTGACATCCTTCCTGTGGAGCAGGCCACATATCCAATCAGCAAGTGGTTGATTACCTGTAAAACCATCATGTCACAACTGCATCAGAGGACACTGTGCCATCAGGTCAATATTATAGCATGCAGGCCTTCACCCATGCCTTCTGATTTGAGATAGCCAGCAAAGACTGTTTCTAGGGTAGTTCAGGGTTTTATGTATTCTGCATCTAATGCGAGTCTTTAGAAATAGGTTCTTAATATCTAATTAAGGGAGGCAACCAAGAACAATGGCTATGGCCTGTAATGCTTTGGCTGCCTCTGAAGTATCTCTGACCAAACATTTTAGTCCTATTGTTTGTAGAACAACTACTTTACAAATTTTAGGCACTTAACTATGCCCCAGGGAAGTTTTGGTAGCAGAAGCATTTGCTTACATTATATTCATTTGCATTGAGATGCCTTCATCTTCTTACTATTTTCATTTACTCTGGGTCTCCAGCTGAATAGATGGTAAAACTTGCATTTAGAATGGTTCTTCTCTCTTCAGTTAACCATTTTGAGAACTGTCATCAGAGACACACAAGAGGTATGTCACCTAGAAAATACTAAGTCTAGTCACAGTAACAATATAAATTAGCTATCACAAATGTAATCAACAGAGTCATTGCAATCTTTATCAAAATGCCTCTGGGCATTCACTGAGGTATAAAAATAGAAAAAATATCTTGGAAATACAAAGCCATAACCAAAGTGACATTAAACTACCTGACATAAGAATGTAATTTTAAAATTTGGTAATTAAAGCAGAATGCTATCACTATAAAAATGGGCATGAAAATGAATAGAATATTATGATCCTTTTTATCAACCTATCCATACACAGCCAAGTGAATTTCAACAAAACTGAGAGATACACAAATGAGAAAAGACAACACTTGTCATAATTGTTCCTGGGTAAACTTGATGTTTACGTGCAAAAGAAGGAATAAAGAAGCTGTTGGTTTCGTTGTTGTTGTTGTTTAGTTAGTTGTTGTTTTTGTTTTTTTGTTTGTTTGTTTGTTTTGGTCAGGACCACTAAAGCAAGTTAAAAAAGGAAACACAGACACATAGGATTAAATCAACATACATATAGCTTCTGTAAGATGAAGAAAAACATTTCCAAGAATGAAGATATAATTACCATGAAAAAAAAACAACTATAGACTTATAGTTTCACAAACTATAAGTCTAAAAGGGTTTCACACCTAGTGGTTCTAAAAGTGTAAGGAATATAACACACTAAATAAAAAGACAAATAATCCAATTAAATACATGTTGATAGATACAAATCATCACTTTGCAAAAAGAACTATAAACAGTAGGTATAAAATTTCAGCATCACTATATCAGGAAAATGAAAATAAAGAGCACATTAGGGTAATCTTTAACATCATCAAGAACATCTATTTTCAAGACACAAAAGACCACAAAAATCCAAAAGCTCGTCTGATAACATGTAAAAAAAAAAAAAAAACAAAAAAAACATCTTTATGTAATATTGGCAAAGATATAAATTTTCATGTTTGTTTAAAAAAAAACAGTGTATAATTTCCTCAAAGTATAACAATAAAATTACTCAGTGATCCAGGAATCCCACTGAAAATTATATAACCAAAGAAAATATTTTGTCAAAGATGTATGTCTAGTGAGGTGTCTTTGAGATTCTTAACACAAACAAATGCTCATGAACTAACTGAAGACTAAGTAAGGAAAATGTGTTGCTCTTACATGTGATCTAAAACTATTTAGCTTTAAGAGGGAAAACATGTCTGCCCCTAGAGGCATTGCAATTGTGGCTGGTGTGTCACATGTGTGTCTACGTCTATGATTATTGTTCTGATTTATAAAGATCTGAATGATTAGCAGTCTAAGATTCTCTGAAAAAAAAAATCTGCGCTGAGACAAGCACCAGTTCCAAACCAGGGCACTGGACAAGGAGTTAGCCTTAGATGGTTGTCAGTCTGGTACCAGGCAGGCCCACACAAGTCCCAGGATGAGAAGCACTCCAGAGACTAGCAGAATCCCACCTAAGATCTTGGTCCCAGGCAGGAATGAACCCGAGACAGATGACTCTCACAAGGGTCCACTCAGGTGAGCCAGGCAAGGAGTGAGCTGGAGACAACCATCATACCAGAGCCAGGGGACCTAAACAGGGAGCTAAGCCTGAGATGACCAATCAAGCACTGCACAGTGCTTAGGGGTGGGGTGGGACAGACCATGCTCAGGAGGAACGCTTCCTGGTGCCTTAGAGCATAGCACTCCTGAGACGATTCCTGAGACAACCATAGACATTCAGAGTCCCTGGGCACTACTAAGAGGAACAAGTAAGTTGTGGTCAAATAGAAGAGAAAGAGAAACAGAAGGATGTGGACAAAATGAAGAGATTCAGAACTGGAAACTTAAGGGTAGTGAGGAAAAGCCCCCAGTGGTGTCATCTGGGATCATGGTAGTGTCACGGCTTGTGCTGCCACCAGGGGTCATGTGCTGATCTGTGGCCCTGCAACAGCTGGGGTCTACTACTCTCCTGAGCATCTTGGGAGAGCTGGCCCTGGAGGCATGGAAGCAGGAAGGCTGACCCTGCCTTTAGCCAGCTGAGCTACTCAGAAAGGAAGGCCCTGCTTATTTTGGGAATTGTGAGTGAGCTGGCCCTAAGGATATCAGTGTTGGAGAGCTGGCCCTAATACTTGTGTATACTGTGGTGGAATAGACTAACTAGAGATATTTTCCTCCCTGCTGTACCCCTCACCACCTGTGGCAGACAGAAGACCTGGCTCTGGGACAATGAGAGCAGAACTGGCACTGCCCCACACCAGCTGCAGCACTCAGAAGAGTGGGCCCTGCACCTTATCTGGGAAGCACAGTAGAGCTGATGCTTGTGGTTGGGCATGAGTTTGCTGGCCCTGAACGTGTGAGCATGGGAGAGCTGGCCCCACCACTTGTCTGTCCTGTGGTGATATGGATGAGGGGGAGATGTGCCTCCCTCACTCCTTGCCACCCATTGTAGACAGGCAGTAGAGCTGGTTCGGAGATCCTCAGAGTTGGAGAGCTGACCCTGCTCCCTCACCTGCTGCAATCCCTCAGAAGAGCAGGCCCTACCCTTCACCTTGCAAGCACAGTAGAGCTGGCCCAGGATGTAGGATTGCAGATGAGCCAACTCTGAGGATGTGAGCAGGGAGATGATGTGACGAAGGAAAGATGCCTTCTTGCCCTCCGTCACCCATTGCCAGCTATCACAGGCAGGAGAGCTGGCTCTGGGATCGACAGAGTTCAAGAACTGGCCATGTCCCTCACCTGCTGCAACACTTGAGTGAGCAAGCCCTGCACCTTACTTGGGCAGCAGGGTAGAGATGGCCCTGGTAGTGTGGGTTTCTGGTGAGCTGACTGCTGGAGCATGAGAGTAGGAGAGACTTGGAATGACTAGCTCAATTTCTTTTCAGGCACAGATCCAGGGTTTTGAATTCGTGGAATACAACATCAACCCTTTCAATGAACTATTGGAGTGTATGAAGGGCCTGTAATATAGATCCAAAACAACAGAATGTCTGTGACACAGGCAACAACAGGATATCCAAAAAGAGTACTACTGAGGGTCCAGTACTGAAAGGGTAGGCCAGAGGCCCTTTCCAGATGAATAAGTCATCGAAAGGAACATTTGCAAGCAAAGTAGGGTAGACAAAAGGTATACTGTGGTGGTATAGTAGGACATACCATGACACACTACAGCTTCCACAATAAGATATTTTTCCCCTGTTTTAGGAGGTAGGTTGCAAGGATGGAGGGCAGGTATGAGGGAAGAGGGGTGGTAAGTGGGCCTGGGATACAGGATTTGAAATTGAAAAGAACCAATACAAAGCTTTTAAATAAAACATGAATTGATTTGGAGATTGAAATGTAAAATAAAATTAGCAAGGCTCTGAGAGATGTTTCTACCTGATCTCACTCATATCGTAGTTACTCTCCTAAGAGTTAAGAAGAAAGGTTGTAGGAGATTGGAGGAACAGAAAGGAGGGAGAGTTGCGGAGACTCTGATGAATGGGTACTGCATGACTGTTAGATAGGCTAAGAATGTGTGGTTCGTAATTCAGAAAAAATACTATGGAGAATGACAGTGTACATAAATGTTAAAGGAAAAAATGTTGGGAGAATTTGGAATGTTTTGCCTTGAAGAAATAATAAATACTTGAGGATATTGTATGTACAGCCACATTTAAACTTTAAAATGTACATATGTATTTTAAAATCACATGGTATAGCCTGGATACACAGAAATTTTATGGTTTACATATTATAAAATTAATTTTAACTTTAAAAAAGCAAAAAAAAAAAAAACCCTAAAATCAAGTATTTCTATTGTAAGGGGACAAATGCTTAAAGAAAAAGATACATTTGATCTGATTTAAATATCACACAATGTATTAATGCAGTCAAATACATGGCATTAGTATAAAGTCAAAATTTAATTTCATGAATAATATAAAGAACAAATTTATTGAAAAAAAAAACAAGCTTGGCAAAAGCTATACCAGATATGGGATGGTTGTGTCTTTGGGAATATGGTTGTTGATACTATGATAATTATTTTTGTGAACCCTCACTGTTTTCTCTAAACCTAATGTATCTATCTTAACAGTCATTGTCAGTAATTGATGGAATGTTAACATGGCCTGACTGGCAAAGAAGAGATGGACTCAGCTGATGATCTTTCTGTATTTGAAGATCTGAAGAACAGGTCTCTCCCCTCTGATGTACTCTAAAATTCCAGAGTGTATTTCTATTTGATCTTTGAAGGAAAGCAGATGCAATTTCATGACTAGTCCTTTCATGTATCAGCTTTGTGGCCTTGGGTAGATACTTTCAAAATTCTCTGTGTCACCACTTTATAAGTGAATTATAATAATCATGTGATTCCATAACAATTCTTAAGCAAATTTTTTCAGATTTCTGTTTGTTTTGTACTTTGTATTTTTTTTTTTACTTACTTTGATTTTGGTTTGTTTTTGATTTTGTTTTTTGTTTTTTGTTTTGTTTTTCTACTTTAAGATTTAGATTGGATCTGTTTAGAAGACTTAGAAGTTTGGGGAAAACCATCTAACTTAAAAAGCTGAACTGTACCTTTATCTTTATAGACAATGATTGGATCAAAATGCTCACAGTCAGCCATAGACATCCATACGATGATGTTAAACATGATGTTTAACAAGGGTTGTCGTAAGCTGTCACTTAGCTTATAACATAGTATATGTAATATATATATATATATATATATGATAGATATGTCATAGTATATGACATAGTATATATTTTATAGCTATATACTCTGTGTCTTTGTGCTGACCTTTGAGGACAGACAGGTGAGTAGTTCATTCATGTGTCTTTTATTAAAGTTTGATGCTTCTTTAGGTATAAGTCAAGATGAATTCCATCCTAGAAAATAGTTTCCTGAAATTCAAATCATCATGTTGGTCAACTAGCTTTATTTTTGAAATCATTTCTATGGTAGAGAAAGTAACAATGACACCATAGCTAACGTTTTTGTTTTTTTTTTTTTAGTTTTTTCCTAAAGGGAAAATGAATGTGTATGCTTGGATTCATTTAGGGACCTCAACAAGTCAGATATATGCACAGAAACACACAAAGAGACACAGAGACACAGACACACTAGTACTACTGCTACAATTACAATAAATATCTATGGACACTTACACTGCTTCATCGATGATTACTTAAAGGCCGAGGTGAGAATTCTTAAGACTGCATTAACATGCAGTGAATTACTGCTTTGATGAACTAGTGATGTCTGATCTCAGTGTGTAAAAAGAAGAGCTGTTTGTGTGTTGGGATTTTCTATCATTGCTTTTGACACACATTGAGCAATTACCATATTCTCTGACAAAAGAAAAAAAGGAATAAATAGAAAACTTGATTTAAGCAACCCCAACTAGGGGTTTACTATTATTCTATTATAATCAGGGCATTCAAAGATCAAAGGAAGAAAAGAAAAATAATAGGATCTTTTGGGTTGCCTACTGAATTGTTTTAAATCATGAACAGCCTCAGGGCCATGAATGAATTAAACAGTGACTATCACTTAAAAGTAATATAGACTTGCTTCATTATATCAGCTTGGCGTCTTTACAATGATCAGAAGAGTAAATGGTGACTGGAAATATAGAGGAAAGGTAGGACTTAGGTGTGAGTCAGCTGCCGTTGTAAAAAAAATTAAAGATATTACATTAACCCGGTTTAGAACACATGAGACAATTAGAACTGAATAGGAGGTAAGTGGTAGGCAACTAAAATAGTCATACTTCCTTTGATTCCACTTTCCGGTGAAAGTCTGCTTAGCTTATGGAACAGCTAAGCTCCCAGCATAAGATTACATAGAAGTGAAGTGATTAAGAATATCCCAGCTCCTAATCCCCTCCACCTGACAGCAGTGCAGCCTTACTAGGCCACAGAGGAAGACAATGCAGCCAGTCTTTATGAGACTTGATAGGCTAGGGTCAGATGGAAGGGGAGGAAATCTTCCCCTATCTGTGGACTAGGAGAAGGGTGTAGGGGGAGGAGAGAAAGAGATAGTGAAATTGGGAAGAGATGAGGGAGTGGGCTACAACGGGGGATACAAATTGAACACATTGTAATAAATAATAATCATTAGTAAAAAAAGAGAGAAAAAGTATTCCAGCTCATAAATTGCTTAGAGGTTAGGAGGTCTCCATGCTCTGGAAAAGGATTGAACTCATAACCACTTACAACTTCCAGTCCTGTGGATTGCCATCTGTTGGCTTCTGAGGACATCTACACTCACATGAGCATACACATGCTCACACGCATACACACACACACAAAAACAGCTAAAAGTAATTCTTAAAAATATTAAAA
The DNA here is from genome assembly GCA_010120015.1 of Rhombomys opimus. Classification (NCBI taxonomy): domain Eukaryota; kingdom Metazoa; phylum Chordata; class Mammalia; order Rodentia; family Muridae; genus Rhombomys; species Rhombomys opimus. The sequence continues at coordinate 1,126,438 of REGO01000457.1, read as the reverse complement.
AATATCTTAATCCAATTAAAGTAATGTACCTTTAACATATTTTAATTAAAGTATAATTATATTACTTCCTCTTCCCTTTCCTTTATTCAGTCTCTCACATGTCGTTTCTCCCTCCCTCCATACCAAATTAGTGGTTTCTTTTCTGATTACTATTGTCACATATATATGTGTAATAATATATATGTATATAATATGTAAATAATATGTAATATATAAGAATTGTCACATATATGTATAATAATAAGCAAATTATATATATATATATATATATACAATTAAAGAGAGAGATACAGATATATAAGTACCACCTGTTCAGCTCACTTTTGCTGTTTATGTTTATGATTTTAGGGTTTACCACTTGGTACTGGATAAACAATTACCTGGCTCATCTTTGTAAGGGCTTAATTCTTCCTCTGTAATCAGTCATTAGTTACCTCTCGTATTTTTATATAGGGATGGGATCCTTTGAGAATTTTTTTTTCTGAGTTGGCAAAGGAAATAAAGCAGAAGACAGACTGGAAAGACTATAAGAATCAAAGGTAAAGGAATTCTGCCTCGAGACTCTGTCTCCTGGATATGGCTGCCTGAATAAGACATGAGCAACATCAAAAGAGACAGCATTTTTGTGTGTTTGGAAAAGGTTACTTCTCTGTTTGTGATCATCACTTTGAAATTTCTCCTTATTTCTTAGGAATAAAGATTACATGACTCAGTATCTAAACTCACTATTCTCCCCATCCTCAATACCCTTTACTCAGACAGTCCTAGTCTCTCAGAACTGCTTACGTATCAGGAAAGAAAACTGCATTTCAGGAGTCTAAGCAGCATCAACCTTTAATTTCCTAAAGATATGGGCTAAAATGTTAGATTTCACAACTGTTATCTTAATTAATTAATTGATTTTGCCTGTGTGTGTTTGCCTGTGTTTGTGTTTGTACAGGAGCAGAGATTATGAGGACTAGAAGCTGGTGTTGGGATTTCTTCCTCAAACTTTTCCCACCATATTTTTGCTTTCTCTTTTTAATTGAAAAAAATTTCTCATACAGTATATTCTGATCACGGTTTTCCTTCCCTTGTCTTCTTTCAGACCCTGTCCACCTCATCCCATCCAACTCCATGCCTTCTTTCACTCACTCTCCTGAAAATAAACAGCCAAATAAAAGCAAGTATACAAACCAGGATAAAACCAAACAGAAAGGGGAAAATCACAAGATACACACACACACACACACACACACACACACACACACACATGTACACACATGCACACATACATACACACACATACACACACACACACACACACACACACACACCATAAAACACAAAATGAGAAACCACATTAGAAAAGCAAATAACAATTAAAGTTGAAAAATTTCAAAAAAATACCATTAAGTTTATTTTAAGTTGATCATCAACTGCTGAGCAGGGGGTCTTCCTTAAATGTGGTTTATACAGCTGCAAGGGGACAAAAATCAAGTAACTAAAGACAAACTTATCAAAATAACACCTGTCTTCTCATTGAACAGGCTTAAAGCCAGAAGGGTCTGAGAAGATAGGATGTTCTACAAACTCTAAGAGACCAAAGATGCCAACCCAGATT
>REGO01000457.1:1014699-1025411 GCA_010120015.1 Rhombomys opimus | reverse complement strand
CTCACTTCATTTGGAGAGAGTCTTGAGATAGATGCCACTAACCACATTCGATATACGGCTTTTGACACAGATTCTTATGATAGGAGCATGCTGTTTAATGCGAATCAAGAACCCTTGAAGTGCCAAATTCCAATCAAATATTAACACCTATCCTTGGAATTCCCCATCCACTCCCCAAAGGGTATAAAGCCTTTGCTCTCTGGAAGTAGGGTTGAACTGAGTGGCTCCCTGAGTGGTTCCTGGAGTGTGTGATCCCAATAGTGCTTACAGGCCTTCCCAGCCTTGTTCATCATCTCATGCCCCTTCTGACTTTGTGGGCTGGTGGAAGACAGGCCTTCACAGAGGAGGAGAACCACAGAGCATTATATAAAATAGAATTATTCAATAATTAAGGCTCATTTAGAAAAAAAGTGATATCAATATGCTTACTGAAGAAAGCATAAGAAACTTCTTAGATCAAAGGATAAGGATGGTAGGGAAAAACACTTGATAAAAAGCCTGATGACATGAGTTGCATCCCTGGGGCCCATATAATGGGGTGAGGGCTGAACCCCACAAGCTGTCTTTCTACATCCATGTGTATATTGAGTCTCACACAGACACAGATACACACACACACACACACACACACACACATATATATATATACATTTACATACATGAGATAAATAAGTAAATGTAATAAAAGAAGAAATGTATTGATTGATTCTTGGTAAAATGTATAGTACCAATAAAATAATTTTAAAAGGCCAAGAACTCAGTCACAGCAAAGTAGGTGTCGTGATGCCACAGAGTATAAAAATCTGTCAGTTCTGTAGCTGCTGATTTGGAATGAAGCACAGCCAGCACTTTCTTTTAGATTTATTCTTCAGATGGATGATTTCTACCCATAACATGTTATTAAAGCTTTCTCTGGAGTCACAAATGGATCCAAAGCAAAGAGCATATTGATTAAATGTAATTTCTATTATTAAAATAAATGGTGTTTTTTTCTGTAAGTGCTAAATACTTAGAGACATGCTAGTGATATATTTTAGTTAAGTTCTGTGTTGCACATCTAACTTGGGTTTAGTGGAATTACAGAGAGAATAATGTATTAGTGTGCGGGTGCGTGTATGTGTGTCCACAGGCATACTCACATGTCTACATATATGTGTGCATAAGTAGGTGTACATGTGGGTGTGTGCATTTGTGCATGTGTGTGTATATTTGTGTCTGTGTATGTGTGTGTGTGTGTGTGTGTGTGTATGTGTGTGTACAGTAAACTCAGCGTTAAAAAGAGTAGAGTTCATTGCTTTCTTTTGTGTTTTACCTTGTAAATTTTGTGATATTTTGTTATAATTTTCATAGCTAAAGTAGAAATGACTTCCACATGTCACGTAAAGATTGGCCTGCTCTTTGGTCACCTCCTCCTGGAGGGGAGCAGCCTTACCAGGCCACAGAAGATGACAATGCAGCCACTCCTGATGAGATCTGACAGACTAAGATCAGAAGGAAGGAGAGGAGGACCTCCCCTATCAGTGGACTTGGGGAGGGGCATTCGTGAAGAAGGGGAGAAAGGGTGGGATCAGAAGGGGAGGAGGGAGGGGCTTATGGGGGAATACAAAGTGAATAAAGTGTAATTAATAAAAATAAAAATAAAAATAAAAAAGAAGTAAAGTTAAAAATTTTTTAAAGAGATCACTGCTATGTATACACACCCACACACCTGGGTGCACACACATACACAGGAGCCTACACACACACACATAATAAACACACATATGTGTGCTTTCACAAACATAAGTGCACATACACACTTGTTGACACAAAAACGTACATACATAGAAAGAGGTGTGTACACACACATGCATATGCACACACACAAACATGCACACATACACATACTAAACCTACACACATGCAAACGTACACAAACATGTACATACGCAAACACATGCACATGTGCATCTCAATGTCATCAATGTCTAGTGAACTAATCTTAGCGATTAAAATATTATCAAATATAAGACCATGCTATTTCATTTATTATGCAAAAGAAATACCTGATGAGAACTAAGTTATTTAGCAATGTGAAAAAAAATGTGCCTCAATTTTAGGACTGAAAGTTTTTGGACAAAGTGTGCATCTTAGAATTAATGAGACTTTCTGAATTCACTATCTGAAAGTAGGTGCACCATACAATATCACTGTTAAGGAAGCAATGTTTAACCCCGTGTGTAATATCTATTGCATACTAACAAGTAACACACTATGTGCTCCCTCTGCAGTAACAGTCTTCATAAAGATATCTGAGAGGAATCATAAAATTATAGAAAATACTGTTTGCTCACTAGATGGAAAAATAAGAATTTCAAGGTGCTACTTCATTTTTAAAATTTATTTATTTTTATTAATTACAGTTTATTCACATTTTATTCCAGCTGTAGCCTCCTCCCTTGTCCCCTCCCAATCCCACCTTCCCTGCCCCTTCTCCACCCATGTCCCTTCCCCAGTCCACTGAGAGGTGAGATCCTCCTCCCCTTCCTTCTGACCCTAGTCTATCAGGTCTCATCAGGAGTGGCTGCATTATCTTCCTAGGTGGTCTGGTAAGGCTGTACCCCCCCCTCAGGGGGAGGTAATCAAAGGGTACTATGTGATTTTTAATGTTGTTTCAGGCTAAGATTATTAAAAAATAAATAAATCCCCGCTACAATTATCCAGTTTCCCACAGTAGGTTTATAATTCCACTCACAATTCCATAGAAACAGCTAAATTGAAAAGCCTAAAATGTTGTCAGTGGGTGGTTATGTAATCTCCTCCAATGCTAAGTTTAATATCAAGAATTACCTCTTCCAACACAAACAATAAAAAGTGTTCAAAGGCTAATTCAGTAATTTAATAACCAAGCACATTTCTCATTTGAGTTCTCTGCAGATGGGAGACATCTGATTCTGCTGGTTTTAGACACGTCTTCTTTAAAAATGAAAAACATCAGCAAATTGGTAAAATAATGTTTTGCCTCCCTGAAAACCACCACCACTACTATCACCACCACAGCCTTCTTTATGGTAAACGTGCATACACATCACACTAATTCCCTTATAGCAATATCAACTATTTGTATTGTAGAGCATATTCATCCATATATATTTAAAGGTGGCAATAAAATAATCTCAATCAGTTCCTCCAGGGGGATCTGTAAGAGATGCTGCCCCCATCAGAGATGGCAGCTTTGAGAAGTTTGAGCAGTAAGGACCTTGCATGGGAAAGAAGGCTACCTAATATTGCTGAGAAGGACCTGGCTATTGTCTGTGCTTCTGTATTAGTTTTCAAATTATTATGGGGATTTTTTTTTTTTAAGGAGAAAATCAAAATTTATATAAAGGTAGTGTACTGTTTGGCTGAGGTTGCTGGGCTAAGTTAACCCACCTGAGTTTGTGTAAGCCTGGTCCACGGTGCTTGCAGAACAATAACATTTCCTAACAGTGCCTCCAGGATGCCATCTTTACTCTTAAGAAGTGGTATCTTGGAAAGAGTGGCCTATGTGAATGAACAATCATTCAAGCCACGAGCCAAATACTGAGTATAAAAACAGTTTTCATTCTAAAATTTTGTTATGGAAAAATACAAATTAATTCCAGCACAGTTTCATTAAACAAATTGTTTCTCATCTGTAAGGTAAAACTAATGAAAAGCTGAATAGTTATTAAAAAAAAATAAGCTATCTCAAGCCATCAAAGAATCATTACAGATTAGATTAATGTTTTTCAGACAAAAGTCTGGCAGAAAGGTGTGCTGTGGAAAAACATTTTTTTTTCTCCATTTATTTATTTATTGAATCACTTTACATCCCACTTTCAGCTATGGAGAAACTTTAAATCATGGGTTTTAGTGCATCCAGTTACAGGTAATGCTTAGACAGTGAGTCCTAGCTGAGTTTTAGAACATCAAACCTGGGACAAATTAACGTAATGCAAATAAGGAGATATATTTAAGTTTGACAACAAAGAAAAACAAACAAACAAAAAACCTAATGTTCCTTTAGCCTTAGGTGGGGACACAAATATTATAAAATCCAGAAGGCCAGGACAGCTACTATGAGTTAGTGTCTTCAAGATATGAAGGCAGTGATGGATCAGACCTTGAATTTCTTTAGTCCCAGCACTAGGTATGCAGAGGCATGAGGATCTTTGTTCAAGGTCAGGGTGATTTAAGGAGTGATTTCTAGGACAACTGGGGATATTACACAAAGGAACTCTGTTACAAAAAGGAAAAAAAAAAAGGATATGAGAGGGAAGTTGTGTCCACAAAACATAAACAAAAGGCAGAAATAGGCTTGTTAATCATGTGCATAATACCACCACCAGATGGTATGCCAGTGTGGATGGGGAAAATGTCACAAGGTCATATCCCTGGATCAAGCACTATAGGAAATTAATGGATGATGAAAACAGATTAGATTTTCTTGAGGGGAAAGCCCCACGTAAGTTGTCCGGAGCCAAGTCAGCTCTAAACACATAAGAGAAACAGTAAAATGACTTAGTGGGACAGGGAAGTGGGAGGGTTAGGGAAAAATACACACACACACACACACACATGCACATATATGTTATATATATATATATATATATATATACATATATATATATCATTTTGAACAATCTTAAAGAAGCAGAAGCAAAAGAGGAGGAAGTGGAGGAGGAGGAAGTACAGCACAGAACACCTATGTTGGCCTGGCAAAGCAGGAAAGAAGAGAACGTGTACATAAAGACAAGATGGTCCTGACTTCACAGATTCTTGAAGCACTTTGTAGCAGTCTTATTTTATGTGTTATTATTTGCATTTATTAGAAACATAAAGAGCCTACAAGAAAATTTTATTTCCTTTGCAATGACTTAATCAATGGCCATTCAGTTTTAAGCGTCTCCAACTAATTTTTTAGACTTCTGAGCCCAAATGTTTGCTTTTATACCCATCTTCGGCAGAATCCTTGGATTCACCTTGAATCTTCTGTTTGTTTCTCTCTAATAGTGCTTGCTTACAGGGAGTTACTGTTGATTTGTTTTATTTCCATGGCATTTGACTAAAGTTGCTTCCCTACACAAGACATGTATATTCAGAACTCATTGATAAGTACCGTAGAAACATCATACGATGTTATGCGATTGTAATACCCAACTAATGTAAGTATCCCCAGCTTTTAAATCATACTTTATCATAATTTAGTGGGGGCAATAAGCTCCCAGCAAAACAATCCAAATTTAAAATCTAAAAACTCCTGGGTCAAATACTGTCTCTTTAAGAGACTCTTTTTTTTAATTATTTTTATTTTTATTAATCACAGTTTATTCACTTTGTATCCCCCTGTACCTCCCTCCTGCCTCCCCTCCCAACCCCACCCTCCCTCTTCCCCACCTGTGGTCTTCTCCCAGACAATTGATAAGGGAGGTCCTCCTCCTCTTCCCTCTGATCCTAGTCTATCAGGTCTCATCAGGAGTGGCTCACACCCACAACCAAAGGACAGCCTACTGCTCTCAGACCCAAATCTGAAGACAAAAGGAGCAAACTTAACAAAACTGTCTTCAGCTACCCTTTACTGCCAGGGAGTACACAAGTTTTAATGCCTCTTGCTGTTGCCGGCTGTCTCTGCTTTCACAGAGCAACAACGCAGCCATAGCTAGGAAAGGCAGAGCTAAGAGACAGACAGACAGACCTCTAGACAGAGCTCGGCCTGGAACCACAACTAAAATAAAAACACCCTGGCTGAAGGTGTCTCCATTCCTTTTGGCTTTGTTTTGGCTTTGAACCTGGTTGCAATGTATTTAATGGTGATTGATGGCTCTTCTAAGGCCTTCTCCAAAAAATATTCAAGGAGAAAATGGGGAGAAAGCCCAGGAAATACAAAATTTCAGATTGTAGAAAGGGCACTCTTCCTGATAAAAACTGGATTAATAGCGGCTAGAATTCCAAGCTCTCTGACTGCAAGATGCTTGTCAGCTCTTTCCAGGAAGGGTCCACCAATATTTAACAACAAATAAATTCCAATATATATATATATATATATATATATATTGGAATTTATATATATATATATAGTAACTGAACTTTGCTTGTTACAGCCTAAATTGGCACAACTGGCATAAAATTTAAAATTTTGTTTCTTTCCTTAATTTTCCTTTAAAGGTTTTGAATTACAATGATAATAGATTTGACATAAAATATTTGAACTAGAGGGAAATGGCTCACGCCTTTAATCCCAAAACAAAGGAGACAGAAACAAGCAGATCTCTGAGCTCAGGATCAACCTAATTGACATAAGAGAAGCCAGGGCAGTAACTCCTGTTGTTAGCTGCTTGCAAAGACAGTCTAGAATTCTAAATGACAAAGTTTTTCTTAAGGTTACTATGCAAGTTCTTTTTTCTTAACAAAAAAGATGGTATGGTATGTCCTGACAGATCTAAAGGTTGGATTTACATCAATTTTAGGTTTATGAAAGGAGAGAAGATGTCCTACTGCTCTAAAAAGGCTGGACAGTCTCCTCAGAGAGTGGGACTTCCACAAGAGAACTGATGCTGAAGGACCCTTTGGCTTAAGAAATATGCTCTGTTGGTCAAGGTAAGTACCCAAAATTAGGCTGGGAGACAAACATGCAAACTGCATGCCTTCCACATCAAAAAGAATTTAAATGCTGACAAAATTAAGGTGTCATACTGCTCTGGCATTTGGCTTATCCTTTCAAACATGAGACATTTTCACAGATGTCAGTCATTACTGATGCACAAAAGACACAGGGGGTTTATAGATGGCAAAATACACGCCAGCCTAGTTAAGTCCTAAAACCTCAAAGATTACAATTAATATGTTTAAAAGGCAGAACTGTCCAACCCATATCACAAAAAGTACAAGCCAAAGAATAACCACAACCGATGTAAAAACACAGGGACAAGCTGTCTAGGGTATGCTTAAATTCTAAAGGTAAAAGGAGTCATATAAAACTTGGCTATAAAGGCATAATTTCCTATTCCGTATAGAAAAGGGGATAGGACAAAAATAGTCACAACATATATAAAAATCCAAGCCTAAACAGGTACATGATGCCTAGGGTATGCTTAAACTCTAAATTAAAAGGGAGTTTATATAAAGTTTACCTAAAACATGCCTTTTCTTTTTTCTCTGGATAATTTTTTTAATTTTTATTTTTATTAATTATAGTTTATTCACTTTGTATCCCTCCTATACCTCTATCCCTCCTCCCCTCCCTCTTCCCCACCCATGGTCCTTCTCCCGTCCACTGCTAAGGGCGGTCCTCCTCCCCTTCCCTCTGATCCTGTCTATCAGGTCTATTGCTCAAGGCACCAGACTGTCTCTCTATCGAAGCCTTCTCTCTGGAGATGGGTAACAGCTTGGCCTAATACAACAGGCACAGAAGAGCCCAAAGAGGATATTTAAGGTCATACAACCTTGTTTTGATTTCAATATGAAAATGATTGTATGTTCAATAATAATGGTACCTTATCTTTCTGATCCGGCTACATGGGAATAGCTCTGTAACTGACAGATTCATGGATGTCTATGCATAGCCAATAATTCAATCCTCATTACATGTACATGCCACCCTTTCACATGGCATAAATATAGACTCACAGATGTCTTTCTTCTGCTCATACGAAGAGCAGAAAGCCATTCTTAACTGATCTCTGCATTCTGCACATCTCATATATTTACAGTTTTGCAACTGTATAATGCTTGTGAGAAATTATATATTTTCAGAACAAAAGAACTGGACTCTGGTGATGCTGCGTGAAACCTGATAGGACTCATCCTTTCAACATGCTGCGACATTGAAACATCTGTTCCAGTATCCTCCTTGTTCTAGTCTCAACTGCTTCAATTGCTGTTCCTCATCAAAACCTGTTCCTTGGAGAGCTTTGAAAAAGAGCTACTGATCTCAGTTTGGTCCAGCATTTCAGACTGTTCCAGAAAGGACTTCTATTAAGCTTGGAATTTCTCAACATTCAAAGACTGGACCACAAATGTTAATGCTTGCTTAATCAGCCATTTTTGGGCCCCCGAACAAAATTGCTTTGCCCCCCAAATCAGCTAAAAAAAAAAACATGAGAGTGACATCTCATTTCCATTAAAGGGGGGTTGGGCAGGTTTTCAGTTGTTTTCTGGGGCTATGAATGTTTATTGTCATTGGGAGATGGTTATAAGGTATTAGTGGTCTTGTTCAGAGAGAAAATGAGGTTAGACTCAGGGATTTCGCCCTTTTCTTTTTTTCCACCTTTCTTTTTTTCTTAGGTAAGAAGAAAAGGAGTTAAAAAGAAGTCAAGGGAAATACAGGGATATTTACAGGAATAAAGCACAAAAGGTAGATTATTTAATTTACTCAACTTAAGGTTTTATTTCTTATTCTCAAATAAAATTATTTTAAACTCATTGGTATAGAATTTTGTATATTGCTACAAGTTTAACGTTACTTTCAACACTCTTAAACTGTTCTTACAAACTGTTTAGGATATTAGGTAATGAAAGCTAATTGTTAGTTAATAAATTCATGGTCATGCCAAAAACTAGTCTAATTTATCACAGGAATATACACCCTAGGTTTAACAGATAGATATGATTCTATAGATAGATAAGTCTTCAAAACCTCAGAGATCTACAGAATATGGCATTTAGAAATATATTTTATTATTTTAAATATTCTTTGACAATAAGGCATGGCATCTCCTGGCAGCACACAGCCTACCTCAAAGAAGATAATGATCATCAAAGAACCCCCACATGGCCATGGCTTCAAATATGGCAAATCAGCCCCCCCACCCCCGGTTTCACAACAGACAGAATTCTGCCTAAAATGGGAAGCTCGAATGCAGGCCATTTCAACAGCCTAAATATGCCAAGCCAGGGTAAACAAGTCCTAAATAGTCCCTGTTTCACAAATATGTTTTTGAAATATACTGGGACAGAAGGCTGAAAATGATGCTCCAACATTATAGAGAGTTTGGGGTGGCTGTTCAGGTAGCAAACTGTCCATATAATTTTCTTTCTTTCTTTTTTTTTTTTTTTGTGGAAGCTGCTAGCATGCAATTCCTATTTACACAAGTAATTTTATTTCTTCTCAAATCTCTGATGGGAATGAAGACTAGATAGTTATAGTTTTACAATTAACTTAGTTACTTAGGAATTAAAAAGATGTTTAAGTGGACTTGGAAAGGGGTAGGGAGGAGATGAGGGAAGGAGGGTGGAATTGAGTGGGAATGAGGGATGGTGCTATGGCTTGGATACAAAGTAAATAACCTGTGATTAATATAAAAAATAAGAATTAATAAAAATTAAAAGATGTTTAAGGTCTAGATAAATGTTTTTAGGGTGATAGATAAAAACAATAAAATAACATGCACAAAACCTCAGACCCTCATAAAAAAATAGATATTTTCTTCAAGATTGCCAAATATACTTACACTAGACATTACATATGTGAGATTTAGCTGTTGGTTTTTATAATTGTTTCATAATTCTTACTGTAAAGAAGTGGCCTTTTTATTTAGACAGAAAAGGGGGATTATTAGAGGTTGGTCATTAATAATTATTGAAGAGTAAGAGCTTATCCAAGTGTTAGTAAGACTATAAAAATTGACAAATTAATTGCCCTGATCTCAAAGGACTAAGATGTAGATGAAGTGATTAGGATAAATTTATGATAAAAGACTTAAGAAAAATTTTGAAACCTTGCTATGTGTTGAATAGTACTGGATAAAGTCTTATGGATTGTTACATTGTTAAGTAGAATCTGAGCCAAACTTCCAAGGTAAATTGTAACAATAAGATATCAAGTAGAAATGAGATGAAAGCTGAAAACAATCAATATAAAAATTTGGATCCTATTATTTATTTATTTATATTAGGATTTTTAGGGAGAGATGGTCTCACACTGTAGCCTAGGCTACCTCAGAACTCAGAATGTACCCCACACTGGCCTTAAAATTGCTGTAGTCCTTCTGTCTCAGCTTCTGCCATACCTAGATTACCTAGATACCTGACAACACCCACTCTGATCTTTTAGCAATTTAGATACTGTCCTAAGTACTGAAAATACACAAAATGCTATCATTCCTTCTCATGGACTTCACCGTATATTAACAAATTATTGTCAACTCTTTAGAGAAATGTAAATCCATAAAAGACACTAATAGACAGATGATGATGATGATAGATTCGATAGACCAAGAGATATAAAAATACATAGATCAATCAGTTGATCTATAGATAGATAGACAGATAGATAGACAGACAGACAGACAGACAGACAGACAGATAGATGGATAGACAGGAAAGCAGACAAGTAGACAGATAAATAGAAGCAAGGGTATATTGAAGTGAATTAAGGTTGCTTTGTTTGTTTAGGCCTGCAGGTTTTTTCCTGGGAGAGAAAACTTAATCCCTATCTGTGGGAGAATCTCTACTTCAAGATCTCCTCATAGGAGTTTGTGGTCTCACCCAACTCAGTAGCAACAGGACTGTCCATGCCCAGTATGCAGCTAACAGCTGTATTAATTCTCAAATATCTTCCTTTCCAAGGCTCTTAGCAAATCACAGGAGACAATTTCCTCTTTATTTTTTAAAAGTGGTATAAGTTACACTCACATGAGTTTAGAGTGTCATCAGAAGTTCCAACTTGCTCAGCTCCACTCTCTCTGGGTGAACATGCAAACTTGGGATCAAGT
>REGO01000457.1:994918-1009086 GCA_010120015.1 Rhombomys opimus | reverse complement strand
CCTTTTGTTCTCAAAGAATACAACCCCAAAGTACTGTACCGATTTCAAGTGCTGGAGTCTCATTTTTCTACTTCCTTCCCCCCTTTCTGTAGGAATCCTTAAAGGGATAACAAAACTGTACATATTCCTGCTCGAAATATTATAGAGATTCCTTACCATAGCTCTCTGCAAAATAAGGTTTCCTAGCAGCTAATGGGAAAAGCTGGGCCAGTGTCTGTCTAGGGTTTGTATCTGCTGTTCCTTTTCTCTAAAATACTTTAATTCTAAGCCAGGAGACCCACTTCCTTACTGTGCCCAATCTTGCTGATAGTCATCCCTTTTGTTCTATTTTTGAAACAGAACATCTTGGCATTGTCTATCCCAATAAACACTTTATGTTTTATTCAAAGCATTACCATTCAAGACACTTCTTTTTTTCAAATGGACTTTTAGAATTGCTTATTTTGCCCCTTATGAAAGAAAGCTTAAGTTTTAGTTTTTTACACCTGTGCCTCGAGTCTCCAGTGACTTAAATTAATGATCTCATGTGGTTGGGAATTTGCTAAATTGATTTGATAACAAAAGTCATTAGATTTCTAAGAATTTGATAGATGACAGATGATATCACACCAAAAATTTAGTACTCTTACTGCTTCTTTAATGTAAGATGTGTAAGGAGAAAACCAGATCCTTCTCCTTAATAACTTCTGCTCTGTTTTCACAACATAGAATTTCCCCATCCCATCTGCCTGAGACAGAGAAAGATTATTCTACTGAAGGAGAAAAAAAAAAGATACTAAGTGGTTTAGATCTTCAAATCACTGAATAATGACATTATTTTTCTTGGAAAAACTAGATTGCAGGGCAGGTGTCTGCCATGTTTTAGATAGACAACATCCTCCTGAGTTTTTTTTATCCTTATCTATAGAGCTAAAATGATAACAATTATGTATTATCTGTCATTTCCCCATGGGAGCTGAATCAACAAAATGGGCGTAACTGTAAAATAGGACTGGAGAACTAAAATTGCTTTTAATAAAATAGGACAAATTGAATATATAGCTCAGCTAAGGCAAGCCTCAATCTTGATAAAAGTATATCTTGCTCTGTACACAGAAGGCTTACCTTTTTTGTTATTAGACACCTCACCCATCTTGTAATATTAGTGAGGGACCTGATACTAAAGTTTGACTTTTTGAACTTCAAACTATTGTTAAGTACCTATTTTCACTATGATAAGCAGTAGTGACATCTAAAATAGACAACTTACATTGCCCAATATAAAGAGATAGTATTTAGTCTATTAACAAAATTAACAAAAATATATACTTATGTAATAGTTTGAAAGGTTATTATACACTAGATCAAAATCTAACCTCATTCCATGTATCAATACCTAGTTCTTAAATATTACATTTTTTTTAGAACCCTAATTATTATCTGCATTTAAATCTGGAAATCTATGAATGAGAGAATAATTAATATGTACACAAGAAGGGAAAGATGTAATGAGTATTTGATAAACCACTGTACCTACACATTGAGCTTTAAAGCCATATTATACTAAAAACAATCTAGATTTGTTCTTGTTTATGATTAAATCTGTTTCAGAAGGATCGGGCTGGGCCCACCAGTAACCTTAACTATATATGTTTTATACTGCCTGTTCCTGGAAAAGAAAACCATGTCTTTGTTTCACAAGGTTGTTATGACCACCTTGGTATACTAGCTTGTTATGACTACTTTGCAGCTGTGTATTTTTCACCAAGAGGTTGTTATTACTAACTTCTTAGGTTTATGTTATGCTTCTGTCTGTGCCTTCCAAATCCTTTACTTGGAAATGCTCTGCTCCTTATTTATAAACACCCTGCTTTACCCGTGTCAAACGCGGACGTCTTGAACCTCACCTTAGGGAGAGACAGCCCTGCACAAGAATAAAGAAGCTTGCTACAAACAATTTAGCCATGATTTGGCTAAGTAGTCTTTCTGTTTTCAGTTGTGGGATTAACATACAGTATACTAGATAGCTCTGTATTACAAAAGCAAATATTAATTCAACAGATTTATATCATCTGGAATCAACAAGCATTCAGCAAAGCCAAACTTTTTAGATCTCATAGAAAATTACCAGAATGATAATGACTTCCAAAATACATCTAAAACCATGGTAAGGCTTTTGCAAAATTAGCTTTTTTATTATAAGTAATGGTTGTAGACATTGGGTCTTCCTAGGAACTCATTTGTCTGTAATCACTTTGGTGGACTGAGACCTTGGAATGTTGGAGAGAGACTGCAGTAGTTCAGTATAATAAAATACGAATGGAAAGGATCATTCTCAACTGAGGATTCTCTCCCTGATGTCACTTTAAAAAAATCACTTCAGAATGTTTTGCCATCAAACATTGGCAGAAACCGATAAAGAAAAACGAATAGGATTGTGTCTTCCTCAATTCTGACAGTTTCTTTTCTCATGATATACAACCAGTCTGGCAGGAAGAAAACTTAATCTTACTCTGACCTTTCTCCATTTGGGTGAGCCCCAATGATTCTAAGCTGTTACGCTGTACAGGTCTAAAAGAAGAGTGAAAGAATTCTGCAGATATTTCACCCTGCTAGACAACAAACTCAGGAACAGTTTAAAGCACTGTCATCATAGAGATTTCATTATATACCATCATCCTGAGTTTCAAGATTATAGCAGTAGATAGCATGTGCTAGACACAGATTATGCCTCAGGACTATTTAATTGGAAAGCACATTAAATTATTTGTCATGAATCTGTGTTGTCTAGAATAGTTTGGAAATGTCTCTGGTTCATTTGGAAAACAAAACAAAACAAAACAAAAAGTTGATAAGCAAACATGGACTTGCTAAAAACGTAAAGGAGATAAGAGTGGTACAAATTAAGACAAAGGGGAGTTACAGATTTGTTCTCAGAAGACGACTCTACAATCAGAATTCTAAAATTCCTATCTGAGATCCACCATTACTCTCACCAAGTAGCTCTGATTCCCATGACTACCCTACTTTCTTCATTTTTGTACTTACAAACAGGAGATATTATTTAAATATATGCATTTCAACTTCTCAGATTATTAAATACTCCAGTGTAATGATTCTATCTTGCAAATGCATGCTCTTATTTAACATTCAGGAACTTGCAAAATTATACAACTCTAAAAAATTGGAAAAATTAGGTGGTCACTTATGATTGTGCCAAATCAAGAAATTATCATCAGTTATGAAAAATGCTATGTGCATACTTGTGTAGAGTTACAAGAAAATAAAAACAAAGGCCAAAGATGGTATATCTGATGACTGTGTATGTTATCTGTGTGCCTAAGTATAAGAAGGTAAGAAAAAGGGTTTCATGATATATTTGATGGTAAAAAACTGAATGATGGCATTGTATTGAACATTAATGCTCTTTACAAAGAGTGCTTATGATATAAATCATGAATAAGATTCAAATTTTAAAACAGGTGTTAAATTTAAAGACATTATTTAGTATTGGTGCTTAGGTAAATAAGAACAAAAATCACCTCCTCAATGCTTGTTATAAATAGCTTTTAAGAATCACTTTTAAATTATTACTTCTTTTTTACACAATTAAAATCCTGGCACATATGTTTCCTTAAAATGTACTCTTAAGTACTATATTTTCCTTCAGAAATTAACTTACTATAACAGATTAAAAATGAATAGATGTTTTATTCACTCACCCATCCATTTTCACACATTTATGAATCACTATAATTAGGACTGCAAATTAGTAACTGGGGGAAGTTAACAAAAAAAATTAAGACAGTTTGTAGTTAGCTACCCCTTATACTTTAGAACTAAATAAAGTTAACTCATAGAAAAGGAAAGAGTTGAAATGAGTATTTGAAGCTAATTTGTGTTTTCAGTCCTCACTGAATATGCAAAGAAGTAAGGAAAGGCTATAGATCCATATTCCTTTGAGATTTTACTGAGTTAATAATTCCAAAAGAAAATACTCTACCAAATATGACTTAGAAATACCTTCTCAATTCAGCTCTTTTCATTCATATACTTTATCAGTGTGTTTCTATCCATAAGGAAAAAAAAAAAGCCATAGTATTGGGGCACACAAATTAGAGACTTGATACCATCTCTCAAGAGCATTAGTTTTGGAGGTTATTCACACTCATTTAGAAAGACTTGATATACACATCAAGTCTATATTTCATCTGGAGCTTTCAGTGATTTCCAGACACCACAGCACCACTATTTAATTTATCTCGTTATACCTCAGTTTTCCCAGCCATAAAAGTGACAGTGTTTCTATATAAGTATCGGGGCAAGCCAAGTGATTCTGACAAAAGCCTATAGAAACGGTATCTGCAAGAGTGTTTTACTAAATGAAGCTCCAACACCTTGAAGCAGTTTTTCCTTTACTCCACAGAGGAGGAAAAATATATATACATGAAGCTGAACAACTTTATCAAAGGTCAACACTGATGAAGTGTTTAAATTAAAATGCTGCTTGAGTCTTCTTTTTCTGTTCCTTGCTTACATCTTCAGTCTTTACTTATAGCCTATTAATGAAATTAACAAATTAGCAAATTAACAAATTTCATTAATAGGTTCCAGCAAATGTTATTTTCACTTACCATCCTGTACATTTCCACAATGCGTATTTCAGACATATACCTCTTCTGCCGCCTTAAAATTTGAGTGAATCTCACTTGCACCCAGATGAAATGCAAGAACTGTTAGTAGAGCATTCTCTATTTTTTCATAGAAAACAGACTTTCTGAAGCATTTCCAGCTTGTTCCAAGCTCAAGACAACTAAATTCTGTGGAGTTACCTTTCAAGTTAAGGTGCATCTGAGTTTAAATCTTGGATGATCCCGTTGTCAACTGTATATTCTTATCCAACATACTTAATATGTTAATTTTGGGGTGCATAATAGACACTGAGTATACATTATTTATTTATTCTCATTTTATTATAAAGAAGAAAATATTGATCTTTATAGTTCAGTAACTAAGTGGACATTTAACAAAGTAAATGTAGAGAGGTGAATAGAAATTAATTTTTAAGAAATTCTTTTGTGGGGTACTAGCTTTAACGATACAAAAGGAAGACATTCTTTTACACAGTTTCTTCATTACAATATGATTAGAATTGATCAAGACAAAAATAACAGTAATAATTCATCTTGCTCTTTCTAGCTAAATATGTATCTATCTATTTCAAACTGACTTTATATTTTCATAGTAACATATAGGAACATTCTAAAACTTACTCCTTATTTGAAGGATTAAGAATTGTGACTTGATTTTATAGCTCTCCAAGAATATGCTTTCCTACCAATGAATGGTATCATATAAATTTTACACATGCTTATGTTAAATATAGGTTAACTGGCAGATTATTTTGAAATGCTCAAAGTGATTAATCAAGGCTGTTTCTTTTAGTGATGAGAGAGATTCAGTGATATTTCAGGCCTTTAAAGATTGGATAAATTAAGATCATGAGTGGGAAAACTCACTTGAACTCAGGAAAATATTTTGGGATGGGGAAGCTCAACCACAGTGTCTGAAATCACAGGCCTGAGGCACCTGATACTAAGCTGACTCGCAGCTGTCTTCAAATAGACTTCAAATAGCACTACCTGAGAAGTGGGCAGTTTGGCTTATTTTTACCTGAATATATTCACACTAGATAAGATTATAGTTTCATTCTGCATTTATTCAAATGTACATAAAAAACCCACTAAGTACCAACAGTGTGCCAAATGCTACACAAAAAAAATCATCTAATATTTTTCCCAAGTCTATGATTTTCAACTATAAGATGGAGATAAGAAAATGTTGACTGTGACTTTTTTCATTTATATATATATGATAGGCATCTCTGTAGGTGAGTTAGGAAGTAAAGAACAAACTCAAAAGATATATAAGAAAAGCACTGTGAGAAATCACAGCAAGACTGAGAGGTCTTCTATGCATGCCTGTATTTTATAATAAAAAGAATTTTTTAATGTGTGTTGGAGGTTTGTCTAATGCTAATTACTACTCCTGAAGTTCTGGATACTGCCTGCCAGTTACACCCATCCTTGTTTGTGTAAACCTACCTAAAACATTATACATGACTGGTTCATAAATGGCCTATACTTGGGCAAGGCAGAATGGGGTAGAGCTAGGGTTTTGAGGGTAGAAGAATAATGAGAATCAGGGCAGACAGACAGGAGGAGAGAAAAAAGGAGGCGGCCACAGTGGTTTGGCTTGGAGAAGAAATCACATGTGCCTGATGGCAGGACTCCCCAAATGGCATTACAAAGGCTCAGATGAAGAATACAAGCAAGTACCAGGGGATTATGTATGAAAGGTAGACCTGATGAGGAGGATTAAGGTGGATGGCATTGGATGGGAGCTGAGAGATGGATGATGAGGATATTGAGACAGAGTAAGGAAAGTATCTGCCCAGAACAAGGTAAATAAGGTCATTATAAATCTAGCTAGTGTCCATGTCTTATTATTTTTGATAGAAGGTTAGATAATACTGCCATGATAATATTAGGGCTAACAATCAATAATACAATGGCTCCACACTTTTATGTATTTACAACAACAAATGTGCTCATTTCTAGTAACTCGTGGTAAAATAACTGGAAAAACTGAAAAATAAAAATAGCATAAACAGATTTTTCATGTTGTCCTCTTTGCCCACATATCTATATAATTTTTCTTCCACAAGTAACCAATGCCCATGTCTTGGTATATATCCTTCTAATTTATCTGCATATACTCATACATAAGTGGAATTGTTTTATTTTGTGTTTTGTGAAAGCAAAACACCAGCAATTTTCTTTTCCAACTTAATATGAATCCTGAACATTCCTTCTTGTCAGTACATATAGATATGCCCCATTCTTCTAGAAGACTGTATCGTATCTCAGATGAATAAATGCATGGATCAGTAAAGACTGTGACTGGGTAAGCTCCTAGTATCTAATATTCTTCCTGCAACTTGAAATATTAGCTGCAAGATAGAGAAAGCAATGGAAATAATGTAGCCACATTTTTCATAGAAATAAGGCAATTTCTGTCTATAATAAAATGTGGAGAGCAAAGACAGGAAGGTAAACCATTCATTGATTGTTCCAGAAACTCTGATGGTGAATGGTTTTGTGTTATTTCTACTAAGCTTTCAAATAAAAAGCTACACACACACACACACACACACACACACACACCACACAAAGAGCTGGTTTTCCAAAATACTTCATACTAGATAGCCATGTTGTCTGGAATAAGCCAACCATCTCAAAATTGAAATGTTGTGCGCTTGCTATGAACTGCATTGTGCTGTGCTTATTAGCGTAACCCAGAGGAAAGCAGCAGTCCAGAGAGAAAGAAACCACTAACGTACAGTTCTGATGCAAGAACATAATGCAGACTTTAAAAGCAAGTCAAGGATTAAGGAAAAATAGGACAACAGCATGTGTCTATACAGATTTATTTTCTTTATAAATTGTACACACATCCTTCTCCTTGTCTACAGTTACAGAAAACTCAGCTGAAATTTAAATATTTTAAGCTTATTCTTAAATCTCCAGAGAATTTAACCATGATCTTTCCATGATTACAAGCCTTGTCATAAGGGCACAATACTGAGAAGAGATGAATTAAAAAAAAATGCTGATTTATTTGGAAACGATTACATTTTATTTACTTATCTTGTGAGAGTAGGTGGACCATGATCATGTGTAGAAGATAGAGGATAACTTACGTAATTGATTTTCTTCTACTGTGTGGGTCTCAGAGTTGAACTCCATTCCTCAAGCATGGGACAGATGCTTTTATCAACAGATCCATCTCATTGGTCCATGATTTATTTTTTTAATGATTAATTACATATTCAATAGAATGGGATGATAGTAAGCTTTACTTATAATGTATTTAGTCATTGTTAGAGCAAGGTGTTTGGGCTCTTTATTTCTATACAAAGACTATCATAGAATGTATTTGGCTTTATTTTTACGGACTCAATAAGCCTGGAGATATTATCTCTCCACAACAGAAATATCTGATCTATAAAATCTATATAAGTAAGTGTTAAATTAGTTCACATCTGTAAAACATTACTTTATTACATTTTCATTAGCATTCTTTAATGTTAGGTTAATTTCTATGCAAGATGCATATACAATTCAAGATATCTTAGATGATAAACATTGTTATTTTGATTTTCAAGAATAGTTGAAATTAGGGCTAGAGAGATGATTCAGTGGTAAATATTACTTACTACCTTTGCAAAGGATGTGGTTTGATTTCCAGCACCACACTGTAACATCCATAATTCCACTTGTAGCAAGTTTGAAGCCCTATTCTGATCTCTGTGGGTATCAGGTACACATGTGTTACATAGACTTATATGTGGTCAGAACACTAATACACATACAATAAAATAAATAAAACTTTTTAAAAAGAATAAATAGGGGATGGGGAGGGGGAAGAGGGAAGAAGGGTGAGACCATGAGAGAGGAGGGGGGCTACAATCTGGATGTAAAGTGAATAAATGATTTTGAAAAAAAAAAAAAACCCTTCTGAGTGGCTAAATAATTTACATAGACAGCTAGGTCATCACAGAAGAGTATTTGTGGAACTAAAGTGCATTCAAGGTTTAAGGGAACTAAGAAGGAGCTGAAGTAAAGATAGTTTGGAGATGTTTGTCTAAAGCATCTTATTATATTTACCGAAAAACCAAACTCAGTGTTTCTGAGCTTCCATTCTGTGATAAAACATCCTTTTCCTCTAAGCTCCTAGCTTTGCAGAACGTTTGCTCTCCCTGTGTATAACATTAAGATGCCACTGATTTTGAAGATTGATTTTTAACATTTATTTCTTTATTTATATCTTACAGACACTGGTGTATTGCCTGAATGCATATATGAACACCATAGCAGAGTCTGGTGCCTGCTGAAGCTGGAAGAGGGTGTCCAGAGTCCCTGGAACTAAAGCTACATGTGGCTGTAGGAATCCATCAGGGTTCTGGGAACAGAACCCTGATGGTCTAGAGGAGACACTCGTGCTCTACTAAGCCATATACACAGCCCCAAGATTTGTTCATATTTTCATTTGTATGTATATTTGTTTCGGCACATACATACCTGTATGTGCAGGTATGACACATTTATATTGGTATTTGAAGAGGCCACAAAAGGGCAACAATTTGTTTTAAGTCACTGGCTTATTTAAACCATCTGAATCACTCCCCCATCTTACATCCTCCTGTGAGTTTTTAATCTTCAAAAACATGTGCGCATGTACATGCTTACACACTCATAACACACAGACACACAGATGCACACACAAATGACACATACAAACACACACACACACACACATACATAAACACACATAACACAGACACATATACGCATATATACCTAAACAATGAGAGAGAGAAATAGACTCACCCTGTGTAGATTTTTACATTAAGCCATTATACCCTTTGATGGAACAAAAATAAGCCCCTTAAATGAAATGTCAAAAAAATCTGCATATACTAGTACTAAACATTCACAAAGGCAGTAATTAAAGCTCCTTATGAATTAAAATTGCTTTGTGGTTTTTCTTCTTTAAAAGTCAAATGGATTTTGTTTTACATTGATATTTGAAATATACCTTCACGATATAGTTCTTTTAAAAAGAACCCCTGAGAGGACTCTGGTCAAATCATAAACTTTTATAGAATTAAAATGAGAAGGCGGGGGGGTAGAAAACAAATTGTTTGGTTAATCAACATTTCTGTCGTCAACCAAGCTCTGCCTTGTCAGATGTTTAGAAAATAGAAGGACAGCAACAAATGTAGTCACCACTCAGGATCTGGGTGGTATAGAAAGAGATGGAGAGCAAGACAGAAAGAGAGAGAGAGAGAGAAGGAGGCAGGGAGGGAAAGAGGAAGAGAGAGAGAGTACCATCTTGTCAACGCAGATATTATGACCCTTCTAAGTGGACTGCAATTCCTGCTTTCTCTGAACTTCAGAGCATGCCCAATCTGATGGGTTTTCTCACCTAATAAGAATGCAAATATGCATGTGATTTGCTAGGCCTATTTTTTCTCATTTTATCATCTTAATGCTATATCTATCTCCAGAATCGTTACATTCAAACTGGTTATTGGGTATCGTGCATGATAAACTGTTGTCCATTAGACAGGAATAAGGCCTCCCACTTAGCCACCAAGAACTTTGTCTTCCTACTAGTTCTGGAAATGTCATAACAAGTAAGAAGAAAGGGCAACAAGACCAGAGATGCAGATTCAGCCAGTATGCCCTAAGCTTCCTTCTGCCATTCAATACCATTCATTACTGTTCTAAAAATACAATCAGAACTCTTTAATGACATAAATAAACCTTTTGTTTTCTATCTTATCTCATTTCTACTGGGAAAAACTCTGGGCTTTTAGTTTTCTTCAGTCTACACGAGTCTTCTAAAAGTTTGTGGGTTGGAAACATATATCCCATATCATATATTTTTTATTTTAATTAATTAATTAATTTATTAACTTTACATCCCAGTCATAGCCCCTTATCTCCTCCCCTTCCGTTCCCCATCTCCATACCTCTGCCCCTACCCCTATTCATCAGAATAGGGGAGCCTTCCTACCCACCTACTCCAGCTCACTTAGTTGTAGGAGGACTAACTTTGTCAAGGCAGTTCTGTCAGGAGGAAGTGATCAAAAGCAGGCAACAGAGTCCTAGTTAGAAATAGCACCGACTCCCCATACTGGTGGATGCACATGAAGCTTGAGCTGCTCATTGACTAGATATTTGTAGAGGATCTAGGTCCAGTCCATCCCTGGTCATTGGTTGATTCTTCAGACTCCATAGGCCCTTCTGGGCCCTGGTTAGTTGACCCTGTTGGACTTCTTATGGAGCTTTTGTCACCTCTAGGTCCTTTTATCCTTTCCCCTCTTTTCCACTAGACTCTCAGGCTTCATGTGCATCCACCAGTATGGGGAGTGGAATTTCTTTGAGTGTCACCTTTTCTCTACATCTTCATCAGCATGTACTGTCACTTAAGTTTATTATCTTAGCCATTATAGTAGGTATAAGATGGAATCTTAGAGTCACTTTAAATTATATTTATTTCATGACTAAAGATGGTGAGCATTTCTTTAAGTACTTCTCAGCTATTTGAGATTCCTCTGTTGATAATTCTCTGTTCAGCTCTGTGCTCCATTTTTAATTTTTTTGTTAGTGTTTAATTTTTCGTTTTTAGTTCCTTATACATTTTGGATATTAACCCCTTGTCAGACGTAGGGCTGGTAAATATCTTTTCCCAATCTGTAAGCTGCCATTTCACTCTAATGACAGTGTGCTTTGCCTTACAGAAAATTTTCATTTACAAAAGGTCCCATTTCATTATCAAAGAAATTCCACTAAAGTCAGGGACAATAAAAAGTTGCCCACTCTTTCCATATCTCTTCAATATTGCACTAGAATTTCTAGCTAGAACAATAATACAACTTAGGGAGATACAAAATGGAAAGGAAGAAGTTACAGTATCAGTATTCACAGATGATATGATAGTATTCATAAACGATCCACAAAACTCTACCAGAAAACTCCTACAGCTGATAAACAACGTTAGCAAAGTGTAGCTAACCTCTTACTTATAACAAAGTCTACATGTAATTTATGAACCAATTGCTAATAAAATCATGTCAGAAGTTGTGTCACCATGAGGTATTAATTTATGATACATCATTGCTAAACACAAATGTGAATTCATGGATTTCAAAATAATTCAGTAGACAAGAAATGGACCTGAGATTTCATTTTTGAAAGGAGGGGAATTCACACTATTGAGTTTTATGAATGATCATAAAGAGCTAGCATGAGGAAAATAAGCAAAATACTTAAAAGTTAATGCATTGAATAGTTCAATCGGTAGAGTGCATCATAAGTATGCAGCAATCCTGAATTTGGGACCTTGTAATACAAAAACTGGGTGAAGGGGCAAATACATCTAAGCCGAGCACTTAGAAGATAGAGGCAGGAAGATCAGAGGTTCAAGGCCATTGTAAGACACCGAGACTCTGTCTCAAAAAGAAAAGTAAATAAATAAAAAGTAAAACATCCCATGCTTCATGAGAAACAATACACTTTTTTATGCCTTCTTTGGGAAATGAATTAATATAGAAATAGATAAAACGTTATGAAAGTTTTTAAATACATAAAAATAGCTATTCCTTATGAGCCAATCATTTCACTTCAGGTTATATATACCAAGGAAATGTAATTAGACATCAAAGAAATACAGATACTCCATGTTAATTAAGTATTCATGACAACCAAGACAAGTTGTCAACAGTTTTCCATTAACAACAAATGTATGGTACATAGATAACCATGGAGAGATATTGAGCCAAAAGAAGACATTTTCAGAAGACATTTCTGACATTTGTAGCAAAGTAGTTGTACCTGAAGGTTGGTGTATTAAGTAAAATAAGCCAAGCACGTGTTTTTTACTCATTTGTGCTATTTTAAAATATTGATCTCATGAAGAAGGTAACATGAAGATTACCACATGCTATGAAGGGTAGAAGAAGGAGAGGAAAATGGTGGTAAAACAAAACACAGATGAGGAAAATCATTAGGTGTTCTATAGCCACCATAGTGATTCATATGTGTTTTATATTACCAAACATTAGCAAATAATAAATAGTTAAGGATTTGGCAAAGCTAAAGAAAACCACAGATTAGATTGTGTTTTAGCAATTTAAGAAATCAACCAATTTTATTCTGTAAACATTCATGATTTTGTGTCCATTTAAATGTACTATAAAATTACATTGAATACTTATTTCTTAGATTAAAATGTTTTTTTTCTTTACAGTTGACTTTCTCTAAAGTAATCTCAATGAATTATTGATTTCTTAGAGAAAAGCCAAAAAAAATGAAAATTAACCCTGGGTTTATATATGAACTTAAAAAAAAAAAAAAAAAACCAAAAAAAAAAAGGAAAATTAACCCTGGGTTTATATATGAACTGGTAAGTAAATCACTCTGCTTTCCTTGTTTTTATTTCTTTTACTATTACTATAATTACAGCTTTAAGCCATGACTTACAGCCAACATTCTGAAGTGATAGACTTACCCCCTGATCATAGATATAGAGGAGTCTTTTATCTATGTAACATAGGAGACAACCCAGTCTTTACAGTGCTGGTCTTTCAAGCACAAGGACCTGAGTTCAATCCCCAGAACCCTAGGTACAGTGGTTCACACTGGAGATGGAGACAGATCCCTAGATCTTACTAATCACCCAAACTCAACCTACTTGTTGAGTTCAAATGAGAGAACATACTAAAAAAAGGAAAGTGAATGGTGCCTCAGGACAACAGTAGAGGATGTCCTTTGGTCTCTGTGTGTGCCACACTCATGTGCACATGAATTTGTACATTTATAAACACGCATACAAATACTAACAAATATATTCATACATTAGCACAAGCTATGACATGTTCCCTGTTTGCAAACATTTACATAAAGCACTTTGGCAATCATAATGTCTTAAGTGTATTAAGCCACTTAATGCAGTACGATTGCCAAAGTGCTTTATGTAACTTTATGTGACAATACCATTGTAATTCAAGAAAGATTCCCTTGCTTTGTACATTCCACATATGCATTCATAGTTACAGGGAAGGGCTCAGAATCTCAGGACAGTCTATCTTATCGTAACAATGCTTATGGAACACTGATTAACACCTGTTATGCTATTGACAAGACCACACATCTCACACGGAAGACAAAGTGCTTGGTTCAGTAAATCAGTATTCATAAGAGGACTGGGAAGATCTTAAATGCATGGCTTGGAGGATTCACTCTTCTCCAAATTAGAGTTTGAAGTTATATTTTCCCAGGTCTGATGAAGACAACTGGATGTTTCATTTCTATCACATTGCCATATACTTCACTTACAAGAGACAAGCTCTCAGATGAGGAAGTCAGGGCTCTTAAACAGAAATCTGGAAAATGGAGCTGTGTGAGGTGGCACGTTAGTGGGAACGTCCTGAACAAAAGACTGAGCGCTGACACACTGTAAAAACTTAACACAGTCAAAAGCCCTCGAAATTCTTTATTTCTGGACAACAAAATAGGCTCCTGTATGTATTTGCTGACTAACATTCCATCTGGAGTCTT
>REGO01000457.1:959788-982170 GCA_010120015.1 Rhombomys opimus | reverse complement strand
TTTGCAGTGCTTTGAACAACTTACTTAAGGTAAAGAGCCAGGAAGCAGGAACAGTTCTTCACTGAGAAAACACAAAAGTAAATCGAGCTTACTAAGGCAGTACTGAGTGTGAACTGTAAGGACTTAGAAAGGATATATAAGAAAAATATATTCATGTGACAAATAGTATATACCTGAAAAATTATCAAAAATGAAAAAATATGACTATTTCAATCATTTCTATAGCCAAAGCTGCATTCCTGGTATTTGAAAAGTTGAACTTCCAACTGCAAAATTAATATTTTTATTATAAATAAATTTATTGCAACAACATAACATTCTTTTCCAAGCTAGTGCTGGTAGGATATTTACCTCATTTTTTTAAAAGTAATTTTCTGCTAAATTCACTATCTCTTCTTTAGTTATTATTATGCCTATGTACTGGGTGCATATATGTATATAATATATATATATATATATATATAACATACTGAGTCTAGAGATGACCACTTGGGATTGGAGAATCTCTTCAGTGCAGGATCTTGCCACTGGGGAAAACAGATTTTCCCTATGCCAGACCCCCTGTAGTTTACTTTCATATTTCTTTTGTTTGTTTTTGTTTTTTAATCTAAGATGAGACAATAAGGAATTTTCCCTGTCAGAACGGCAATATGAACTGGTGTTGTCATCATGCCAGTCTTGTTTAGCAACCATTTTTTTTGAGAAAACATGTCTGAGACACTTTCTAGCAGCTGGCATCCTCAGCCTCTGAGGGTCTTTCCAATCTTCCCACTTTCTCTTTATTGATCTTTCCTAAGCCTTAGCTGTAGGATCTTTTTTTTTTTTCCAGATGTACTAGTTGGTGTTGGGCACCTGAAAGTCAATTATTCTCTGTATTTAACCAGTTGTGAATATCTGTAATAGTCTCCATCTGTTGCAAAAACAGCTCCCTTTATAATAGATGAAAGCAGCCCTCCTATTGAACAAGCTCCCAGTACAACTCGACAGCTGTTGGTTACTCTCAAGATAAAGTGCCATTGTTAAACCATCGTGGATATTTTGCCAGTCCAGTCATTGTTGCAGTTCATAGGCTCCACAATTGTTTAGGACTAGTTTTTCCTCCTCTCTCTTGGTAGTTTTTTGTATACAGTGCTGTGACTTCAGTTTCTAAACACTGTATATTAAATATATATATATATATATTTAAAATAAATGTGTATTTATAAAGATATATATTTATAAAATAAATATATACATATTTAAAAATATAGATGCCCCCCATTGAGTTGTTGGCCGAAGGTGTCCTGGAGTTCCCCAAATAATACAGCCTCTTGCCATTGGTCTTGGTTGTTCAACAAAACTCAGTGGGTGAGCAACTATATATGGTCGTGGGGCATAAGAAAGAAATCTTGTGCTATCCTGGAAGCTTCCTCCCTGATCTCCAGCTTTCATAGTTTAGGAAGGTGTTATGCCGATTCCTGACGGGGAGTAGTCTTCAATAGTCTTGTTAAGCTGTGAACTCCGTGAGGCACAGCAATGATCAGCATCACAAGAGCTGGCCATATGAGCACCAGTAAAACATATGTCATGGGAATAAGTATTAATAACTGCTTTCTAGGTAGATTTAAGTCCCAGTCCAAAGCAGGAAGTAAAGTCCTTGTTCTGTAAATGTAGCTTAAGAATCATGGGGAGGGGCATGGGAGGAGAAGAGGGAGGGAGGAAGTGTGCGAATGTGAGGGGATGAGGGTGGGGGTTACAGCTGGGATACAAAGTGAATAAACTGTAATTAATAAAAAATTAATTAATTTTAAAAAAGAATCATGACTGCAAAACTCATAAGCCCCAGGGAGGGAGGGGGGACCTTCTCAAATATTTTTGATAAAAATGGACATAGTATCAAACTACTCTCTGAACTTGTACCAGAATAATCATAGAGTAGTATTGCTCTCACTTTTTAACACAGATTTTTAGTACAGTTAATGGTATATAGTGCAGGAACTCATGACTAGTTAAAGTTCAGAGAAAAGGTGTTTGCAAAATGCATAGCAAGATATTTATATAGCAACCATTGTCCCTAATGCTCAGAGAATATTGCAGAAAAGGGAGAAAAAGATTGTTAAGAGGTCAGGAAGGACCGAAGAAAATAGCACCTTCTGAGTTTGACAGAACTTCTTCATTCACGTATTCAAACCAAATGTGCCTGTTTGTTTTTGACCTGCACAAGACCAAGCTAGTTAATGTTTCAGTATGGTAGACACAGGAGGAACTGTTGAGACTTATTTCTAGCTCAGGAGCTATTGAGTGTTGAGAGCTGGGTAGAAAGGAAAAATTTATTTTCCTTAAATTGTGGCCACTTAAACAAACTGTAGGGGAAAAAAATGCGGCCACTTGTAGGTTGAGCATGTTCCAGTAGATGGCCCACACCAATGTAAATAAGATATATGTGATAGCACAAACTAGATTCATTGGTTTATATTTTAAAAAAGAAGAGTTGGGGAAATTGAAGAGTGAATCTGAGAGGAGTTAGAGGAAGGAGTCAGAAGTGAATCAGACCTAAATATATTGTATATAGGTATAAATTTTACTAAGAATTAATTAATATACATTTAAAAATGTATGGATTGCCATTAAAGAAAGGAAAGAGAATATACATGGAGTAAACCTACTGTACTCAGGTTTTATGGAGGAATAGACAAAGAATGAGTTTTGACCCATTATTTAGAGTTAGTCAAGGCTCGTGTCACTGCTCTCTTTCTGCCTCAAGTAGCATTTAGCACTTCTAGAATAATACTATCAAAATTTTTCCCTGTTCGAATAGTCACAGTTCCCTTCTGCCATTTTCTTCTTCACCCCGGAATACATCCCAGAATAGCTAGTCACTTGAGCTTCATATGACCAGTTATGTTCACACAGGCCCTGGAATAGCTAGTACCTTAACAAATAATTCTTATTCTAATAAAGTTCTGTTTAATCAGTCATGGAACAAAACTGAGTGAGGACATCTGGCATAAAGTCTCTTTATATGATACATGGCTTACACCATTAGTCCAAAATTGTTGCAAACCCTTTCCAGGTTTCAGGAGCATGACTATTTCTTCTTTAATACTATAAGCACAAGCTTACTCTTGCTTTAAACACTTTCTCCTCTATGAAGTGCCCAACAATAATTGAAATGAATAATGCCAACAGTACAAAAATATAAGACCACTGTATTCATGCTGACTGTTCTACAAAATATAAGTATACTTGTTCCATTCATTTTTGCTTATTTAGTAAATCTGTCTTATTGGTTTCAGATGTTACCTCCTTGACGGCTTAAAATACCATAGTAGACTGTAGGAGGCCTCCGGCTTTGCAACTATGCTTATAGGAGACTCTGAAATCTATGTTCAGAATCTTTGACCCATGCATTACAGAAACCTAATGAGGACTTAAATTTGAGTATATAATATGAGGTAAATTGGGCTCACCCTCTCAGCCTTTCTCTCATTCTTCCTACACTTCACCTGTTTCCCCCTGTCTTGTACTTTCGCATGGTCCTCCTGTCATCTAACTAGAATGATATCTCAGATCAGAGCCTCTTTCATTATCATCCCATTAACTCAGGATTATGAGGGAGCCTTTGCTGCTAAACGCGTAATGTGACCATATGTATGTAAATTTACTTCTTCAGCTTCAGTTCTTCTATTTGTAAAATGATAGGAGGAAAACGTGTGTTAAATATAGCATTTGGGACAATGTGATTTAATATTGATTTGTTTTGTTTTTACACTTAGCAGTCCTACAATCTGTTGTAGCAAAAAAAAGGGGAGGGGGGAATTACAGTTTGGGATTCTGTAGTATAATGAAAAGCACAATTAATTAACTGATTTGTTTTTTTTGTAATGAACTAAAACAGGCTTTCCCACTACGCCCCTAGTGTTACCAGTTTTGAGATTTGATCAAACTCTAATAGTGTTTATTTTCTTTATTCAGGATTGCAACATGTACAGCATTCTTCTCAGGCACTTAGGTATTGCAATAACTTATGTTCTTTCTAGATGTCTGTCTTTTCTGTTTAGTATGCAGGTGCTCAACCTGTTTTGCTCAGGAAGGGTACTATACAATATTCCCCTCCGATTTTTCTAACTCTGATCTGTCTGTTCATTACTCTTCTTTCTGGTTTAACTTGCACAACTCATTTTTACATATTTACACTCATTGACTCTCTATGTGCCCTTTGCATTTGTCCCTCAGCTTATTGTAGTTCTCTGAGATAACCAATGATACCTTTATGAAATTTTCATTCATATTTTGATGTCACCTCTGTATCCAGTATCTCCACTGAACATACAATTTTTAAATACTAGCTTGTTCAGATTCAGACAATGTGAAAATTACTTGCCATATAATATATAGTTAATACATAATTATTTTTATTTATTCATTGTGTAGATAAAAGATGCAACATGTAACAATAATTGTTTTTTAATCAAAATGTCAGGTTTCTAATTTAACAAAGCTTATAAAAGTATGAATGAATTTTAAAAATTAGAGATAAAATCGTCAGTAATTTTAGGTACACTACTCTGAATTAGTCTTTATCTTTAGGAATTACTGCCTTATTCATATTTTAAAATTGTTACATATCTCCTCATATAATTTATATTCACACATGTGTGTGTACACACTTGTCCTAGGTTCCTACTGCTGTGAAAAAACACCACAACCAAAAGCGGCTTAGGAAGGAAAGGGTTAACTTGAGCTTACCCTTCCAGGCAACAGTCCTTCACTGAAGGAAATCAGGGCAGAGACCTGGCTGGAGGAGCTGAAGCAGAAACTCCTGAGGAGGGCTGCTTCCTGGCTTGTTCCTCCTGGCTTGTTCCTCCTGTCTTTCTCACTGCTTTTCCTGAGCCATGGAGTGCCACCTCTGCATACATACATACATACATACATACACACACATGTGTGGTGGTTTGAATTGGCATGGCCCCATAGAGACATGTGTATGAATGCTTTGCCATAGGGATTGGCACTATTAGGAGATAAGGCCTTATTGGAGTAGACATGGCCTTGATGGAGGAAGCGTGCCACTGTAGAGGCAGGCTTTGAGGTTTCCTCGGCTCAAGCTATGCCCAGTCTGGCACATGGTCTCTTCCTGCTGCCTGCAAATCCAGAACTATAGTTCTGAGCCCTTTCTCCAGCACCATGTCTACCTGCATATCACCATGCTAGATGAAAATGGACTAAACTTCTGAAATTGTAAGCCAGCACCAATTAAATATTTTCCTTTATTAGAGTTGCCAGGGTTATGGTGTCGCTTCACAGTAATAAAACTCAAACTAAGATAGCATGCAAGTTAGGCATTGTATA
Organism: Rhombomys opimus; assembly: GCA_010120015.1. Classification (NCBI taxonomy): domain Eukaryota; kingdom Metazoa; phylum Chordata; class Mammalia; order Rodentia; family Muridae; genus Rhombomys; species Rhombomys opimus. Next base: position 976,839 of record REGO01000457.1, on the reverse strand, counting down.
TTTTCTTTATGATATAACATAAGACTCTCCAATTTAAAATATCTTAGCTACTTCAGAGTCAGAAAGTCCAAATAATAGTTACAGTATGTCTCCCAAGTGTGATGAAAAGAGAGTGGCTTGATAGCTCTCTTAAGGACTTTATGTCATCCTGAGGTTGGAGGCCTTAAGAAGCTTAATTGAGCATGATCTGGTAATTAGTAATGTCAGCTCTGTAAACTCCTAAGGCATTAGCAAGCCACTGACTGCTTAACGATCTTTTAGCCATTGCATGTATAGAGGTGAAATGTCAAGCTATTCATGACCACATCAATATCTGGTATCCTTGTTGTAAATGCAAAGGTTAAGGGAAGCAAGCAAATAACATGAATTCTAATCTAATGTCAAAACTGAATGAGAAAAATAAGATCTTCCATGTTCTTCTTAAAACCTTCCCACAGATAAACACATTCACATATTTCTGATCACTTTGAGCAAACCCATAATATCTCCTGAGGTTCTGCATATGAGTTTAGAATACACAGCAGTAGGAACCCCGTGTCTTTGTCTCTTTCTCACTTGTTAGAACTATCTTATTTTGTGAGGGATGCCTGTTGTACTCTAACTGGACATGAGTTTGTAATTTGCTTTGACCAATAAATTAGGCGAAGAGAATGTCTTCCAGTTTTCAGCCTATGTTCCAACCATTGTCCTTACCTGCTATGTGAATATGCTTATTATGTTGGGGGATAAAAGAAACAAGAGTTATATGTTGATTTTATTTAGTTCCTTTACATGAAGCAAACCTCCATCATCTAATAGTCACTGGACTCCAAACATGTAAGTATCACCATTAAAATCAGAAAAGTCTTTCAACTGAACCCATATCAATGGGTGCTAACTCTTGCAGGCCTCTTTTGGGTATGTGTGCATGCATATTGATCTAGAAACATTGCTATAAGCTCACTTTAGTTGAAAATATAATTAATGAGGAGATGGGTTTCTATGCATGTTCAGGAACAAAATGTAATCAAAAACAAAAAAAGGACACACGGAGAAAAGTTATTGACATAAAAAGCAACTGTGATTTGTCTAGGGCTATGGGAATTTTCCTTGTAGAAATTCCTAGATTTGGGGTACCCAGGAATAGTTTTAGAAGATCATATGGAACAGGAAATAAGGAATATTACTTAAGTAATTAAGCCTAATGAAGTAGTGAAAAAAAATCTTGTCTATTTATCATTTTGAAAATATAAGTGTGAATTCTTATTAGCATACACAAAGAGAAGTTAAGATGTCTAGCATTGGAGGAGATTTTCAGCTAATGGAACCATAATTAAAAACAAACACACAAAAAATTAGAACTTGGACTTTAACATTTAGAAAAAAAAATGTTTAAAATGAACTTATCTACTTTATTATTTTTTTCTTTCTTGAAGCAACCAACTATGTAGAATTTGCTTATATAACAGTAAGAGAGCCCCCTGAAGAATGTGAAATGCACTAAGGCCCATGGTGTAGTGAGAATTATGGTTTCTTTTAAAACACAGAAATGTATAGGGAATAAACTTTGTTTTAATCTCGAGTATGGGATATATGGCTGCCTCACATTGTCCACAGCAGCAGACTATGATTTGCCTCATGGTGTGGCAGTGACATGATTTTACCAGCTGCAGATAAATTCTGCAAGCGTATGATGTTTGGCACTCTCAGACACTTGAGAAGGTATATAAATGCTAGAGCCAAGAGAAACAGCTGCTGTCACTATTGTTCGTTGCTGGTTTCTGTTGTAGCAACTTGTTGTTTATTAAGTAGTCATGTGCAAAGAGATGAGCAGAAAGAATTGAATATCCCGATGACAAAGATCAACCCTGGCCCAAGAAACTCAATGCTTCTAATAAGGAGGAATTATAACACATTTGATGCCCTCTTTCCCTTTGAACTTTCTTTCTCTCCTACCTAGTGTTGGGGAGTTGGAAGGGTAGTGAAGGATGGGACATAAAGAACCCATTAAAGAACATATTCATTTATTATTTATTATAATTTATTCACTTTGTATCTCGGCTGTAGCTGCAAATCCACCCCACCCGTCCCCTCTCATTCCCACCCATACTCCCTCTACTTCACCTATGCTTCTCCCACAAGTCCACTGATAGGGGTGGACCTCTTCCCCTTCTATCTTCCCCTAGTCTATCAGGTCACAAAAGGGCTGGCTTCATCATCTTCTTTTGTGGCTTGCCAAGACTCCACCCCACCCACCCAAGGGGGAACTGATCAAAGAGCTAGCCACTGAGTTCATATCAGAGACAGCCCATGATCCCCTTACTAGGACACCCGCTTGGAAACTGAGCAGCCTATGAGGTTCCTCTGAGCAGGGGATCTAGGTCCTCTATATGCATGGTCCTCGGTTGGAGTATAGTTCTCTGCAGGCCCCCTGGCCCAGGTTGTTTTTTGACTCTCTTGGTCTCCTTGTGGGGTTCTTATCCCCTCCATGTCTTTCTAACACCCCTTTTTTCCATAAGGTTTGCTGCACTCTGCCCAATGTTTGGCCATAAGTCTCAGCATCTCCTTCGATGCCCTGGTAGGCAGAATTCTATCAGACCTTCAAAGAAGAGCTAATACCAATCCTCTTCAAACTATTCCACAAAATAGAAATGTAAGGAACATTATCAATCTCATTCTTTGAGGCCACAGTCACCTTGATACCAAAACCGCACAAAGACCCAACGAAGAAAGAGAAATTGAGTCCAATCTCACTTATGAACATTGACACAAAATACTCAATAAAGTACTCGCAAACCAATCCAAGAACACATTAAAGATAACACCACCACAACCAAGTAGGCTTCATCCCAGGCATGCAGGGTCGTTCAACATACAGAAATCCATCATTGTAATCCACCATATTAAAAAAAAAAACTGAAAGAAAAAAAATCCAAAACCAAAACATATGATCTTCTTAGATGCCAAAAAAACATTTAACAAAATCCAACACCTGTTCATGTTTAATATTTTGGAGAGATCAGGGGTACATAAATATTATAAAAGCAATAAGATAGCTTCTTGAACCCATCATTAAAACTGTGCAAATGCGGATTAAGCATCTTCCCAAGAGTCCTCCTTGTTCTTTAGCTTCTTTTTTATTTTTTTAATTATTTTTTATTAGTTACAGTTTATTCACTTTGTATCCCAACTGTTTAGCTTCTTTAGGGCTATAGATTTTAGTATGTTTCTCCTATGTCATATGGCTAATATCCACTTACAAGTAAGTATATATCATACATGTCTTTCTGCTTCTGGGATACTTCACTCAGGATTATCTTTTCTAGTTACCACCATTTGACTGCAAATTTCACGATTCCCTTGTTTTTAATTGCTGAGTAGTGTTCCACTGTGTAACTGTACTACAATTTCTGTATCCATTCCTCCATTGAGGGACATCTAGGTTGTTTCCAGATTCTGCCTATTATGACTAGATCTACTAAGAACATGGTCGAACAAATGACCTTATTGAATGGTGAGGCATCTTTTGGGAATATTCCTCGGAGTGGTATAGCTGGATCTTGAGGAAGCACTATTCCTAATTTTCTGAGGAAGAGCCAGATTGATTTCCAAAGTGGTTGTACAAGGTTACATTGCCACCAGCAATGGAGGAGGGTTCCCTTTTCTCCACATCCTCCCCAGAATGTATCATCCCTGGAGTTTTTGATCTTAACCATTTTAATGGGTGTGAGGTAAAATCTCAGGGATGTTTTGATTTGCATTTCCCCAATAACTAAGGACTTTGAGCATTTCTTTAAGTGTTTCTCTGCCATTTGATATTCTTCTTTTGAAGAGTCTCTGTTTAACACTGTACCCTGTTTTTTTTTTTTTAATTGGATTACTTGGTTTGTTGGTGTTTAACTTCTTCAGTTCCTTATATATTCCAGATATTATCCCTCTGTCAGATGTAGGGTTGGTGAAGATATTTTCCCAGTCTGTAGGCTATCATTTTGTTCTGGTGACAACCTTTGCTTTAAAGATCTTCATAGCTAGTCACACAGATGGAGAGTAAAGATCTGTGTGTCAGACTCACACACATTTTGTTTAATAAACTACATTATTAACAAGAACCCATGATCCTCATTGCCATTAAGTAGGTTCTCATTTTTCTGCTTCAGTCTACAGCAAATATAACGGCCAGATCAAAGTTTCCTTAAAACCCTACAGAAATGGCTCATTTTTAAAGAACATTTCCTGATCCCCCAGAAGTCCTGAGTTCAGTTCCGAGCACCCGTGTCAGGTAGGTCACAATTACAGCTCCCAAGGATTTGAAACACTGCCCTTGACTCTTCATTTATTCTTAGGTCTGTAAACCATACCCTGACCCAGATGCATAATGCTCATAATTAACAAAGATTTCTTAACTGGTGAGGTGGCACATGCCTGTAATACTAGCACTCTGGGAGGCAGAGGCAGGTGAATCTCCATGAGTTCAAGGCCAGCCTGGCCTACAAAGTGGATACAGGAGAACCAAAGCTATGCAGTGAAAGCCTGTCTCGAAAAACTAAAATCAAGTAATATTAATAAAAAAGTTTTCTTAAAAAAGTCATACACATGCGCACACAAGCACACAGAGAGAAATGAACACAGGCACACATATACACATTTACAGTCACACTCAAAAGAATACAATTTTAGGAACTTTAGTAAATATAAATGATGTGTAACCTTCAACCCCCAGTGATGACCCAGATAAATCTAGCATACCCTCCCCAGTGATGAAAATGATAAACCAAGTAATAAGGAAAATAAATAAGTCCTTTTTTAAAGTAGTTACAACATCCCATTAGCCAGAGTGATAATATCAACACAGATAAGTATCAAGGATTTTCACCCAGACAAATCCTTATTTCAGGACAAGCCCTTCAACTTAACCAACTTACATGCCAAATCATTAAAGATTAATATCTATAATAGCTTTTGTAAAAAGTGAGAATTTGCCTCAGCTTGTCTTTTACATCCTCAAGGTCTAAATAAAGGAGAACATGATATATTCTGCCAATACGCACCCAATAAGACCTAAATTCCTCATGACTAAATTTCCACTAATATTTACAGATAAATCATGTGGTGTTTTCTCTTGAGGCATCTAGGAACATCACTGTGACTGTCACTCCTAGAACCAACAGCTAAGAAATGGCAAATATGGATTATGGAGACATGCTAATATATTTTGATGAATAGGGAAGACGGAAACAGGTGCTGGAAAATGTAAAATACTTCATACAGCCATATATCAAGCTCATATTTTACATAACCTAATCCTTCATTTATTCTCCTAAAATATAGCCATTTTGCAAAAGTAAGACCCTAGCAGAAGTTGTGATGAATATAAAGTGGAGACACCCAATTCTGAAGACTTTTTCTTTTACTCACATGTAAACCAAATGAAGATCATTTCATCCATTTGTTTATCCACTCAGCAAACGCTTGTACTCTAAGATGATGAGGTAAACCAGTGATTTACACAATTTAGTGTGCATTTAAGTCACCTGTCATACCAAAAATGGAGACTAGAGCTGGGGCTCAAGATTCTGAATTCCCAGGAAGAGAAGAAACTGCACGTAGTGGGCCAGTCTTTGTATAGATCAGAAATATTCATCTGAAATCTCTTTATCAATGGAAATGGTCTCTGTCAGTTCTGTTCAACACAGTAAATTTTAGCCACATATCACTATTTAAATAATGTGTAATATAGATGCGCAGTGTTGAAAATTTAATGTTTAGCATTTTAATATTTTATACTTTAATACATTCAATTTTATTATTTAAAATTGTCTCGGTGTTATCATGCATAACAGTTGTGGTGGTCTGTGTGAAAACAGCACTCATAGGAGTAACACAATTAGGAATTGTGGCCCTAGTAGTAAGTGTGGCACCAGACCTTGAGGTTTCAGATGCTCACCCTGGGCCCAGTGGCTCACTCTTTCTTCATATTGTCTTCAGATATGAACGTAGAATTCTCAGCTACATTTTCAGCACCATGTCTGCCTGTACACTACCATGCTTCCTACCATGATGACAATGGACTAAATCTCTGAAGTATAAGCCAATGCCCAATTAAATGCTTTCATTTATAAGAGTTGCTGTGGTCACAGATTCTCTTCACATCTAAAAATAAGAAGACAATTGTGATCCCTGCATTTGGGAGATAGAAGCAGGAGGATTAGGGGTATAAGTTCATCCTAAGCTACATAACATGCTTCAAGCTTCTAGGCACAAAGACCCTGTCTCAAAAACAAGAGTCAAATTTAAATAATTAAGTGTGACCTGTGACTCTTCTATTAGCAAACACCCTTCCATAATGATGAGCAAAATTGTCACATGATAAAAAGGAATGATTACTTGTATAATTGTGATATAGTATATAGTGTAGGCAGGTTTGCAATCTTTGTATGAAAAAAAATGACATGAAAATCTAAGAGAGCAAGACCGAGGAAAGCATAATTTAGGAGAAGGAGGTATTTGAATATTCTCTCTATAATTCTCTTTATGAACTTAAACATAATAGGCTAGCAGTCATAAATAAATATATACACATATGCATATAGAGAAAAAGAAATGGGTTGTTGGAGAGTAGGCTATCATTTTGAATTTGTTATTGTCAAGGCTTAGTTTATCTATAACTTCCTCCAAATAATCCAAACGACTTTGTGTGAGGTGTTGTATCGCAATTTGGCAAGGAGACAGAACCAACAATGCTCAGGCAAAAAGCTGTAGCATTCCTCTACTATGAGGTGAAAATAATAGTATGATAGTTACATGCAAAATCTGACAAAAAGAACCATATTCAATTGTTATAAAACCTGATCAAGTAGTCAGGAAAGGCACTATTTAATCTCCTTGATGCTCATTAATGGATGCCCAGCTTTGTCCTGCTTATGAAAACAAAGAAAAAAAAGTGAGAAAAGGGGTGAAATGCAAAGGGGTATGTAACTTGTTCATCTCTCTCCAGATTCTTTCCTAATGTCTTAGTTTGGCATGAAAACAACAAAATACCATGCTGTTCCTATTGGTTTTCGAACTACATTTTCCATCCTTGTAGATATTTCAGAAAGAATAAACCAGTCATTAAAATGTATGCAGTTGAGAGTCTATTGCTTTTCTTTCCTCTAAGTTATAGCTGACTAAAAAAAAAAAAAAAAAAAAAGATAAATTTATCCTTTTGTTTTTGTGATTTTGCTTCTGATGGAGGAAGAAAGTAAGAACTGTAACTATGGGAACAATTCTATGATTTCCTTTGTTCTTTCTTTTTTATGTAAAAAATTCCCTTTTGGTAGTTTTACAGATATTCAGAGTTAGAATAAAAAAATCTCAAAGGTGCTGACCAATTTATAAAATCTCAAGTATTTTTTTAAATTCTCATAACAGTAAAATACATATAAGAAGAACATTTTGGTCATTTATGCTATGTCAATAATATATAATATAATATATATGAAAGATTAATAAAATACTTTCAGTTGGCTCATATATTCTATGAGCTACATATGGGAGGCATTCATCCTAAAATCTAGATTCATCTCCGCTGAGTCTTTACATCAAACAAAAACTATTCAGACGTTTTCTCCAACTCAGGTTCACAAAACTTAGTCTTCTCTTCAAATGCAAGAACCTAGAATTCTGCTCTGAACGCTCAGTTCTCTTGGCTATCCATACCTGCTCTACCATTGCTTATATTTCAGCCTTTTTCTTAATTAGAGCTTGTTTTATTTTCCTCAAAGTGTTCTCCCTCTCTTTCCCTTTCTCTCTTTCTCCCCCGCTCTCTTTTCATTTATAACTTCTGGCCTCGCTCCTCTTTTAACTAGCTCAATTATCGTTCCCTGTCCTTTGATGCTCCTTAAATGCCCTACATTTAGTGTTCTACTTGTTTTTACAAATATGCCTTGGGAACTCCTTATATACCTAAATCTTTCTACTCTAATTAGAATTATAAAATAAGCATGGAACATAGTTATAGTATTTGTAACTCTGACTTTCATAATTTACTCCAGAGCCTGTGGCAGAAAAATAACAAGTTATTTTCATATTATAAGACAACCATGAGTATTTAGTTAGTAATTAACAGCCTAAATTTATACTCTCCATGTATGTTGGTTCACTCATTTTATAATATTTCCACGTATATATAGTGAGATAAAATGATGAAGAAAAGCTGTGATTATTCAAAAATGTCCTTAGATAAGCCCTTTCAGAACCATGAATGTCTTCTGCAGTATTAAATTTGATAATACTTTTATTTTGTAACATAAAATATGAATTTTTCCAGTCATAAAATTGTTTTAATGACTATGAAATCTGATGGCATAACATCATATTCTCTCTGTTACTTTGTTTAGTTTGTTCATTGACTTCTGTATTCATGATAAACATGTAGTAAGTGTAATTCATGTTAGATGCAAGAGAAACAATAGAAATTGTAATGTAATTCCTGCCTTAAAAAGATTCCGTCCAATAGAGAAACCAAAAAAGTAAGCAGTAGAAAATCAGCCTGAGGAAACAAAGAGCTGTGGAAACTAAGGACAATATTTTCTCATGGTCCTGCAAAATAAGCATGCCTGATCTAATATGGAGATACAGATAAATTATAAAGGATGTTTGCAGTCACTGGTAGAAGCATATAGAAGACGTTACTATATCAATATGAAATATCTTGATCTTGAAAGCTACGCTGGATAGTTGTCAAGAAATGAAAGAACATGATTAAAATAATGTTCTCTCCAATGATACTAAAATAGGCTATAGTGCTAGCTACAATTTTGACTATATATGTTTGTTCAAATATAGATATACAGTGAGAAAATAAAACAATTGTAGTAAAATAAGTGAAAGAGATTAATCTGGTTAAAGTTTCTAAATAGCTTGAAAATTTTCTAATTGGATTACTTGGTTTGCTGCTTTTCAGCTTCTTTAGTTCTTTGTATATACTGGATATTAGTCTTCTGTCAGATAAAGGGTTAGTGAAGATTCTTTCCCAGTCTGTAGGAAGACGTTTTGTTTTGATGATGGTGTCCTTTGCTTTACAGAAGCTTTTCAGTTTCATGAGGTCCCATTTATTGATTGTTGCTCTTAGAGTCTGTGCTGTTGGTGTTCTGTTCAGGAAGTTGTCTCCTGTGCCAATGAGTTCTAGGCTGTTCCCCACTTTTTCTTCTAACAGCTTTAGAGTATCTGGTTTTATGTTGAGGTCTTTGATCCACTTGGACTTTACTTTTGTGCAGGGTGATAAATATGGATCTATTTTCATTTTTCTGCATGTAGACATCACCATTTGTTGAAGTTGCTGTCTTTTTTCCATTGAATGGATTTGGCTTCTTTGTCAAATATCGAGTATTCATAGGTGTGTGGGTTTATTTCTGGGTCTTTTATGCGGTTCCATTGATCCTCCTTTCTGTTTCTATGCCAATATCATGCAGTTTTTATTACTGTTGCCCTGTAGTACAGCTTGAGATCAGGGATGGAAATACCTCCAGATGATCTGTTGTTGTACAGGATCGTTTTCGAGATTCTGGGTTTTTTGTTTCTCCATATGAAGCTGAGAATCTTTTTTTCAAGGTCTGTAAAGAATTGAGTTGGTATTTTGATGGGAATTGCATTGAATCTGTAGATTGCTTTTGGCAGTATGGCCATTTTCACAATGTTAATCCTACCAATCCATGAGCACGGGAGATCTTTCCATCTTCTGAGATCTTCTTCGATTTCTTTCTTAAGAGACTTGAAGTTTTTCTCAAACAGGTCTTTCACTTGCTTGGTTAGAGTCACACCAAGGTACTTTATGTTATTAGTGGCTATTGTGAAGGGTGTTGTTTCCCTAATTTCTTTCTCAGCCTTTTGTCTTTGGTATACAGAAGGGCTGAGCGCATCTGAAAGCCTTTAACTAGCAGTGTTTTCAAAGCAAAGACTAATGACCAAAACTTTGGCAGAGTACAGGAATCATAAGAAAGAAGGGGAGTTAGTCTGATGGGGAAAGGATAGGAGCTCCACAAAGACCAAATATATCGGGGCACAGGGTCTTTTCTGAGACTGATATTCAACCAAGGACCATGTATGGATATAACCTAGAACCTCTGCTCAGATGTAGCCTGTGGTAGCTCAGTAACCAATTGGTTTCCCAAAGTGAGGGGAACAAGGACTATTTCTAACAGGAACTCAATGAAGATACCTGATAAAACAGGATCAGATGAATGGGGGGAGGTCCCCCCCATCAGTGGACTTGGAAAGGGGCACAGTGGTGATGAGGGAGGGAGGGAGGGACTGGGAGGGAATGAGGGTTCGGGGCACGGCTGGGATACAGAATTAATAAAATGTAACTGATAAAAATAAAAATAAAATAAAAAAGAAAATTTTCTATATGCCTGAAATTATTCCAAAATATAAATATAGTAAATGTTAACATTGTTTAGAAAAAGACATGAATCAGGGGACTTTGAACATGAGGAAAGACCTCCCCCTTCTTCACGAATGCCCCTCCCCAAGTCCACTAATAGGCGAGGTCAGGTGGGATTAGGATGGGAGGAGGGAGGAGCTTATAGGGGATACAAAGTGAATAAAGTGTAAAAAAAAAATTATAAATATAAGATTCTGCAGGTACAAGCAGTATTGTTTTAACATAAGCAATTTTAATAATATAAATGTAGTATATATGGAAATATAAAATTATAGTACAGGAGATGAATAAACTAATAACATAAATATAATCAAGTATTATATACTATATATAATTATATATTTCATGTGACTTGCAGTGGTATAGGACTATAACAGCATCACAATGATGCATAATAAAGTGCTCTGTGTTAGGATGTCCTTGGGGAATAGAAAATGTTGAGCTCCGTTACAATCTTATGAAGTTGCCAACCATCATGTTTTCAGTTTGCCACAGACCAACACATTGTGCTGCAGTACATGGCTGAGCACATGTGTGATTTTGTAGACGAGTGTCTCCACAAAACATGTAAAGAATTTGTTGTTTCATCCAAACCACCCTAATCATGAACTACAAAAGTGTAAAATGAGAATGTTGCCAAGCTGTCAAACATATTCAGGATGTAAAGAAAACACTAACATCTGCCTTCAGTTTACTGGGTGATAGACTTCTGGTCCTCGGGGGATCCATACAAGTATGATTTGTATGATGTTCTGACATTTCACAGTGATCTTCTCAACGAAGGAACCCTTGCCATAGATAACTGAACCAACAGATTGGTAAAAGTGCAGTAACTGCGCCCCCAGGCCACGCATACAATCTATGACAGAAATGGGATTTCTGCTCCATAGCTGGTGACAAAAGCTAGCAAACTTCTCCATGTTCATATATCGAATGAGGATCTCGGTTTCAGGGTCAAACTCAAATGTGCAAGACTCTAGGTAGAAACCAAATATTTAAATATCAAACACCTATGGAGAACTAGCACTTTAATATTGATGAGGGGAACAAAGCAAGAGTTATTATTTTACCTAACATAAAGCTGTGAGTTTTAATTTGATATTCTATGTCTGGTTTGGAAGTGTATTGAGATTTTTGATGTACTTTTTCTTTTTTGTTGTGTTTCAACAATCCTTACTCTTCAAATGGTATCCTGCATTCAGAATTCTAATGTCGCTCAGGGGTTTTCAAATCGAGTCTGACCTCAGAATCATCATATCATGTTAATTGGTCAGCTGCCTCTGCAAAGGCTCAGCAGGTGTAGGTAGGCAATCAGTATCTTTTCACATACATTTTTCCTTCATTCCTGTTAAAAACAAAAATGTGAACTCTTGTGCTGAACTTTGCTTGAAAGCAAAAATATATACATATCATTATTTTTAAAACCAACCCTTCCTTGAAAATGTAATAGAACTCAAAGACAAATGACAAATGGTTCCATGATGGTCTCTTTTCCTTTAATGAGATCTCAATTGAATTTCCTTAGCAAGCAAATTAAAAGAGCATTTGCTGAGCAGTGGTACTTATTCCTGTGGGATTAAAAATATAAAATAAAACAAAACCATCTGAACTCTTCTTGCTTCCTCTGTGCTGATCAGTGCTTAGGAATTTTACTAAGGTAATTGACCCACAAATCTTTTGAAATATTGAAAGACAAGATCCACACTATCTGCCTTTCTACAGTTGTCACCTGAAATGCTGGCTTACAGGAGTAGCAAGCTTAACACAACCAAAACCCAATGTCAGCAGCAGCTACTTGAGGCTCTCAAGCAACAAATATGCTGAGTAACACAGTGATATGTTTTCATCAGTATTTTCAATCATATCCCTTTCCCTTCATCATCATGTTGCTAGCTCCACAACGAACTGAAGAATCCCAAATGGGAGTTGTAATGGTTACTTTCAAGGGGAGAATGTTCTTTGTTTCCTGTGATAATAAAATCAGTTTCTTCAAGTTATTTATATTATCAACAAAGCAAAGAATATAAGTGCTCTACTCTTTCCTAGGCTTCTCTATTTTAATCTAGAAATTACTTCCTTTCTAATTTTGAGAAGGGATGGAATAAACTCACCAGTGGTCTGTAAAAGTCAACTCTCATTCCTCTGACCTAATAATCTTATAAACATGTTTGTGGATACACCAAGCACACAGTAAATATTGACTATAACCTCTGTGGTCCACAGTGAATATTAAGACCAAACTTAAGGTTCAGATCTGACCGGCATGTGTTATCTTGATCAGAAGTCATGACTTCTGGACAACTGAATAATAGTTGCATTATAGTATATCACTTCTGACTCTCTTGTATCCGATATGCAGCTGTGAAATCTATGTTCAGTAATAACAATTTCAAGCCAGTCTCATTTTTTGTTAAACATTCAGAGTCTCAAACAACACAGAACAATTTAACCTGTTTGAAATTCCAAGTCTAGAGTCATTTTAGAAAGAAGTATCATCCATACCATGCCTGCTAAGCATGTTAAGTTTTGCCAAATCCATTATATCTTCTGATAAGGTAATTAGGAGGGTTTCACATGTTTATTCTGTGTCAGGCACTGTTTTAGAAATATTGCAAATATAAATCCTTATATATGTTCCATGAACTATATTCTTAAGTTATAGTTCAAATGAAGAAGCAGCCATTTAGAGTTGTAAAAAAAAAAGTCAATATTTACATTGTCTTAACTATTTTCTCCTTGTTGCAATAAAATACCCTAACAAAAGTAAATTAAGAATGGAAGAGATTGTTCACAGCTCACAGGGTTAGGTCACAGGCCATCAGGATGGAGGAGTCACAGTGGCAGGACATTTTGAGAGCTGGTCACCCTGCATCTATACTCACAAAGCAGAGGTTATGAAGTGACTGTTCTCAGTCTCCCCTGTCCTTTCATTCAGTCCATGGCATAGCTGATGAAACAGCTCTACCCATAAATAAGATGAGTCTTCCCACATCTATTACTGTAGTCAAGAAAAATCTCCTATAGGCATGCCCAAAGGCCTATCTCCCAGGATTTTTTAGTTCCTGTCAAAGTGACAATACTAACCATCACAAACACACACTGCTATTAAGATGCTAAGCTAGATTCAAATGCAGACACTTGGGTTGCACTGTCTCCAAAGCAATTTGTGTGTTCTACTGAGAAGTAATAAGCAAAAAATTGTTCCTCACTAAATGTTTATAAGGAAAGGTTTACACACATCATTGGGATGACGGAGTAGGTTTAGGTTTCAGTAGACAAACCATGCTTTTTATTCTAATGTGTTTATTGTGTTGGTTTTATGGATGCGAGAAGCTTGGCCCTTTCCATGGTTATACCACTTGCTGAAGCTTTATTGTAACTTTTATGGTGTCAGCAATTTACCAAGTTAAAATAATCAGAATATAAGATAATTCATTCTAATTTAAAATTAGGCCAAATCATACACTTTAACTCCTTTCTACAAGTTATAACAACTGGATTCATGTCACTACCATTGAGAAATATATCAACTTAACCTGATTAAAGACAAGTCAGACTTGTTTTTGTTGTTGTTGTTGTCGTTGTTCAAAGCTATGGAATTTGATAAGTTTTGTAGTTGCACTACTTTATACACAAAGAAATAAACTTTGATGCATTACATAACTTGCCCAAGTTCATACTTTGTGCCCATACTGGATCTAGAATAGCACCTCAGTTTCCTCAAGCTCCAACTCTTAATCATTAGGTCTATGACTGTGAAATACCAAATTGTCCTACACACTTTTTAAGGATACTTTGAAGTTCAGATTTTGTCCATAAAAATACTGAGACATTCTTTGCTTGAAGGAACTAGATTTGTTTTCCCTCACAATCATCACCATTATGTGACAAAACGAATGTTGTGTAAACTACAGTCTTTTACATATGGCTGCTTGGCAAGCATTTCTAGAAGAGAAAAATAAGTTTGTCACCTGAAGGAAAAACAAGCTGACACTGTTTAAGGCCAATGATAAAATTCGATATTTCAAACAAACAAAGAAAGGAAAACAGACTTTGAGGAGATGTGTATACATCCCAGTGAAGACGAAAGCTTCCAAACACTTTGTGAGTCTTCTGTTCCCCAGAAGAACAGCAACAATTCATAAACTTTGTAATGAAATGTATTGATTTTGGGGGAATTTGCAGAAGTGATTGAGCTACTATATTACAAATTGCTAAGGTATAAAATCATTACAGAATGACACAGGAGCAAGATGAGAGAGCCAGGAGGGCCACTACCTTATGTGATAACAATATGACATGTTCTCTGGTATACTTTCAGATACTGTATTGCAGTTAACTTGCAGGAAATGTTTATGTGCTGTTTTTTTTTACATATCCACAATTAACAAACAAACAAACAAACATATTCAAATGGTTTATCTGTGTGACTGTTGGAATTTACCTCAAAATGATGTATCAGAACAGATTATTTGAGGAATTTCCAAAAAAATAAAGGAGTTCTCATTTAAAACCACACTCCTCACTACATTTGTTTTGTTTTGTTTTTTCATTTTTTCAGAATTTATTTATATTTTTATAAATTACAGTTTATTCACTTTGTATCCCCACTGTACCTCCCTCCCTCATCCCCTACCAATCCTACCCTCCCTCCCTCATCTTTCATGCCCCTCCCCCAGTCCATTGATAGGGGAGGTCCTCCTCCCCTTCCATCTGACCCCAGCCTATCAGGTCTCATCAGGACTGGCTGGACTGTCTTCCTCTGTGGTCTGGTAAGGCCTTTCCCCCACTTCAGGGGGAGGTGAAAAAAGAGCCAGCCACTGAATTCATGTCAGAAACAGTCCGTATTCCCACATCTAGGGAACCGACTTAGACACTGAGCTACCATGGGCTACATCTGTGCAGGGATTCTAGGAGTTCTAGGTTATCTCCATGAATGGCCCTCAGCAGAAGCAACCAGTGAGGTTACTCTTTTAGCCATTGAGCTATCTTCATCCTGAATCAGTGATCTTTTTAAATGAGTTAAAACTTCTATTTTTTTCTTACTGATTTTCCCAATAGACAATGTATAAAATGAAAGATTTTAATTTTTAAGAACTGAATCACCTAGTTTCTTAGCTTCTTCTTTTTATTTTTTTATTTCATTGAAAATAATTTTTATACAATATATTCATATTACAGTTTTCTTTTTTCCAAATCCTCACAGTTCTTCTCCACCTCCCCTCCCCCACATCTGGATCCAAACCCTTTATGTCTCTTAGAAAACAAACAAACAACACCACCAACAACAACAAAACAGGCATCTTTGGAATAATAATAAAATAAGATAAAAACAAAAGCAAACAATTTGGAATAGGACAAAACAAATAAACAGAAGAAAGGAGCCAATGATAAAACCAAACAAACACATATGGCTGCAGGAAAACCCATTTTTAGGCACCCATGAATCCCATAAAACAAGACAAAACAAAACAAAAAACCCAGGCAGGCCAGTAGTAAAGCACACCTTTAATCCAAGCACTCCAGAGGTTGAAGCAGGCTGATCTCTGAGTTTATGGCCAGCTTGGTCCACAGAATGAGTTCCAGGACAGCCAGGGCCACACAGAGAAACCTTGTCTTGAACAACCTAAACTAAAACTAAACAATATAAAACAAAACAACAAAGACACAAAAACAATAACAACCCAGTAACCATAATATATATGCAAAGGACCTGTAAAGCTAAAAAACAAAACAAGCAAACAAAACAACAACAAAAAGTTGTGACACAATGTTATGAGACAAAGAACCTCTAAAAATACCATTGAATATGTTTTGGGCATCGACTGTTAGATATGAGACCTTACCCTTAAGATTGCTTTGTTTCAAATAAATTAAAAAACCAGACACAGTACTAAACAGAGTTCTCAACAGAGGAATCTGAAATGGCGTAGGAGCGTTTAAAGAAATGCTCAACTTCCTTAGTCATCAGAGAAATACAAATCAAAATGATTCTGAGATTCCATCTCACACCAGTCAAAATGGCAAAGATCATAATCTCAAGTGACAGTACCACCGGTGTCAAGAAAATGCTCAGTCCTGATGCAGTTTGATGAGCTGGGCTGGATGGGAAAGGGAGGAAGGTTAGAGAAGGGAGAGAGGGTGGGAATGGTAGGGGAGGATGTATAGGGCTACAACAAGGATGTAAAGTGAATTTAAAAAATAATAATATATTTTTTATTAATAAAAAAGGATGCTTTGTTTTACCAGAGAGACTCCTTTGGATTTGAGTTATTTAATTTCTTAGTGAAAGGCCCAAGATTTAAGGAGGCCAAGCAGTCTCCATGACAGGCCTTAGGGTCTCACCAGAACAGGTAGGCCTGAGTTTCTGTTTCACTGAAACACTCAGACAGTTCATAGAAAAGCCACAAAATGCCATTGGGAGAAACTGCCCCTGGACAGAGCCATTCAGAGGAGAACAGGAAAATACCTAACATTCCTGAGGTCTGTGGATAGCTTGCTCAATGTTAGTTATGGTAGTTAGCCAATCACTTTGTAACAAGCTTGCCCTTGCTAAATGTCACTGAATCCTGGAACTGCTAAACTTGGAATTTCACATTCCTTGCTTATATCTCAATAAAAACCCTGCCTTGAAGCTGCTCAGGGATTT
>REGO01000457.1:921640-938415 GCA_010120015.1 Rhombomys opimus | reverse complement strand
TGGTAGGTGAGGGACAAGTTTTTTATTGAGGTATTTTGTGTATGTTCCCTAATTTGAAAGTGCCAACATAAACATCTATTTCAAGGCACCGGAAAGGAGGCAACTGGAAAGATGGTGTTGCAAAGCTTATTTCACAAAGAATTGTGCTGATGAATTTGCTAAAATGAGGCCATGAGTCAGGAGGACAAGAAGAAGATAATATAGGGGGGTAGCAACGAAGAGGTTGTGTGGGAATGTCTTTCATTAAAACGTCCTATAGAAATTGCATTGTCCATTTCTATAGTCAATAGCTATGTGGCAGAGTGACACATTAGATCAACAAACACACAGGTCAAGAAAACTTTAACTTTAGCAATGTCTTCCTGTCAGGACCTTCAAGATTTACTCACAACCTTGAGAGTATAAAATGCAACAACAAATAAAAGATGTAGTCATATCTACTGGCTAACCTTGTCTGTTCTCCCAGCTTCTATAACATACTACTGAAAATGTGCATTACAAGCAGAGTTGTGTGTGTGTGTGTGTGTGTGTGTGTGTGTGTGTGTGTGTAATGGGTTCTCACTATCCTTGGCTAGCCTGGAGTTGGGTATGTGGATCAACTTGGCCTAGTGCTCATAAAGACCTGTCTGCTTCTGCCTCTGCCTCTGAAGTATTGGGATTAAAGACATGCATCACCAGGCCTGGCTGCATTTTTTTCTTTTTTTGAATTAGGTAAGAATCACCTGAACATTTTTGGCAGCCTGTCATTTACATTCTGTCTATTCACATCACAATACCAATCATATACCAAGATTAAGATTCCTATTAAACCTAATAGTTTCCTAAAATGGACTAAAACAATCCAAATATTTTTGATACTCAACACAGTAGAATAACTGGCTAAAATCCAAAACTATACATATATCTATATCTTTTCTTAAAATTTTTGTAAACAAGGTATGGTTTTATGGAATGAACCTTGTTCTGGTCTACTATGCATCACCATTGTTTCCATAGTTTAGTAATAATAAGTAAATAAATGAGTGAGTGAATGAATGAATGAATGAATGAGTGAATATAGAAATTCAGTACCCATTCATATAATTACCTCATGGACTTCTTGTCAAATGCCGTCAGTGACTCCGATAGATGAGTTTGAAGGCTCAAGGGTTTCATAATTGCTTCCAGGAACTATCTATCTTGTCAAGCCATGTGCTGTTTAAGCATGGCATCCTTACGATTATGGATGCTAAAACATATATCAGTTTCTCTACCTGTTTTCTTTCTCTTTTTTTCCTGACTTATTCTGTTTCTCCCTTTCTTCTGCTGTTTATAGCAAAATAGTTATGCCATTTATTTAACCAAAAATGAAGAAAAGATCACTGAGATAAGGTGTATATTCAGTGTATAACACAAAGATATTTTGAGGCTTCCACAAAATTTATTGCTTTTGCCTTATCTGCTTTCATGGATGACAAGGCTGCAGGGAGGTTGTTATTCACAATCCTAATTTTGAACTCTTTTTTTTTCCCAATAGACTCAAGCTGCTCATTCTTTTAGTTGCTTTATTTTTTAAAAATAAATACGTGATGTAAATATTTCTTCACAAGAGAAAGCAACTATGCATCCTATAGCAAAACCAGTTACTAAAAGGACCTTAGCTTTATTTCAGATACTGGGGTGGTGGACTTTTGTTCTCCAAAGTATGTTCCCCTCAGGGAAATGTGAATAAGTCTTTCCTCTTTAAATATCTATAGGTGACTTCCAGTTATATTTGATTCACTGGTTGAGTTTGTCAAGAAATACAGACATCATCATCAGTGACCACCAAGGCTGTGTGTTCTCTGTGTTCCTTCATTTGTATTCAAACTGGTGTGTGCTCCATAAAAGCAATGGCAAGAAGAATATTGTCACGTGTAAAAGGAAAAAAGAAGCAAGATGAAAAAAGGGGGTATCAAAGAAGTAGGAAAATATAATTATTAAAATAAGAAGAACTCAGTATTAAATGATACAGCAAGAGATGTAGTATTTTACAATACTTTTATTGAATCTACTTAGCATTCATAAGTTTATATTTTTATAACCACAAAGAAAGAAAGATTTGATTATCTCATAAATTTATTTCTCAGTAAGTCCTAGAAGGTAAGGTAGCAACTGTGATGTTCCTTCTGAAAGGAGGCAAGAGAAGCATATGATCTGACCACTTTCCCCATGTTATTGAGCAGAACTGCAACAGAGTGGGAAGAGCATTACATCAATCTGACTGCTTTGGTGCATTCACTGCCAGGGCTGTCATTCTGAATATATGACTATGCATACACAAGTCACAAATTTCTGTAAAAAAAAAAAAAATCTTGTTTTTAAAAATCCCGCTGCCAAAATAACAATACATCAAAGAATCTTAATGCTGTCTAAAAATTTGGAAAGCGTTTTTATTGTTTATAACGCACAACACAGAGGGAATGTTACAGACAAGAGCTCAATGGAAAAAGAGAAGATAAGCAAGCAGTTTAATTCACAAAAAAGAGGAAGATTGATGTTGCTTAAGACCATACGGATAGATGCTCAATCTAATTATTCTGTAAAATGTAAATTAAATAACAAAATGCATGTTATTTTTTAAACCTATCAAGTTTGCCAAAGATTACAAAAATTGGCAAGGGTGTGAGGAAACAGACATTTTTATATATTGTTGTTGAGAGTACTTGGCAATATGCAGCAAAGTTTAAATGCACATATGCTTGAATGTAGGAATCTCACTTCTAGGAATATCCCTTGTAGTTCAAATACCTACTTGTGCAAAAATAATCATTTCAGGTAACTAGACATCCATCAGCAACACGCAATGTCAAGGCATTACATTATTAAACACATGAGCTTAATGGAGATGTGGTTAAAGGCTTCCAAATAGGTTATTTTCTTAAAAACAAAAATCTAGAACATAGTTTCACTATTCTCTCTCTCTCCCCCCTCCTGTGTGTGCACGTGTGAGTGTGTGTGTGTGTGTGTGTGTGTGTGTGTATGACAATAATTCAGCAACTGGCATGAGATTAGAACTAGCTGTTGTCATAAACTTTTTATGGCTTCCCTTATCATTACCAGATGCTTTTCCCAGAACTCAATGCATTCTGGATACTGATAGCATTTTTAAGTATAATATGAATCATGAAGTAGTTTTTTTTTGTTGTTATATTATATTTTAAATAGTAAATTTAAACTAAAAGGACAATTTGAAACTGCTTTTACATTTTGTAACATGAATATATGCGACAACGAAGTGATCTACCAAAATGACTCAAAAATGCAAAAATATTTTTCTTTGATATACACAAATGCTGTTTTTCAACACACATATGTAAGTTTCTACTACTTGTAATAATACCTATTATATTTGGAAACAGTACTGTTAAATATAAGGACTAAAATCTGAAACAATAGTGGCAACTAAAGAAAACTTTCTCTAAAAGAGTAGGATAATATAGTAAAGAATGCTGCAAGGAAGATGCTAACACAGTGATGTTTTATCTTGGAAAAACAAAATTAGCAGCTCTGCACCCACAGGTGAATCCAAACGCACACTGATGCCTTAGTTCTTACAAGTAAATAGGCAGATTTAGAAGAGAAGGAAAATTAGCATACATAGATGGTTCAAGTGAACAATGTTTAGTTTAGCTATCATAAAACTAAGTGGCTGTAAGAACTTTAACAAAACACTTGGAAACTCTGAAAATCTAACATAAGACTTAGGGTTGGTATCATAGAGCAGATACAAATGGCTGACTCCCTTTCTGAGATGATACTTTGCTATTAATTCATCTCTAATATTGAATGAATTATGTCCCCAAAGGGATTGTATTTGTGTTTTAATTCCTAGGATCTCAGATGCCAATGTTTTTGGCTGTAGGATTAAAAAATAAAATAAAACAAGACAATCAAATAAAAGAAAAGTTATTGAGATTGGTTCTGATCCACACACATTGGAATGTGCAAAAAGGGTAGTGGTTCCCCAGAGACGATGCTACAAAGCAAGAAAGAAGGAAAAAAAAAAGAAAGAAAGAAAGAAAGAAAGAAAGAAAGAAAGAAAGAAAGAAAGAAAGAAAGAAAGAAAGAAAGACAATGTGAAGGCATAACTGTCATGTAACTGAAGGCAAGGAATGCCAAAACTCGTGAAAAACAGACAGATGCTGTAAGATTCATACAAGAAACTTACTTCATAGGTGTAAAGAAACCTAGTCTCACCCTCAACCAAGCATTTTGAGACAAATTTGCATATTTTAAGCCATCTCCAGTTTGATGTTCTTCGACAGCGACACTAAGAGATTGATGCAGTGCCTTTACATGATTGATTTTGCGTGGGCACTGCTGTTACCTTGAGACCCCCACCAAACTTAAAATACTTTGACCATTAAGCTACACAAATTTTCTGTCCACATTTTCCTCTCTTAATTTATATTTTCCTGGAATTAGGTTAGAAAAATCACTTTGAAATACAGCATTATAAAATAAATGATAAAACAGACCAGGCATCTAGATATTCCAATAGAATGTTTTTTTTTCCAAAGGAGCAGCCTGTGGATACATTTGTGCAACTGAAGAAAGAACTCAAGTTGGCTTGGCAATGAAGGGTATACCAGAAGGGTAACTTGGTAGCAAACAATGCTTTGCCAGAGAAGTTCCAAAAGAGACTTGACTACTGTGTTTGTATGGTACCATTTTGGTCTTGTTCCTGTGAAATCTACTCTAAGCATATGAAGTTATGTTTTGGAAAGAGAATCAGAAGACAGAGAAGCTGTGGCAGGAACCTTCCCTAGAAGAATAACCCCCTTTGCCTTTGTTCCTGTTGCTTTCAGCATATTGTTAAGGACGGGACTGTTACTTATGCTGAGAGATAGTAAGTGGTAAATTCAGTAACAGTTTGACACTTGGGAATGAATGGTGAGGATGTCATACAACATCTGATGCCTCAGATGTTCCCACTTTATTAAACTGAAGGTTCAAAACCATCAAAGTGAGAAATGAGTCTTGGTGTCATATACATATCATGAAAAATGGGCATAGTGTCTCAGTCACCTTTATAGTTGATGTTGAATTGAGTAAAATACTTGTTCTCTAAAGGCATCTAATCTTTGCCTGCATAGGCTATGCACAGAGTTATATTTCATAGGTCTCCAACCAGAGATAGTATTTGAAGCTGATTTGTAAAGATAGAAAGATACAGAGGTAGGTAGAAATTAGATAGACTCCATAGTGTACGCATATTTTATTGGTTTTGCTATTTTCTTGTCATTATAATTATCACTGTTGTTCTGTGACAATTTTCTTATGTGGTAATGTGCTTATTCACTGGAATGCTAATTGTTAGATGTTCCCAAACTATGCTTTTTATTCTTTAAAACAGCCAAAGTGGGGGGGGGAACCTGATTAAGTAGAATGTACATATTTTGTTAATGACCATCTGTGCTGGTTAACTTTATGTCAACTGGACACAAGCAAGTGTCATCTAAACGGAAGAAACACCACTTGAGAAAATGATGTCATAAACGAGCCTATGGGACATTTTCTTGTTTAGTGATTTAAGAGAAAGTCTTAAGATATTGTGGGTGGGAATATCCCTGATTTGGTAGTTCTGGGGTCAGTAAGAAAGCAGGCTAAATAAGCCTGAAGAACAGGCCAGTAACTAACAACTCTCTGTTGCCTCTGCATCACCTTCAACATTATAGTCCAGCTCAGTGTTAGTTCCTGCATTTGCTTTTCTCAGCACCCTGTGATTTATGATATAAGACAAATAACCCTGTTCCAAAATGCTTAGTGTCATGGTACTATGTCACAGCCGTATTAAGCATGACTTAGACACTGGTAAACACGAATGGATAACTATGCTATGGCTTGTTGAGTCAATCATTTAAATCATTAAGTTGATTTTATGGCTTGTTTTCTCCTTTGTATTTTCTGTTTTGAGCAGGTAAATGGATAGACTTTGTTATATTAAGAAAGTGTCCTTTACCTTTCCTACAATGATAAGAGTCTATGGAGTATCGGTCAGGAAGGGTACAGTGAGGAGCTCACTACAATGAAACAAGCCATGAGGAGGTAAGGTACAGTGTTATTAAAACTAGGTTTCTATATCAGCCTTACAAATTGCAAAGGGTGTCACCTTAGAAAGTCATTGATCTCTGAGAATTTTATGATTGTACTTCAGAGTAATGCATAATTGACAAGATGACACTGAAATCAAGTAAGACAATGCAGGTGAAAATGTTTTCCAAACATAGACTCATGTAGTTCCTTTGGAAGACAAAATACCTGCAAAATTGCCCTGTAGGATTCACCTGAGATAGCAGACAAACTCTTCAGAATCTAGCCATCTAACTGTCAAACTCAGCTCAATTCCTGGACTCATTTTTAACATGTACTTTCTCATTGTATGCAGTCCTCTTTCAAGTCACTTTTTAACTTGGTTGTGAACCTGTACTTATTTTCAGTATTTATCTTTGTATTATTTTTGTCTGTGACTTGAAATCCATGGGCTGCAAGTTGGACTGTTTATCTACTATAAATATGACAAAATAACTTACTGTTCTGAAAATAATAACAATTATTACTGTAAACATTATTAATAAAAAATAACATAAGAATAGGACTAGCTAGCTATATAATTGACAAAGTCTTAAAGTCTTAAAATAACTGAATTTTCTAAATATGTTATCTTAATTTAGTCTGGAAAAACTATAGTAGCAAAATATCATGCTATTAACACTACCATTATTCATCATTTCTCTGAAAGTTGAGAAGTCCAATATCAAAGTATATTCACCGTCTGGATGGATTTAATCCTTCCTTGGCACCTTCTCAGTATGTTCATGTGGTCGACAGTGCAATACAGTTCTCTGTGTCATCTAGCCATGGTGTGTTCTAGACATCTCATAAAGCATTTCCATGTCATCACCTAGCAGATGAGAATGCCAATATATGAAACCGGAGTGTGAACAGAGATTCAGACCAAAACCTAGAGATATGGGGTTCACAACATTTAAGAAATTTCTATTATATGGCAGAGAAATAGAACATTAGAAAAATCTAACCTCGTTCTACCAATCACAATTCTTCCCAGAGACTCATACTCCAACCAAGTACCATGCATGGAGATAACCTAGAACCCCTGCACAGATGTAGCCCATGACAGTTCAGTGTCCAATGGGTTACATAGTAATGGGAAGAGGGACTGCCTCTGACATAATCTAATTGACCTGCTCTTTGATCACCTTCCCCTGAGCGGGGAGCAGCTTTATTAGGCCACAGAATAAGACAATGCAGCCACTCCTGATGAGATCTGATAGACTAAGATCAGAAGGAAGGAGAGGAGGACCTCCCCTATAAGTGGACTTGGGGAGGGGCATGCGTGAAGAAGGGGAAAAGAGGGTGGGATTGAGAGAGGAGGAAGGAGGGCTTATGGGGGGATACAAAGTGAATAAAGTGTAATTCATAAAAGTTAAAAAACAGTATCATCTCCTACAAAGTACACTGTCTGCGTAAAATAAAGTAGTGATTCCTGAAGTCCAGGATATATGTATGTGGTTGAAAATAGGTAAGTTTACTTTTTCTAGTGACAGATATCTATTTTCAGATATCAACTGAATTTTTACTTATGTAGTATGATGGCATCAATATCAGAGTTGGTCATGCTAGAGGACGAACTTGAAAAGCCATAAGGTCCATAAAAATATGAAACAAAAATATATCTTTAATTATTTCAATGTACAGGGACTGTTCTAAATAAAAATGCACTCGAATACTTAACCATGCTTCTCTCTGTGATGCAATGCACCAAGTTTAATAACCACCTAGTTTTTTTAGATGGAGGTTGGCCAGTCTTATTGGTGAGAAGCTTATTGTAAACAACCCAAGAAACAGGGATGAGTTTGTTATGCTAGAAACAATAATAAGATTCATTCTTATTTGGTGGATGAAAAAAAATAAGGTAGCAAAGTAACAAAAAAAGTGACAGAATCAAAGATTGAGACTGCATTGGCCTTTTCCACCTCTATATCTAATGACTGGAAAAAAATTTAATAAAATGTGAAATTATCAACAATTTGAATTAATTGATAATGTAATTCAAGACAATAGACAACAACAGTAATCCAAATTTTAAACAATTATTCAGATCTGAATGTGTTTTAAGTTGAATTTTCCCATTAGGATAATGGTTAACATGGAAGAAATATTTCAGTGTGCTGCTCCTCTCAGAATTTGAAGTGCATGATTTTCTTTACTATTAAACGGTAAAATAGGGGCTGCAGAGTTGGAACAGCAGTTAAGAACAATGGCTACTCTTTTATAGACTGACCTTCAATTCTCAGCACCCACATGGTGACTGAATGTTCTAGTTCCAGAGAATCTGACTCCCTCTTCTGTTTTCTTCAGGTATAACACGCATATGGTACTCAGATATACATGCAGGCAAACACCAACAGCACAAGCAAAGACCAGTAATTAGTAAGTGGGACCTCATGAAGTTTGAAAGATTCTGTAGGATAAAGAACAACATTACTCTGACAAAGAAGCAGCCTACGGGACGTGAAATGATCTTTACCACTTATGCATCTGCAGAGAGCTGTTGTCTAAAACATATTTACTACAAAACTAAATAAAAACACTGAACATTAAGGTAAAAATTTTTAAAATGCCGTGCACCTGAACCTAGAGTCGTTGCAGGCATTACTGTGTGTCACACGTGAGTCAGTGAGTGGCTGAGAAGAGAGAAGCTGTGTCTATGCGCAGTGTTCTGAACTAGGAACAACTGAATTATTAGTAGCCTAACATTCCCCAAAAACAGTGATCCTGAGACTACCACCAGTCCAGCGCCAGGTTGTATGGACTGAAGCTAACCTGACATGACTTCTGGTGTGTGCTGTGCAGGCCTTGGGAGTCAGACCATGCCTGAGATGACCACTGCTTGGGATCATAATGCAGCAGGAGAGTGTCATAGCACTGCTGAGACCACACCTGAGACTGCCCCAGATACTCAGAGACCCTGTACAGCACTAAGAGCAGCAAGTAAGTGATGGAGAAAAGGAAAGAAAGAGAAACAGAGGGTGTGGGCACAGTGAGGAGAGGCAGGGAAGTGAGGAACAGCCTGATGTGAGTTAGCCTATGATGCCACCTGGGACCATGGTGGGGAACTGACCAGTGCTACCACGGAGGTTAGGGAGGAGACATCTGGTTCTGTGGCTCTACAGCAGCAAGGGACTGTTACCACCACAGGCTAGGTGGATGTCACTAGCCTGGACTGATGCTCAGAGACTTACTGATCTCTGAGAGCTATTCAGAACTGGCCCCACTCCTCACCTGGGCATCTTGGGAGAGCTGGCCATGGGAGCGTGAGAGCATAAAACCTGCCCCTGCCCCTAGCCAGCTGCAGTGCTTGAGAGAAGGACACTCCTAACTCCAATGGGATGGGATTTTTTTTGGAATGAGATTTTTATATATTCAAGAAAAGAAAAAAAAGAAAGTTGCCCATATCCATGCAAAGTGATCTCAGAATTCAAAATCGAGACAGCCTTTCCCTCTTCCTTATACATAAACAACTTCTTTTAAAGGAAAAATAGTTTTTATTAATTTCATAAGAATTTTGGCAAACTTTCCTTTTTTGGCTTTTTAAAAAAATCTTTATTAATTACACTTTATTCACTTTGTATGCCCCCTGTGGTTCCCACCCTCCTCCTGTCCCAATCCCTCCCTTCCTCCCCCCATCTGCGCACATGCCCTGGCCCAAGTCCACTGATAGGGGAGGTCTTATTTTCCTTCCTTCTGATCCTAGTCAATTAGGTCTCATCAGGCGTGGCTGCAGTGTCTTCTTCTGTGGACTGGTAATGCTGCTCCCCTCTCAGGGGGAGGTGATCAAAGAGCAGGCCAATCAGGTCATGTCAGAGTCAGTCCCTGTTCCTATTACAATAGAACTCATTTGGATACTGAACTGTCATGGGCTACATCTGTGCAGGGGTCTTAGGTTATCTCCATGCATAGTCCTTGGTTGGAGTATCAGTCTCAGGAAAGACCCCTGTGTTCAGATTTTTTTGTTCTGTTGCTCTCCTTGTGGAGTTTCTGTCCTCTCTAGATCTTACTATTTCCCACTTTTTCATAAGATTCCCTTCACTCTGCCCAAAGGTTGCCCATAAATCTTAGCATCTACTTTGATAGTCTTCAAGGCAGATCCTTTCATAGGTCCTCTGTGTCAGGCTCCTGACTTATTCTCTCTTTTCTCCTTCAGATGTCCATCCTCTTTGCCTTTCTGGAGAGGAACTGAGCATTTTAGCAAGAGTCCTCCTTCTTGATTAGTTTCTTTAGGTGTACAGATTTTAGTAGACATAAACCACTTCTTTCTGGCTAACAAGAAAAAATGATTAGTTCTCACAACTAATTTCATTATGTTTAAGTATCACTGTACCTAAAGATAGCAGGATTTCTGGGTCTGGATTACAGCATACAAATCCCCTACAGCAATTAGCAGAACTTGTTTTCCTTGGCTTAGGACTTTCTACGTTGCCCAGAAAGCTCTTGTCCCAGCAGTCCAACCAGCATGGCCTCCTGTACTCCATTTCTCTTGTGTGTGCCCACTTATACTGCACAGGGACTATACTCTAGGTACTGAAATGAAACTTCTACATCATGTTAGCATATATATATATATATATGTTACCAAATTTTAAAAAATTTCCTCATTGTCAATGACAAGCACCACCATCACCTTGTGTAAAGGGGTCACAAAATTTATTCCAAATAAATCTAACTATGAAGTGAGCAACTGCAAATATTCTAATACTTGAAAAAAAAATAGACTTCAAACTAAACTAGTCAGAAGAGATAAGGAAGGTTGCTTTTAGGAAGAATTAGTGAAAAATCAATCGATTTTTCTGGACTGTGAAAGCCATGTCCTTGAAATTGCTGATTTTTGTTGTTAGAAGACATTACAATGAGAAATGATAGAAAGGCTCTGGTGGTTAACTAATCCGTACAAGTAGGTAAAACAGGATGCCCTCAGAGACCCAATAAAACACCCCACCAAGAGTCCTTGTAGTGAAATCCTTGCCTTAGGGCCCCACACACTCAAAAGCTATAAAGCTGTTAGTTTTACATTCTCTTTGGATTGGTTTTCTGTCTTTCCTGGGTGTTCAGTTGTTGTGTGTCCTAGGGAAGGAGCTCAGCGTGCCCCTAGATGATCATCAACATCTCTACTACAGCTTCATAGGACATTACAATCCAAAGCATGTACATACCAAGTATCTAGAAATAAGTACCTTCAACATGTACCTAAGAATAAAATTAGAATGAAATAGTACCAATAAAAGGGGTTAATCTAATATACCCAATGTCCTTCCAATAACGGGAGAAAAGCCATGGACCCAGATAGACAGTGTGGACCTTTTGAAGACAAATATTTGGGGAGAAGAGAGTAGAAAAGAAAGGTGATCAGTCTGCATATCCAGATATCAACATGTTATCAATAGCCATTGGAAGAAGAGAGAGAGGAGAGAGAGAAAAAAGGGAGGGGGAAATGTTCATGAAGCACTGGCTTACTAATGACAAAATGTCACCACTGGCATCCAGAAACGTGGAACAAATTTCTTCGTTGAGTAACTCTTAACGTCCTGTGTTGTCAGAGAAACAGGGTTTTCCCACCTATATGCCGACTATCATCTCAGCCTGCTCTTTCTTTCCAGCAGCCTTCCAATTGCTTAGGTCCTTATAAACACCTGAAGCTCAAAGAACTGCTCAAATACTTCATGGGAGTTTCTTCCTGTTCAGAGAACATTCTTTCTTGCATGATTAAAATCCCATGCACATCTCTATGTTCAAATTAAATGTCTTTTGTTTTCTTTTGAGACTTAAGAAACTAGGCTGGTTTGCAGGGCTCTCTGACTTTGTCTTCATAACATTCAGTTCAAATTAAATATCTGTTGTCTTCTTTATTAACCACATGTTCCTCTTAGAAAAATAAACTGATGACTTTGTAAATTTAGTTTTCTTTCCTATTTTATGCTTGTCAGTGTCTGTATGTTTCTCTGTGTGTAAGAATGTATAATTAAGAACTTGCTAGGCCACAGAGGAGGACATGGCAGCCAGTCCTGAAGATACCAGATAAGCTAGGGTCAGATGGAAGGGAAAGAGGACCTCCCCTAGCAGTGGACTTGGAAAGGGGCAGGGAGAAGATGAGGGATGAAGGGTGGGTGGGATTGGGAGGGAATGAGGTAGGGGGCTATAGCTGGGATACAAAGTAAATAACCTGTGTTTAGTAAAAAAATAAAAATTAATAACAAAGAACATTTTATTTGTATTCTCTAATTTTTATTTATGAAAGAATATCTAGAAGAAACAAAGGTTGATCTTTCTAATTCTCCATTCTCCCTCTAAGGAATTCTTAATTCTATCTGTAGTCCTAAGTACGCACAAATGAAAACAAATAAAAACTTTACCCAAAATCCTGCAATACCACTGAGGCTAAATAGAATGATTTAAACACATTTTAATATAATATGAGAATGGGTTGATAAGTCATAGATAGATGCAGAGGTTAAAGGCATGTATTCTATATACATCTATACATGCCATAATTCTCAAACGCATCCTTTAACCACTTTACAGGATATATTATCTTATGATGCACACCATCCACAGCAACTCCTTTTAGACAGAATGGTAATACTGTGGTTTAAAGGCAAAATCAATAATTCCCACATAATATCTGCCAGGGTCAATCCTTTAAAGTACATGCTTTCTGTAAAAAAACAAAATAAAAAACATAATTTTGTTCTCAAATGAGTCATGTCAGGTATAAAGATTCTTGCTCCAAAGAAGACTTCTCTGTGCAATTCTCTGTGTCCAAAGTCTCAGCCTTTTGTATATAATGAACTAGGTGTCATAATCATACAATAAACACAGAATCTTTGAAACAAAAGTTTTATGGGCTCATTCATAAGGGCTTTTATTGTATCAATACTTTATGTTGGAAATTCTGAAATAAAATCAAATTCTTCATTTTTATGTCTCCATGGTGCTGGTATAATGCTAAGTACACAGCATATGCCTAGATAATCCATGCTGACATGAATCAATAGTCACCTTATGTTATGTTAGCTCTCTGTAGGCATGCTTTCCTTAGTGTTGGCAGCAATAATTCTTTGTTTTAAATTTTACAGACTCAGATTTTATAATTCAGGCCTGCCTGTACTGACAGCAATTTACCCTTTAAAAATACACAGATGCAGATAAGTGAAGATATGCAGAAGGAACTGTTGAGAGGGAAATTGGTTGATAGCATTTTGTCACAACCTATAGTTTTCATTCTTATTCTCCCTGGTGGGGCAACATAGCGAGCTCAGAGAAGAAGAAGATCCAGGCAGTCCTGATGGTACCTGACAGGTTAGGATCAAACAGTAGGGGAGGAGGACTTCCCCTATCAGTGGACTAGAGAGGAGGGATAGGGGAGGAAGAGGAAGAGAGGGTGGGACTGGGAGGAAATGAGGGAGGGGGAACAACTGGGAAACAAAGTGAATAAAATGTAAATAATAATAGCAATAATAAAAAATAAGCTGTTATGAGAAAATTTACCAGTGTGCTTGCTCATATTACTGTGTTACATGCAGCATGAACAGTGATCCTCTCTGTAGAACTTTAGCTGACTGGACAAGTGTGTCTCTTGGGTTGTGATTTTCAATGTGCTCTTTATCTAATCACATACTGTGACGAGGCTGCTGCTGCACTATGGGAATAAGACCAACATCAGGTTATTAGTGATGCGTGAACACCTAGGTAGAAGAGTGGCAGATAAAACTGCAAATTTTCATTCTGTCCAAAACCAAAACGATTTTAGTTCATGTGGAAACCTGTCCATGGTCACACTAGACCAGCGTTTTACAACCTTCGTAATGCTATGATGTTTTAATACAGTTGTAGTGACTCCAACCATGCAATCATTTTTGTTGTTACTTTGTAACTGTAATTTTGTTACTGTTATGAATTCTAATGTAAATATCTGATATGCAGGGTGTTGAATATGTGACCCCTGAAAAAGGGTCATTTGACTCACAAGGGATCATGATCTGCAGGCTGAAAACCACTGCACTGGACTGATTTTTGACCCAAATGAAACAGTCATTTAAAGGATTGACAAATGGTCACAAATTTACACAAAACACCTCTGTGACTTAAAGAAAAATCTTAAATTTTGACTCTAATCACTAATTTAATAATCTAATAAACCCATTTTTTAAGCTATTGGAAGTGCCTTAAAACTCCAGAGTGAAAGAAAGTATATTCACTTTTAAGCAAGAAAAATTTTGCCATAAATCTTGCTCTTAATACTGTGGACTTAAAGAGGTCATAATTTTCTACTTGTCAAGAAAGAGAAATATTGAAAATACTTTGTGAAAATATTAAAACTATTAAAAGGACAGTTTTAAGAACTTCCAAAGGTGCTTGGGAGATGGCTCAGAGGTTAAGAACACTTGCTGTTCTTCCGAAGGTCCTGAGTTCAATTCCCAGTCAACCAAATGATGGCTCAGAACCATCTATAGTAAGATCTGGTGTGAAGACAGATGTTGTATAAATAATAAATAAATCTTTAAAAAAAAGAACTTCAAAAGAGTTAATATATTTAATATTACTGATATTTAAAGTTTCAAACTGTTTTGCTTTGCACATCCATTGAGAAAACGGAAGTATATAGTAGTCCCACAGTGAATGCGTGATAACCAAGATAGTTTAGTTTCCACCACAGTAGCCATTTTGGCCACAGAAATGTGTGGTCTTTGTCATAAAATTCATGTGGTAGGTACCTTCTCAACTTGATTATATACTCTGTTAGTGGGAATGATATGGCTTCCTACTTAAGCTAAGAAAAATGCTTCTTTATTTTCTTTTGACATTTAGAATGTTCATGCTGCTGTTGTCAGTTTTGTGCTGGTAGATGGATGCCACTCTGTAAGAACATTGTAAATGACAGTATGAATCATATCTAAGTCTCTCTTGATAAAAATAGTTCAATGTTTGCCCAATAGATTGCCTAATAAATTATTAGGTGTTTGATTTCATTTCACATTGATTACCAGAAACAGAGACCTGATCATTTCCACCCTCCTTTTCATTGAATAAACATCAACTACTATTTTTGTTTGTTTGTTTCTTTGTTTTGTTTAGGTTTTGTTTTTTTATTGAAAAACCAAAGATTCAAAGAATAAAAGTGAAGGCAAATCTCCCCCTTCTCAAACATGCTACTTCATTATTTCCATATCATGTGTCTAGAAACTAAGCAATGAAAACAATAAGCCATGCTAATACTCCAGGAGGCACTTGACCTTGGGAAAATGTAGTATTAATAGGTTCCAAAGGGATTAACGAATACTCCCTTTTCTGACTCCATCTTCAATTACCCTGATGAGCAATTAAAATGCTAATTAAAAAACAATCCAAAACTTAGCAGTCAGAAGGTGATGAAATAATGCACTCATGTGTCTTATTATACAGACAGCTCATAAGGTCAGCAAACAAAGAGTATTTAGCAAGAAGAATAAAATCATCACAATAATTTACTGTT
Organism: Rhombomys opimus; assembly: GCA_010120015.1. Lineage (NCBI taxonomy): Eukaryota > Metazoa > Chordata > Mammalia > Rodentia > Muridae > Rhombomys > Rhombomys opimus. Next base: position 922,844 of record REGO01000457.1, on the reverse strand, counting down.
AAGATTTTATAATACATGGTGTCAATGACCAAAATTCTTCATGAATAAACATATTTTTCTGTTTCTTACTATAAATTCATCTTAAGACACCTATTTTCGAAATATTAGTCAATTTTAGGAAGAGTCTAAGCAATTTCATAACTAGTAAATACAAGTTCAGTCGTCCAAACCCAGTGTGCTTAATTGAACTATTGATAACTCAATACCAGTATGGATTGTGGAGTTTTCAAGTTTGTTCTTCTAAGACCTTCACATTGAGTTCTAATCGTTTGTTCAATTATCTTCTTGAATGTGTTAGAAGTTTCCAGTTAACTTTGCTTGGGTTTACCCTCTTATTCAATCATCACTGGCATGGTAGTCTTTGCTTACAGGGAACAGAAGTTAAAGAACACACTTTAAACCTAAGATAGCAGGCTTACAATATTTAAATTAAAAATAAGAACCAATGTCAAAAAGATAAGCTGTGTGAGGGAGGGGATGTGTCTCTCTTCAGTGGTGGTAAGCTTGCTTCCAGATCCAGAAAAAAAAAAAAATGCCATTTGTTTGAGAAATTCACACTAAAACTCAATCATAAATAATTACTCTTAGGTTCACTAAGACTTGTAATGGAGTGATCATTATTTTCTGAGTAGCTTATATTCCATAGTTGAAGTATAAATATTTAAGTATTTTCTAAGTGACATGGTAATTAATTCCAGCAAATATCAAGTTAATATTTTTATTTATTCTGCCAACATTAACAAAGAGATGCTGGCAAACTGCTGAAAAGTTTTCATCCATGGTAAACTTCTGAAAATAATTTTGTCAAGTCTTTTTCTCATCTTATCAATGAAGAAAAAGTCTCTCAAATTCCTTTAGTTCTGGTCTTATTGCCGATACTTTTGTTTGTCCTCTTGCAATATCGCTACTTTCTCTTCATTTGTCTGTTTTACTTGTGGTCCCTTTCTTTTTTATTTTATCCTCCATAGTGTTATTCTCTCTCTTTCAAAGACAAAAATTCATTTTTTGAGACAAATATACAAGCATTCTTGAAAAAAAGACATAATAAAAGCCCACTAGTAGATGCTTCTATATATACATATATATATAGAAAAAGAATTACAACTGAGCAACAGTACAGCAAGGCAATATTGACCCTACTTCACATCAGGGCTAGGTCATAAAAGCCCAGTGGCAAGAATGAGGTAATTCCTTTGGAATTGAG
>REGO01000457.1:898617-917277 GCA_010120015.1 Rhombomys opimus | reverse complement strand
TGTCCACTGTGGTATTGTTAATAGTGGCTAAGTACTGAGATTTGCCTAAGTGTCCAACCTTCAGTTATTTAAATAAACCCTGATATATATACACACACACAAGATAGACTATCAGTGAGCCATAAAGAACAATCTCGTGTCATTCATAAGAGAATAGGTGGTCACAGAGATTGCCATATTAAATAAAATAAGCTAAACTCAAAAGGATAGGTATTGCATGTGTTTTTCTTCTATGTAGAAATATAAATATTTTAAGAAAGATTAAATAGTAAAGGTGGAATTATGTCAGCAGCAGCAAGACATCCAAAAGAGTAACAAGAACGAACATGCTTAAAGGGACTGAATATACTCAATGTGCATTGTATGTACATGAAATTATCATAATGACACATGATTTTGTGTAAAAAATGTATGCTAACAGATCTATGCCTTGTTAGAAACAGTTGAAGAGTTAAATTTAATTTCCTAAAAAAGTATCCTTTTGATCGAAATGGTTAATTTGGTTGTCAAATCATTCACTGAGAAAGAATTCGAGGAGGCATCAAGAGGCTTCACAGTTTTAAAAGATGAAGATATTTGAAATACACAATGATAACTTTAAGGGGATCCATTGTATGTGTTAAAGTTCCTACCTGCTGCAGGGCATGGCTGCCATAGCTTCCCTCCAGCAAAGAACGGGGCATCTCTCACAGAGGCCTTTCACTACATCACCACAGGTGTTTGTTCAGGTGCCCCTTTCTGCCTTTTCTCCCCCCTTTCCTGCACTCTGTCTGCCATCTCTCCCAAGACAGCACACGCTCCTCCTTCCCTCCCTCTCTGCTCCCAATAAACCTGCATTTATATAGTATGGTTTCATCTCTCCATCAGCTCATTCCATTTTATTTAATCAATCAGTATGAACCTCTCATAATTTAGAAGTTCACATCATACTAGGTCTCAAGCTTTTTACTACAAATTGATTCTAGACTCTCTTAGAGAGTAGCACAGATCAATTCCATGCTTAGTCAAAGCCCTTCACCATTGACCTGTAAGGTTGAAGAACCACCCATCAGAACTCTGCAAAGCAAGAAAATCAGCAGAGCTGTCCTCATCAAACTACATAACTCACAGCCATCTGACTGTATATATGATCCACAATGGACTTGACAATTTTGCTTCAAAGTGAAAATTCCTTATTCGATCTAAGAGAGAAGGATTTAATTAAATTTATCTATGGATATACATATATATATATATTAGATATATATTTTATTTTTATTAATATATTTTAAAATATATTTTATTTTTTCTTATTAGTTACATTTTGTTAACTCTGTATCCCAGCTGTATTCCTCTCCCCCATTCCCTCCCAATCCCACCCTCCCTCCCTCATCTCCTTCCTGCCCCTTTCCAAGTCCACTGATAGGGGAGGACCTCCTCCCCTTTCACCTGACCCTGTTTTATCAGATATCTTCAGGACTGACTGCAAAGTCCACCTCTGTGGCCTAACAGGACTGCTACCCCCTTGGGAGGTGGGGAGGTCAAAGAGCCTGCCATTGAGTTCCTGTTAGAAATAGTCCTTGTTCTCTTTACTATGGGAAACCAATTGGTTTCTGAGCTACCACGGCTACATCCGAGCAGAGGTTCTAGTTTATATCCATACATGGTCCTTGCTTGAATGTCAGTCTCAGAAAAGACCCTGTGCCCAAATATGTTTAGTTTCTTAGCAATTGTTTTAGTGCTTATATTATAATAAAAAATGTCATTAGATTTACAATCTTGGCTACTTGTTATACAATACTTGAGGCAATTTCTGATATTCTCCCAAAACAGTTCATTAAGTTCTGACCAACCCAATGCTTCTTCACAGAACATACATAAAAATGAAAAAGGTATCCAGTAGATTTGATGGATGTCATTAACCATTTAGTATTTGTGTAAAAGTAATCCTATGTAGCAACACACTGGAATAATTTTTAACAGCATGAATTCAAGACACGTTAGTTATGCTTAATGCAGTTTTTGCCCAATTTGGCTAAGAATTTTACAAGTTTATTATCTTTTGCTCATCAAAAGATAATAAAAATAAAAATAAAAAATAAAAAATAAAATAAAAAAAGATAATAAAAATAAATTGTTACTGATTTACTAATTCGGTCATAACTCACAGGCAAACATTATTTTCCAGAGACACTGTCATTTTATGAAGCCCATTGCCTTCAATTGCCACAAGAAATAACGTGTTTATGTGGTAAGCTCCTAGCATAGTGCTCAGCACAGAAGGATTTATTTTTCATTTATTTTACTATTTTCTGTCCCCAATCAAAGTTTGGATCTTAAGAATATCTAGACAAACCAGGGCTAGAGGGTGTTGTACCATAAGACTTAACACACTTGTCATACATACTTAGGATTATCATAGAGAAAAATGAGTGGGAATTAAAAAAAAAGAATCTTGGGGTAATTTCAGAGGTCAGTTACACTGAGATTGGTTCCAAAAACCTCAAACACAGGCAGAAGAGAGAAACCACGGCCTGAAGATGAGATGGCTAATTATATTAACCACAGTCTCAGGGAAATATGAGCACTGAGCAGAGAGATAACATCACCTAAAAATGATCAGTAAAGAAAATATATTATTGAGGAAGAGGTCAGAAGACAGAGGAGCACAGCCTTACGGAGAGAAAAAAGTCAGTGGGAGAGCTAGGTATAACCCCATGTCTGTCAGCATTTACATCTGCCATTTTACTTCCAGACATGCACCTTGGTGACAGCTTCATCACAGCCCACTTGTGGTCCCAGAATTCCACATGGTGAAAACTCTCTGAGTTTCAGAAAAGTCAGGCAAGCTGTTCAGTCTTCATTTGTATTCCCAGACCAATCTGGAGGAACTTCACTGAAAGACAATGCCCAGACCTGCAGGACTGTGAGAAGCTTGTGACACAGTTACGTGTCCTGTGTCAGATCACACATCAAAATCATCAACTACTGCGGTATTAGAGGTAACAAGTGGAAAGGATTTATTAGAAACTCTCATGAAAATTATTGTTGAAAGACAGTAGTTGTGAGGCTGGGTGACTAATATTATGGGAGCTTCCTTGAACAAGAGAAAATGAGACCTGTCAGTAGTTTTTAGATCCATGGTTTATGAAAAAGAAAGAAAGAAAACTCAGATCATAAAAGAATGATGATGTAAATAAATTAAAATATGAAATTAGTAGAATTAATGTTATTGAGTTTCTGGATTTTATTTCTGCTATCATAAACAATATTTTGTAAAGTTCTTAAGTTTTAATGGTTTAACAAGATAATTCAACAGACTCACACCTCCATAGTGTCTTTGTGTTATTTTTTTTCTCTTTCAGCCAATCTCGTATAACAGATGTTATGACATTTAATCAAGGTCAAAGTTGGTAGTATCCCACTTTTGTTCTTAGTTTTCATATAAAAAAGGAATCACTGCAATTAAGATCACATTATCTGAAAATTAGCATTATCTGAACTTTCCCTTATGTCTTTTTTTTATTAGTTACAGTTTATTAATTTTGTATTCCTGCTATATCCCACTTCCTCTTTCCCTCCCAATCCCACACTCCCACCCTCATCTCCTCCCTGCCCCTTTCCAAGTCCACTGATAAGGGAGAACCTCCTCCTCTTCCATCTGATACTGGTTTATCAGGTGTCTTCAGGACTGGCTGCAAAGTCCTCCTCTGTGGCCTAGCAAGGCTGCTTCTCCCAGGGGGTGGGGAGGGGAGGGAGGTCAAAGAGCCCACCATCGAGTTCATGTCAGAAACAGTCCCTGTTCCCCTTATTAAGGTACTCACTTGGATACTGAGTTACCAAGGGCTACATCTGAGCAGGGGCTCCAGCTATAACACTCCTAGGCATATATCCAAAAGAGGCTCAAGTACACAACAAGGACATTTGCTCAACCATTTTGTAGCAGCTTTATTCATAATAGCCAGTACCTGGAAACAACACAGTTGTCCCTCAGTTGAGGAATGGATATAGAAATTGTGGTGTTTTTACACAATGGACTACTACTCAGCAATTAAAAACAAGGAAATCATGAAATTTGCAGGCAAATGATCATACTGAAATGATCATCCTGAGTGAGGTATCCCAGAAGCAGAAAGGCACACATGGTATATACTCACTTATATAGTCCTATAAGATAGGATAAATATACTGAAATCTATCCACCTCAAGAAGATAAATAAGAAAGAGGACCCAGGGTACGATGATCAGTCCTCACTTAGAAAGACAAATGAGATGGGCATTGGATGTAGGAGCAAACAAGTAACAGGACAGGAGCCTACCACAGAGGGCCTATGTAAGACTCTACCTAGCAGTGTATCAAAACAGATATTAAGACTCATAACCAAACCTCCGGCTGAATTCAGTGAACCAAAAAAGGGGGGGGGGTTAATGCAATCTGGAGAGGACAGGAGTTCCACAAGGACCAAATCTATCTGGGCACAGAGGTCTTTTCTGAGACTTTCTCCAAACAAGGACCATGCATGGAAGCTTAAAACTTTTTTAATTGTTGAGTCGTCACGTTTTCTTATACTAACCTAAGTCTGGCAATTCTCTTTTCTTTTTCTTTTTTTCTTTCCTTTTCTCTTTTCCTTTCATTCTTTCTTGCTTTCTTTATTTTTTTAAAAGATTTCGTTTGACATTGAAGGAAAGAAATTGCTGTGGTAGAATACAATGTGCAAATTCACACACTCTTGCATGTAAATATCACCTTGACTAATTACTCAAATAATTTAAATGTGATACTATAAAATAAATGTAAAAACACACACCACTCATTGTAGTTTAGAAATGAAATACTAGGGGCCAGAGAGATGGCTCAGTGGTTAGGAGCACCTGCTACTCCTGCAGAGAAACACGCTCTGTTCCCAGGACCCAGATTACAACTTCTAACTGCCTAAAACCCCAATTCGGGGAATCTGATGCTTCATATGACTTTCAACAGGACTGCATGCCCATGATGAACATATAAACACAGAACCAAAATGTACACATAAAATAAAACTTTAAAATAAGAAAAAAAAGAAATATATTAAAGGCAACTTCTACACTCCATAGCATTGTCAGAAGCTGGTTGGACCCTTCAGGCCTAGGCACAAGAGAGGGCATCATTAGAGTGGAAGAGGTCCTATGATGGGAAACTAATATCTAGAACACTTCCTTACATCTTTCCCTTCTTAACAAAGTAGGAGGAGTTTGCTCTGCCACAGGATTACATCATCAAGTACTGTCAAACGGTTAAAAATACTGTGTCCATCTTATTTGAATAAATAAACCAGCATAAGCCTATTGTACTCTAAAGTCAACAGTTAGAAGTATATGCTATAATAATATTAAGCTAGTAACTGCATGCATATTCATATTTTTTATTCATTTACTAATATAGAGATTGATTCCAAAATGTTCAGTTTCTTTTTCTTTTTCCTTTGCAATAGATGATATATGGATTCAGAATCAAAAGAAACCGAATAAAACAAAACAACAAAAATTTGAATAAAGTGAAATTATGAAATGGAGACTCATAGACTTTCAGAAAATTTATGGCAACACATTTTAATCTGTCCATATCCAAAAACACAAAATATTTTACTGCTGATTAGAAATGACAAAAATGGTGATACCAGTTCAGATACAGTTCTATACTGCATTCTTTCAGATGATAGACAGTGAAAGAAAAGTGTTTATAAAGCACTATAACAGATAGTTTGACCCAAAAAATTGAATGAGGTCACAGTATACAGAATTATTTGCATTCAATTAATTTCTGCCTCTTTTTACTACATCTCACTTAGTTGAACTTAAAATTCACCACAATTAAATGAACTTATCTTTTGAGCATATTGAACAATGCACCGGGAAGAAAATCATTCAAGCACATAGTCATTAGAAATATGGGCCATCTTAATATTTCATATCAAAATAAAGCTGAACACAAATCTATTAGAAAAAAAAAGTGGGGAAGGCCTTGAACTCCTTGGCACAGTATACAACTTCCTGAACAGAACACCAACAGCATAGGCTCTAAGATCAACAATCAATAAATGGGACCTCATGAAACTGAAAAGCTTCTGTAAAGCAAAGGACACTATCATCAGAACAAAACGACAGTCTACAGACTGGGAAAGGATCATCACCAACCCTGTATCTGACAAAGGGCTAATATCCAGAATACATAAAGAACTAAAGAAGTTAAAAAGCAACAAAACAAGTAATCCAATTTAAAAAAAAATGGGGTACAGAGCTAAACAGAGAATTCTCTGTAGAAAAATATCAAATGGCAGAAAAACAATTAAAGAAATGTTCAACGTCCTTAGTCATCAGGGAAATACAAATCAAAACAACCCTGAGATTTCACCTTACACCCATCAGAATGGCCAAGATCAAAACTCAAGTGACAGTACATGCTGGAGAGGTTGTGGAGAAAGGGAAACCCCCCTCCATTGCTGGTGGGAATATAAAATTTTACAACCACTTTGGATATCTGTCACTTTCTCAGACAATTAGGGATAGTGTTTCCTCAAGATCCAGCTATACCACTCCTAGGTATATATCCAAAATATACTCAAGTACACCACAAGGACATTTGCTCAACCATGTTCATGGCAGCTTTATTCCTAATAGCGAGAACATAGAAACAATCCAGATGCCCCTCAACTGAGGAAAAGATAAAGAAATTGTAGTACACTTACACAATGGAACACTACTCAGCAATTAGAAACAAGGAAATCATGAAGTTTGCAGGCAAATTGTGGGATCTAGAAAAGATTATCCCTGAGTGAGGTATCCCAGAAGCAGAAAGACACACATGGTATATACTCACTTATAACTGGATATTAGACATATAATATAGGATAAACATACTAAAATCTGTACAACTAAAGAAGCTAAGCAAGAAGGGGGACCATGAGTAAGAGAATTAATCCTTTCTCAGAAAAACAAAAGGGTTGGACACCAGAAGAAGGAAAAAACAGGGAACAGAATAGGAGCCTACCACAAAGGGCCTCTGAAAGACTCTACCCAGCAGGGTATGGAAGCAGATGCTAACACTCGTAGCCAAAATTTGGGCAGAGTGCAGGGAATCTTATGAAAGATAGGGGGAGATAAAAAGACCTGGAGGGGACAAGATCTCCACAAGGAGAGCAACAGAACCAAAAAATCTGGGCACAGGGGCCTTGTCTGAGACTGATCCTTCAACCAAGGACCATGCATGGAGATAACCCAAAACCCCTGCTCATATGTAGTCCATGGCAGTTCAGTATCCAATTGTGTTCCCTAGTGAGGGGAACAGGAACTGTCTCTGATAGGACTCAGTCCCTGGCTCTTTGATCACCTCCCTCTGATGGGGGAGCAGCCTTACCAGGCCACAGAGGAAGACAATGCAGCCAGTCCTGATGAGACCTGATAGGGTAGGGTCAGACTGAAGGGGAGGACAACCTCCCTTATCAGTGGACTTGGAGAGGGGCTTGGGAAGATATGAAGGAGGGAGCGTGGGATTGGAAGACAATGAGGGAGGGGGCTAAAACTGGGATACAAAGTGGATAAACTGTTATTAATATAAATAAATTAAAAAATATTTCAATGCACTTGATTTTTAGTGTTTAATGTTGTATGTCTGTGCAGATGTGTGAATTCATGTTTATGGGTTACATGTGTGTGGGTGTGCACATGCATGAATGTGCAGGTACATGTTTCCTGTTTATGTGCATGAACATATGAAGATGTGTGTTTGGAAGCCAGAGGGTAACCTCTAATATGATTCTTCAAAAGTTCATTTTTATATAATTTATCCTTCAGTTATTTTCTTCTTGAATAAAATGAACTTAGATTATATCCACATTACAGTTCCTCTTAGATACTTTATCACCATCATTCCCCTCCCTACTTCCTTTTTTATTTTTTTGCTTTTATGCATGATTGAATTTAATTACTATTGCTAATATTTCTATACCTGAAGGGTATTTTTTTGGTGGAGCTTGTGAAACCTACAATGGGCTACACTATTGAAGAAAATGAAATCGTCTCCCTGAAGCAGCTGAGACCTCATAAGATCCTACCCTGTCTGTCCATGCTGAAATGTTGGCTGGCTTCGTAGTGTACAAGTCTGCATAATAGGTCTGTACAGGTCTGTACAGGTTGTACTGGCAACCATAGTTTCTGTGAGTTCCTCCTATCATGTCCAAAAGACATAATCTTGCATTGTCTTTCCTCGTGGCGCTAGTGATTACAATCTTTCTGTTCTCTTGTTCATAAAGTTTCATGAACCTTAGGCAGAAGGGATATGGAATAAATGCCCTATTCAAGGGTAACAACTATACTCATTTATGATTTGCTCTTTGATCACTTAAGTCTCTTAGTTAACTACCATCAACTACATAAATACTTTGTTGATGAGGGATGAGAGCTACACCAATTTATGGGTATAAAGGATAAAAATGTTGAAGATATTTTGATACTATGTAACTCTGGTATAATGACAATAGTCAAGCCTATGACCGCTCAGGTTCAGGGTGCCAGACTTGAATTCCCTCCTAAACAGTAGACCTTAAACACAATTAGAGAGCTGTTGGTTACTCTCCAGATATTCATTACACTGTTGTAGCAGTTGATATATCCTGCCGGGTCACTCACTATTATATCTATCTAGCAAGGTTCTCATGTAGATAACATAGTTGGTGACTTTTCTCTACCGTCACCCTTCAGAGCATCTGCTGACCCATTTAAACTAGCCAGGAGTGATTTAGCTGCCCTCTCAGTACCAGCTTGTTTACACACATCTTGTGATGAAGGCATGTGGTATCTCAGGAATGGGATCATGACATCTACTCTCAGAGGGCAATGAAATGCAGTTGAAATACACTGTATTGTTTTGGGATCTCTGAGGTTACCCCTACACTTTTTCTTTAAGGCCATAGTTCTCACTCTCTTGGTACCAGCACAGCATTTATCTTTATATTCAATCTACTCTGGCCAGTTTAGTTCTTTGGATTTTTGAGACACCTAGTAAATGGTGAATGTAGTCAGACTCAAATAATGGACTGATATTTCCCTAGGGTTTTGTTCATGCTAGGTTTCCTTCTTCATTGATAACTTTCATGTTTTTCAATATATCCAACTCATAACAATCAATTATCCTTTTGCCTTCCTACTGCCAACCCCCTACATGTCCAAAGCAGACAAGGAAGACATAAAAATTAGTCTTACATTTCATCTCTGACTACCAGAAATATCCAAAATGAGTAAAAATTTAATTCAGTAGCTACACAAGTCACAAAGGAATAACCATGCAAGCAAACTTCCTCAAATTATAACCCTTGTCCTTAGGTGGCACTCAGAGCGTTAGTAGTAAAGCAATTCTGCATGCATTTCAGAATTCCTGAACAAATATTTCCAAATTGAAAGCCACAACAGAACAACAGCACACAGAGTATGTACACACACACACACACACACACACACATACATACATACATCTAGACAACACCAACTTTAATTCTGTTGAGAGGGAGCAGATCTCAAAGGCTTTCAGTGATCTTCTCTTTATTTTTATTTAAACCCCTGTAAGCCAGCTAATCCTCTTAATTTCCCTAACCTCATTTACATTTCCTATACTAATTTCCCACCAGGTTCTAAATTCCCTGGGTGAAGTATTTCCTTTGTCTTGTTCTGACTTTATTTGCCTCCTACAATCCATTTAATTTTAGGGGACCATTTTCTATCGTATACTCCTATGCTTGACATCCTTGTATGTACTACATGGAAAGCAGTAGACTGTTTTATTTGTAGTTTGCTCTTTGATCTTTTTATTTGCTTTTTTTTTAATGAGAGGGAATCACACAAACACACACACACAAGGAGAAAGAGAGAGAGAGAGAGAGAGAGAGAGAGAGAGATGGAATATTTATGGTAACACTGACAAATGGAAGCTGCTGACAAGGATGATGCAAAGTCCAATCATATAAGCCTGAGGAGGTGTTCATTTATTTCTATAAACTAGGACTACTGAGGAACCATGTACATTACTATATAAATTGGGTATGAAGGGACTGTCTCTGACATGAATTCAGTGGCTGCCTCTTTGATCACCAACCCCTGGGGGTTGTAGCCTTACCAGGCCACAGAGGAAGACAATGCAGACAATCCTGATGAGACCTGATAGAATAGGGTAAGATGGAAGGGGAGGAGGACCTCCCTTATCAGTGGACTAGGGGAGGATCCTGGGAGGAGATAAGAGAGGGAGAATGGGATTGGGAGGGAAAGAGGGAGGGGGTTACAGCTGGGATACAAAGTGAATATATTGTAATAATAAGAATAATTAAATAATTAAAAAACTAATTATAAGACAAAAGCTTCAATCAAAGATGATTGCTTTCATTGCAATGTTGATTGATGCTGGTACATAGGACCCCAGAATATGACACTGTGTCATTTGAGAACACAGAAGTGAGGTCACTGTCATCTTCCCCCCCATCTTCTCTCCTTTGGAAGAGACTATAAAAGCTAGGTGATCATCCCCAAAAGCCAGTCACAGAGTTCTCATTCTGTAAGTGTTTTCCTGTACCTGGAGCAAAGGAGTGTCCTCATCTCTTGAACACACAAAGACAAAAACCTCAGAACAAATAGAACTTGCCAATAACTCCCTTTCTTCCTTGTTTCTATTAGACTATGTCTAACATTGTCCATTCTTTGCAGAATTGCCTTCTGCTCAGGGAACCCAAAGCTGAACATTTACAGGCTCCCTTGAGTATTTAGGTCCTCATTTCCTTATAAAGGCACCTCTGTCGCCAAAACTTACATTAAATAAATGAGGATGCCATTTTTTTGTTGTTGTTGTATGTCATTTGTTATAGTTGCCTTGCCAAGAAACTAGTGAGGGATGATTAGAGAATTTTTAACTAATGTCTCTAACATACACCAAAGAGAAAGAGTAGTATTTAAACACATGCTGTTCAGGTGGACACACTGGATGCTTTCACAGACAGGGTGAACTATGTTTGTACTACTAACACTGTGAAGATTTTACATGGAAGGCAGCCTCTTCCGAACTGCATACAGCTCTACTATATCACACTCTCATACTAAGGGAAGATTAATAGATGCACTGCTGTCAAACTTCACTCTCAGACAAAGCTTTACTCAAGCACTTCTGATCCTCATTTTAATTAGATTTCAAATTTCCAATATTCATGTCCATCTTTCCTTGACTCAAATTCCTTGCCCACCCATCTCCCAAGTGTTGATCAGCTTGCCTGAGACTGCCTTCACCAGTGATCCTGTCAAATCACTTTAGCCACTGTCTCTGCATATCTCTGTATTTAAATAATTTATCCCTTCTCTGCTTTTCCCACCCACTGCACCCCCTAGCTGTCCATTATCTCTTGTATCTGGGTTGAGTTTTATACCAAAGAATCTTCCACATTGCAGTAGCTTCTGAGTAACAAAGTAAAAAAGTAAAAAAGCCTTTCTTTTGTCTCTGCTTTCTTTGACATTCCCCTGATGTTCCCGAGTGTGAAACCCTCCCTAACTTTACCACCAAAGACTAATAGTAGACTTCAGAGCAGCCATAGAGAAAACAATTGTGGACTCCTCAGGAAGTCCAACACACTGCATGTGAGGTCAAGTTGGTTAATACAGTAGGATTGAGCTAAGCTTCGGGGAACTCGGAACGGTGTTTTTACTGTTTTGATTTGTTTTGCTTTGCTTTTCCCTATTACTAAGTGCTTTCTCCATAAACTTTTTTTTATATGTATTATATTTTAAGAGCCCTTATTTAATTCACAGCTGTCAAACATCCGTACCGTCACCTGTATATGTTTTAAGGAGCTTGGCCAAGGGTTTTGAATTTGCCATGCTTAAATATTTGTGATATTTATGATACCATCAAAAAATATATGAAATACATTTGAAAGAGTAACATAAAACTCAATGTACAATAAAAATGAACAAAAACTGCAGTTTTCCTGGCTGGCCCAGTATTTTGTAAATAATTAAAACTATTTTGTCACTACTTAAAATTAAAGACAGTGAATATTTTGTACCTTCTTGATATACCAGGAAATAAAAATCCCTGGGCTTTATTTCTTACCTGTCATCAATTGGCTCGAGCAAAGTAGATTGCTTATGGTCTTTTCAACCTGCTACACAGATCTATAGGAACTATTATTTCCCCTCAGGCATCTATGACTCATTTGATGTCTCGGCCTCAGTTTCTGTTTATGGGAGCGAGGTTTTATCATGGCTGGAGGGAGTGTTCAGAGGGTCTTGAACCTCTGTGTAGCCATTCTTGGTCTGTCTTGAGGAGATAGCTTATTCCTGGGGTACTACTCTATGTTAAACCATAGGTCTGCTCATATGTGTTCTTTTCTTAGAAATGGAGGTTGTCCACTTTTAATAACTTTTATTAAATTTGACCTTGGAAACTCTCTTATATGCATAAAGTACGTTCTTATTGCATAGCACCCTCACCATTCTAATGTCTCCCCTACCCCTGTTACCAGCCTCAGCCCTCCCCACAAGTCCCTTTCCCACACTCATGTCATTTTGTTGTTTTGCTTTTGTTTGGTTTTTGCCTTTTTAAAACACATGAAGTAAATCTTCATTTGTAATGAATGTAAAGATCCAGATATATGTCTGCACAAGGTAATGAGAATAGTTGATGACTGAGTGTTCAGCTCTGAACGGAACTTTTGTATCATCCCCTCTATGGCTCACAGATCACTGTAGAAGAGGAGCTTAAAAGAATGTAAGAGCAAGAAGATAGGAAGAAGGGCTATGGAATGCTGTCGTATGACAGGGCACGGCCAGTGGAGTCACGGCCTCACAGGATCTATCTAAATTTTTATCTAATTTTTGAACGAAACATCAAGTAATGTACAGATAAGCCAGACTTTGTGGTGGTTCAAATGAGATAAGGCACCTTAGTCTCAGTCATTTGAAAAATCTGTCCCTAGTTGATGGCCCTGTTTGGGGATGTGTATGGACGGTGTAGCACTGATGGAAGGAGTACATTGCCGGACGACAGGATTCGAGATGAAAAGCCCTGTACGAGTTCTTGTTTAACCTCTCTGCATTGTTCTCATGGATGAGATGTGACCTCTCAGCTTCTCTTTCTTGCCACCGTGCCTGCAGCTTGTTGCCATGCTTTCCTGCCATGACAGACTCATCAGTCTGGAATCATAAACCAAGATAAATTCTTGTTTCTATGGGGTTTTGTTTTTTTTTTTATTTGTTTGTTTGTTTGTTTGTTTTGTTTTTTTGGTCTTGGATTCATTGTTGCTGCTGTTGTTTGTAATCACAACAACAGAAAAGTAACAAATACAGGCAGATAATAAGCAAGCTTTACTAACATCTACATATGGATTTCACAAGGCCTAATTGTAGAAATATGAATACATATACATTTATAAAGATTTTATTTGTAGTAAAAGATTAGTCAAAGTATTATTGACTTAATTCACCTTTCTCCTTTGAAGAGCATAAGAGAATTCTTGACAGAAACACAGACAATACTGTGGCAATTGCCTGGAAAATGTAGCCTCTGATTAAACTTTGGGGAATGTATACTTCAGCCAAGCAAAAGATTTAAGTGAAAGGAAAGTCAGCTTGATTTGGAATTTGTCAGTCTGAAACATTGATGTCCTTCAAAAAACCCCCAAATTAGACAAAATGTAATATTTTAGAAAATCAAAGGGTACAGTATTGATTCAACTCTTTAGGAAGAATTCCATCTAACTAAATAAGTGACAATCTTCTATGTACTTAGTGACCCCTGACTCTACACAGAAACTCTAATTTGTTTATGTATTTGTTTATTTAATATTACAATGTAGTTACATTTTTTCCCTTCTCTTCATTCCCTCTAAACCCTCTCATATATCCATCCTTGCTATCTTTCAAGTGCATGGCTTCTTTTTTATTGTTATTGCTTATATATTTGTATATACACAAACACACACACATAGACACACACACAAATGTGCACACTCACAATCCTAAATATAGCATGTTTGGTCCATACACTGTTATGTGTATATGTTTCCAGAGATAACTATTTGACACTAGATAACTAATTGCTGTGCTCTTCCCTGTAGAAGAATAGCTCTTCCAACCCCAGTTTTTCTTGGTAGCCTATCTTCTTTTTATAGGGGGGATTATGGTCTCATGGTCTCCCCCCTCCACCAGCTTGCTTTATTCATTGCTGTTGGCCTTGGTCACCTGACATTTGCTTGTTTGTTTGTTTTTTTTTTTCATAACACAACCAGAGAAGCTCCTTTATGTTCTATGAAAATGTAGCTAACATCAGTTTTGTTAAAAAACAAACAGACAAGCATCCTGTTAAAATAACTATAAGTTCTAAGTTTACAAAGAGATGGCTATTGAAAAAAAAATCTACTTTAAAATTCAAGAAGCCATCAGCAATAAGTAAATAAATAAATAATAAAAAGATGTGCTTCTATGGAGTATTGTATTGAACATATTCATTATTAAGAGGTGAGAATCTCCATAGTTCAAACATGTTGCTATTTTAAGTCACGTTTTCTTCAATAAGGAATGGGTAGGCCTGTTAAAAAAAACTATAAAATATTATCATTATGTATATGTGTGTAAATTATGTATATAGAGAGGGGGAGCAGAATGACATTATTAGAGCTGGTGGAGAATTAAATAAAACGATAGACATGTTCATTGCTAATGAGATTAGAGGTATTCTTTCAGTAGCATTGATTGGGAAAGAAGGCTTAGGAACCGAGACTGTCATAAAGAAAACAAAACTATGTATCGCATGCATCAACAGCTTCAAATGGATGTGTTCACACTTATATCCAGAGGACTGAAAGATGGCCTTAGAGTGTTGCTTCTATTTCAAAACTTTAACATTGTATGTTTTCTGTAAGATTATGCCAAAATAAAGGAAAATTAAATGCCACTCTAGATTTCATAATACATTATTACATTATTATACAATACGGAAATTACAAAGTCACAGTAAATAGCACAGTTATAAACCAAAATCTGATATATATGCAAATACATACACAAACTTGTACATTCCCCTATGAATACATTTCCAAATTTATTTATATACTGATATATTCAAATGCTCTCATATTTGCACTTACACATCAACACTCAGCATTCACATATGATGAGATGCACACCCTTAGACTCATACACATTTCTAAAGTTTTTATATTTAAATACACATATCCACACAGCTATAGCCAGAGCTAGAGTAAAAAACCGTCAACATATAGTAAACTAACACATACACAAACTTCTAAAGTCTTCTGCATTTGATTTGTTAGTCTTCTAGAATTACATCATGTTGGTGAAAAACTCAACAAATCAAGATATATTAAAAAAAAAAAACTGGGTGGATGAATTGGATCAGAAGGTAAAGGTATTTGTTATAAAAGTCCAGTGTCCTGGGCTCAACTTCAGGACCATGTGAAAGCAGAAGGAGAGAAAAAAACTGAACAGGGTCGTCCGCTGACCTGCAGTTGCATGTTGTGGCACAGATGCATTACTAAAAAGTAATGAATAAAATTAAAGGTAAAAACAATAAAGAAAACAATTTACTTAGTTAGACTCCTGCCCAGATTAAAGAGAGTAAGGAGTTACACTCCCTACACCAAAAGTGATTTGACTTGAGGCCTTGTGCACTACACTACTTCTCTTTGCTTTTTCTTGAATTTTTTCTCTCTGATACAGCATGGGTCCTTGCTTCAGGATGAATGCACATCTGCTGTGTTTCTGAAAGTATAGTTATAGGTTCTGAACTATAGTTATTATATGCTTCAGAACAGCTGCAAAGGTATGTTATGGGAATAAGAAGCAGGTGTGGCATCCCTGGAGCTAGGATTTACTCAAAGGTCCATTCGTCATATGATGTGAACAGTCAACAGTGACTTCATCTCTGTGCCTCTTTAGTCTAACTATGTTCCATCACAAAACAAGATTCTCCCTAATTTACAATTTTAAGTTGCTTCACTTAAAAGTCAGAGCAAAAATGAGCCACATGGAGAGAGCATAAGGAGTGTAGGTGGGAAGATTAAAATTGAAACATAATTCACTGTCTAATGCACATTTCCTTGCCACAGCTCTGGTCTCTCCACCTCCCCAAAGCTCCTTTTTATACCAGTTTCTCTCTAATATTTTTCTGTGGCTCACCCACATTATTTTTTTTCTCTTAGATCTTCGGGAGCTCTGTAATAAAATATCCAGTTTGTTAATGGGCAATAGATTCTTAGTTGGAGTAGCATGCTGACCCACATTTCCCATTTTAATTTGTGTCTATCACAGAGGTTCGTGCCTTCCTTTAGTTAAATGTTTTTACCCTGGGTAAAGAAATAGATTCTTTAAAAAGAAAAAAAGTCATTAGGCAATTATGGATAATGGAAGATGAATAGTAAACAAAAAACTGTCAGTTCTTAACAAATGGAAAGACACATACCCTGTCCTGATAGACACAGATGCTATTTCTGAACTAGAAGACAATTTAGGAGATGAAAGAAGGTCCTAACTTGTCTCTTAGTACTCCCATAAACAGTGGACACATGATTTTCACTTCTTGACTCCAAAGAAGTCTCATAGAAACGTTACAAAATTGTATACATATGATCTTTTTTTTCTTTATTTTCCTTTTTTTTTCTTTTTAGAATAAGTACAAATAATTCAGAACTCAATCTGATTAGGTAGAATCTCCCCTATTCTGTAAATGCCTGGAATGGCATTAGATTAATTCAGCTCATTCAGGTTGTTATCAGCTATCTCGAAAGACCATGGGAAGAAATCCTCAATCCTTCTTAGTTCTTTTGGCTGCAAAGCAGATCATTGTGTATATGAAGAAGAGATTACTGAGGTGTGAAGAGGACTTCTGTCCTCTGCTCATAGGAGGTGCTATGATGAGTGTAGTTTGTTCAAGGAGATAGTAAATATTACTGTGATTTTTCAGACTTACTAAGTTAGGAAACTTGTATTAAGGGTTTTTTCCCTTCTGCAGAGTTTTGCAAATCAATAGTGATACAGTATCTTCTATTTCCATCTTTGATAGGGGTCAGACTAGGTCATTTGGATGTACTATCTACTAAACATTGAGGAAACTCTCCCATTCTTATGTCCTTTGCACAGATAGAAGGGAATAGCAATAAAGATTTGTAGCTGTAAACCACAACAATTGTCTAGCAGAACAATATCATCATTGATGTTTTTGCATTACTGAGATCACATGGGTTTCCAGCTTGTTAGGTTAATACAGTGCCTCTAAGTACATCTGACCCTTCTCTGGTCCCACCAAACCTCAACAAGCAGGCTAGCCTAGAATTCAGGCTATACCACAGGAAAACCTTTGACTTTATAATTCTTCTGTAGATACCTTCCAAATAGCTGAGATTACAAGCCTATAGCCACATCAGAGTATAGTGTTTAAATATTTGTTTATCACTAAATATGATAACACAGGGCAAAATAACATAGGACATTCAATAGGCATTTTAATAAATAAATGAAAAGGTCAGTGAATTTCATTCAGACTTAAAAGTCAAAGTCACATTAGTGCCCTTCTCATTGGAAAGTCAACATTGAGAGGGAAAGAAAAATCTACACTTGATGGATGACCCTTCATCAAGAGGTCAGCTGAATTTCCAAATAACATGCATATTTAACCATCATTTTCTCTTCGCATCACCCTTATATGAAGACAATCATTTGTAGTTACAAGAAAATTGCTGTGTTTTGATAACTAGGACTGATTCTCCACCCTTTGAGATGTTACAAGCTAAATTATGATTTCACTTTGTTCTTGGGAAAATTCCAGGTGTATTTTTTTTTTTTTTACTACTTAGGTCAATAGACTTTACATAATTACAACAAGTATACTCATTCTCACAATACGGAAAGAATTGTAAAACTTTAAACTATCACATAGAGGAGGAATAAAGAATACTTTAGTATTGAAGTAATTTTGGGTGAGAAAATACATTTGTTAAAGATTTCGTCTAAGTTTTCAGGACATGATTTGGCATGGAGGTAAATTTCAAAACATCACATCAGCATACTCTTTCTAAAATATCCACTGTTTACTTTGACTTGGTCTTTAACTCTATATCTGTAAATGATACTTATGTATTTTTTTTAGACCCAATCTAGGGCTTCCTGAGGGTGACATAGAAGAAATCAGTTTGGTAATTGTCATCAGGGTCAGAGAACTTCATCCCAGGCATGCAGAGTTGGAAATCCAGCAATGTAATCCACCTTATAAACAAACTGACTAGCAGTGTTTTCAAAGCAAAGTCTCCTGACCAAACCTTTGGCAGAGTACAGGGAATCATAGGAAAGAAGGGGAGTTAGTTTGATGGGGAAAGGATAGGAGCTCCACAAGGACCAACTATATCTGGGTACAGGGTCTTTTCTGAGACTGACATTCAACCAAGGACCATGTATGGATATAACCTAGAACCTCTGGTCAGATGTAGCATGTAGTAGCTCAGTAACCAATTGGTTTCCCAAAGTGAGGGGAACAAGGACTATTGCTAACAGGAACTCAATGACTGGCTCTTTGGCCTCCCCACCCCCCAAGGGAGGAGCAGTCCTGTTAGGCCACAGAGGAGGGCTTTGCATCCAGTCCTGAAGATACCTGATAAAACAGGA
>REGO01000457.1:805462-897692 GCA_010120015.1 Rhombomys opimus | reverse complement strand
AGAACTGATAGACTAAGATCAGAAGGAAGGAGAGGAGGACCTCCCCTATCAGTGGACTTGGGGAGGGGCATGCATGCAGAAAGGGGAGGGAGGGTGGGATCGGAGGGGAGAAGGGAGGGGCTTATGGGGGAATACAAAATGAATAAAGTGTAATTAATAAAAGTTTAATAAAAAATTTTAAAAAAGACATGGAGAGATAAGGGATAAAAGGCAAATACCTAAATATTGTAAAGACAACATACAGCAAGCCTATAGCCAACATCAAACTAAACGGAAAGAAACTTAAATCAATCCCACTGAAATCAGGGACAAGATAAGGCTGCCCACTCTCTCTGTATCTTTTCAACATAGTGCTTGAAGTCTTAGCTAAAGCAATAAGACAACTAAAGGAAATTAAGGGGATACAAATTGGAAAAGAAGAAGTCAAAGTATCACTATTTGCAGATGATATACTAGTATCATCTGCAAGAGGGACCCAAAAACTTCTACCAGAGAATTTCTTCAGCAAAAAAACACCTTCAGCAACGTGGCTGGATAAAAATTTAACTCAAAGAAAATCAGGAGTATTCTGTATACAAAAGACAAAGGGCTGAGAAAGAAATTAGGGAAACTACACCCTTCACAATAGCCACTAATAATATAAAGTACCTTGGTGTTACTCTAACCAAGCAAGTCAAAGACCTGTTTGAATAAACAAAAACAAAACAAAAAAAAAAAACAAAAAAAAACAAGCAAACAAACAGAAAACCCTTCAAGTTTCTGAAGAAAGATATTGAAGAAGTATTAGAAGATGGAAAGGTCTCCCATGCTCATGGATAGATAGGATTAACATTGTGAAAATGGCCATCCTGACAAAATCAATCTGCCAGATTCAATGCAATTCCCATCAAAATATCAACACAATTCTTTACAGAGCTTGAAACTACAATTCTCAATTTCATATGGAAAAACAAAACAAACTAACAAACAAATAAACATAAAACAGAATAACTAAAACAATCCTCTACAACCACAGATTGTCTGGAGGTATCTCCTTTCCTGATCTCCAGCTATACTACAGAGCAACAGTAATAAAGACTGCATGGTACTGGCATAGAAACAGAATGATGGATCAATGGAATCAAATAGAAGACCCAGAAATAAACCCACACACCTACGGATACTTGATTTTTGGTAAAGCCAAAACCATACAATAGAAAAAAAAAAAAAAACAAAAACAAAAAAAAACAGCACCTACAATAAATGGTGCTGGTCTAACTGGATGTCTATATGTAGAAAAATGAAGATAGATCCATATTTATCACCATGCACAAAACTAAAGTCCAAGTGCACCAAAGAGCTCAACATAAAACCGGACACACTAAATACCTTAGAAGAAAAAGTGGGGAAGAGTCTTGAACTCAGTGGCACAAGAGACAACTTCGTGAGCAAAACACCAACACCTCAGGCTCTAAGAACAGCAATCAATAAATGGGATTTCATGAAACGGAAAAGCTTCTATAAAGCAAAGGATACTGTCATCAGAACAAAATGAGAGCCTACAGATTAGGAAAGGATCTTCACCAACCCTATATCTGAGAGAAAGCTAATATCCAAAATACATAAAGAGCTTAAGACATTAAACACTAACAAACCAAGCAACCCAATTAAAAAATGGGGTATAGAGCTAAACAGAGAATTCTCAACAGAGGAATATCTAATGGCAGAGAAACACTTAAAGAAATGTTCATCCTCCTTAGTCATCAGGGAAATACAAATCAAAACAACCGAGATTTAACTTTACACCCATCAGAATGGCTAAGATCAAAAACTCAAGTGACAGCACATGCTGGAGAGGATGTGAAGAAAGGGGAACATTCCTCCTTGCCTGTGGGAATGAAACTTGTACAACCATTTTAGAAATCAATCTGGTGCTTTCTCAGACAATTAGGAATAGTGCTTCCTCAAGATCCAGCTGTAGCACTCTTAGGTATATATCCAAAATATGTTCAAGTACACAACAAAGACATTTGCTCAATCATGTTTGTAGCAGCTTTATTTGTAAGAGCCAGAATCTGGAAACAACCCCGATGTCCCTCAACTGAGGAATGGATGTAGAAATTGTGGTACATTTACACCATGGAATACTACTCAGCAATTAAAAACAAGGAAATCATAAAATTTGCAGGCAAATGGTGGGAATTAGAAAATATCATCCTGAATGAGGTATCCCAGAAACAGAAAGACACTTATGGTGTATACTCACTTATAAGTGGATATTAGGTATGTAATATTGGATAAACATACTAAAATCTGTTCACCTAAAGAAGCTAAGTAAGAAAGAGGACCCTTGGTAAGATGATCAATCTTTACTTGGAAAGCCAAACAGAATGGACATCAGAAGTGGGAGAAAATAGGGAATAAGACAGCAGCCTACCACAGAGGGTGTCTGAAAGACTCTACCCAGTAAGGTATCAAAACAGATGCTGAGAATCATAGCCAAACTTTGGGCAGAGTGCAGGGAAACTTATGAAAGGAGGAGACAGAAAGACCTGGAGGGACAGGAGCTCCACAAGGAGAGCAACAGAACCAAAACATCTGGGCACAGGGGCCTAGTCTGTGTCTGATACTTCAACCAAGGACCGTGCATAGAGATAACCTAGAACGCCTGCTCAGATGTAGGCCATGGCAGCTCAGTGTAATCCCTAGTAATGGGAACAAGGACTGTCTCTGACATGAACTCAGTGGTTGGCTCTTTGAGCATGTCCATCTGATGGGGAAGAAACCTTACCAAGCCAGAGAAGAGGACAATGCAGCCAGTCCTGATGAGACCTAATAGGCTAGCATCAGAGGGAAGGGGAGGAGGACTTGGGGAGGGACATGGGAGGAAATGAGGGCTGGAGATCGGGATTGAGAGGAAATGAAGGAGGGAGCTACAGCTGGGATACAAAGTGAATAAACTGTAATTAATAAAGAAAATAAATAAATTAGAAAAAGAAAATGGTTAGAACTCAAAAATAAGCCACATAAAATATATACATAATATTGCTTAAGATTCTTATACTAGCCATTGAACTTTGAAAAAAAAGATTAAAATATATTTATTACTGTCATGAAACTGACTTAGAAGGCATGGATTCAACAGTCATAGAAAAAAAGAGAGGGGGATATTTTAGTCATCTATAATTTTCATGTTATGTAGCATGGGGATGAAGACACATCAGCATAAATTTCTTTCAATATCCTTACAAATGTTTAATCAGAAAATAATGCAGTATTTTACTGCCAGCACTAAGAAATTCACAAAGCTAGAGTCCTGCCATTCTTGTTGATCTTATGAATAAATAAGCCTGAGCGTCTTTGCAGCTCATTAACATTCACTTCTCTTGAGCTTCGATTTAAAGCATCCTGTCATATACTTTAAGAAGCATTTCCTGAAATTTATTACTCATTTGATATTTTCCTCATTGGTGTTTATTTATTGGCCAGGATTGTATCGTGAAATCATTTATTCTCATTACCCTTATCATGAGACAAAGGATGATCCCCTTTGTTACTCATATAGATAATTTAGCATTTTAAGAGATCTTAAAAGTTTTTTCTCTCAACTTCCTTCACTCTGTTGGAGGAGGGAATCGAGACATCCTCGGTGGTTAAATGAAATGCTTGTGTCCTGTAATTCAAGGTTGGCATCAGAAGACACTTACCCACTCTTTCTGTTCACTTCCTGTTTTATAGCTCCAAGCTGTTTCACTCCTATGGGAATATTTATAACCTCCTGGCATTTGAAAGCAAGCTAGTGGAAAGATAATTACTTCTCAGCATTTGCTACTGAACAGGAAGAGTCATCCAGACCATGGAGACAGAAGGATGAGTTGACGCTGGTGCCTTTCATCTGCCACGTCCAAATGTTTCTCTTTTTCTAGGCGCTCCCGCCGATTTCAAGTAAAGATGTGTGCCCGCTTAGAGTTGAGGAGATGAGAGAAGGCTGGTGAGAAGTTCACCTGACTCCGGTGGGAACAATCAGATATTCTAGTGCTGAGAGGGGCCTAAGAGCTACCCATCCAGCATGGAGAAGCCTTTTCTCTATAATACAAAGAGGGTCCACCTGCTGAGGGCGTTGACTTCCGTCTGGAAATATTTTCCTCACTCAGTGGGCAGTGTGCTTTTGAAAGGGTGACTCAAAGGGTACCCTGTGGGTGTCTTTTACCCCAGAGAGAAATGTGAACTTCCAGATGGTAAATTTCAAGTAGACACTGAATACACAGTATTCATCTCAATTTGTAGCCATTGCTCCTTAGACAGAAGAAATAAACACAAGATTAAAAACTGCAGGTGGCCTTTGTCTTTCATTCTAAGAACCATGGACCAGAAAGCTACTCAGTTAGAGGAATAATGGACAGATACATTACATCTACTTAAGGAGAATGGATACATGAACTAGCCATATTTTGTGTTACCTCTTCCTTAGTGATTTGTGCTTAAAATGTTGAACTTGTTAATTCTCAGTACCATTCTTAATGTAAGCTACTATCTTCCATGTGCCTGTATTAGGATACCTGCTCTTCATTGTGTCTTATCTCCTGGCTTCACAGCCAGTCTACAGGTAATCTTTATTACCTGTGTTTTTAAACAGGAAAAGAGACTCAGTGAGACTAAGTGACTTAAAAAGCAGAGATAATAAGTAGAAGGACCATACATTATCCTTCATGACTTAATTCTTGAGGCCTGGAGTGAGAGTTAAATAGAATACTCCCTGGAGACCTTGTTCTAAGTCAACAGTTCTACTGATGTCGGTGTATGGCCTGAAGGACTGAGAAGAGAAAGGATTAAAGAAATCACTCTTGTTAAAATGTGATAGCATTAGACAGAGAGATGCCTCAGTGGGTAAGAGCACACTGGCTGCTGTTTCAGGGGAACTTGATTCAATTGCTATCTTCTACATCATGGCTCACAACCACTGGTAACTACAATGACACACAATGTCATGCCCTGTTCTGGCCTCCACTGTCCCCAGGTGTGAGTGTAGTACAAAAATAAACATGCAAGAAAACATTTCTGAAACATTAAGAAACAATTTAAAAAAAAAAAGCAATGGTGTGGTTTAGAGTATTCTGTCTTATAGTAGCTCTATATCCTAGGTTTATTTTTACATATAATGTTATTTTAACTAACATTCATACTGTGGGTACATTAAAGCTTAACTTGAAACATTGAGCTTGGAGTGAATCTAACCAAGCAATCAGCACCAGTGTGCTCCTGCTTTATGCTTGTAACCACTGTGATAGTTCTGCTTACGGAATGAAGAACATGAAATATTTTCATCACAGAAAATAGCTCAAAAAATAAAGTCACTCATTTCTCTTTACTAATGAACTCTAGAAGAAGCATAGTAGTCTTACAAGGTGACAGTTACTGTCTATAAAAGCAAACAAAATAAAGGAATTTAATAAATGGTTTTCATTTGAAAGATACTAAGGGGAGTATAAATCATAGTGATTGTAGATTAGGTTGTATTTCTTTGTATATGATACTAAACACAAAAGCAAACAGAGGAATACATTTAAAAGTAGCATTCTAGGGCTGCTCAGATGTCTCAGTAGGAAAAGGCACCTGTAGCTAAATCTAATGACCCGAGTTTGAGTCCTAGAACTCACACGGTGAAAAGACAAGAACTAACTCTAGCAGGTCATTCTCTGGACCCCATAAACACATGGGCTTAGTGTATGCATGCACATGTGTGTACATGTTCCAAACATATGCAAATCAAATAAATTTTGTCTTGTATTCAGACTACACAAAGAAAACTTATAGCTCAATAATAACTGAATAACTGAAGTGGAACTTTAGAGAAAGCATCAATATCTGTTTGTCTGAGGAAGGTAGGTATTGCCCACTGAATACATAGGATACTCAATATAATTCACCATCAGCAAATTTCATATCCACGTGATTTTATCAACCAACCAACCAACCAACCAACCTACCAACCAACCAAGCAACCAATCAGTTATCAATAGGAACTGTTGGCAGGCAAGGAGGTAGAATATTGCTAGAAAATGAGGTTTCTAGTTTCATGAAAAGGCTGACCATGGAATTGCCATGTTGGAAGCAACTTCAATATATAGTTATGAGCCTGACACAATTTAAAAGTAAATATTTGCTGAAATTTTAATTCTCACTCCAATCCTACCCTTTTGCCTCTTCCCCTGTACCTTAAAGCTAGAGAAACTTGTGAGGAAGGATTCCTTTCGTTGGCCCAGTTGGCCCAGTTGAAAGAATCAAGTGATTCCTTACTTTGTCCTCTTGTGTCAGTCACTGCTCTGTATCCACCTACTGACCACAATAAGAATCCCAGTGGGTTTCCTTTTCTCTCTCACTATAAAGTCATTTAGACTGCTTAAGAGAGAAAATCATAATGAAATAATAGTGTCATTGTCAGCTTTAAAATGCAAACCAAATCTTGACTTGGAGTTCATCTGTTCCTATGGCACATACCTCCTGGGTCTATGACAAAGAGAAACATAAAAAAAAAAAAAAAAAGTTCATAGAAAGAGATGTTCACACAACAATGTTTACACATATGTACCTGAATGTTCATAGGCTTCCTTATTTATCACAGCTAAAATATGTTTGTGTGGAGGGGAGAAGCCTATCAACTGATAAACAAAAGGTAATGTAGTTATACAATAGATGCCGATCATTATGTGTTGTCATAAAAAAAAGAACAGTAAATATCTGTCATTCTTAAAACTTTTACACCAAATACAAGTAACCACACCAAACCAGTTGCAGACTATAATGTTCAATTTGTAGGAAACTTCTAAAACAGTGAAATCCATAGAGACCAAACATGTCAGTGTCCTCACAGTACAGAAAGACACAGGGAAATGACTACATAAGATATGTTGTGTTGGGGTATTGGTGGAAGAAATACCTGAGAATTAAAACCTGTAAAATTACATACATAGATTTGTAGATTTTATTGTAAATTTTTATGAAAGCACATCCTTATGAAAAATAATAAACTGAGATAAAATAAATTTAGAGATCACCTCCCCCTGAGAGAGGAACAGCCTTGCCAGGTCACAGAGGAAGGCAATGCAGCCACTCCTGATAAGACCTGATAGGCTAGGGTCAGCTGGAAGGGGAGGAGGTCCTCCCCTATTACTGGACTTGGAGAGGGGCATGGGAAGAGATGAAGGAATGAGGGTGGAATTGGGAGGGAATGAGGAGGGGGCTACAGCTGGGATACAAAGTGAATGAACTGTAATTAATATTTTAAAAAAAGTAAAAAAAAATAAAGATTACTCATTTCAACAATTTTCAGCAGTGTTTTGACAACCTAATGGTTGCTTCAAAAATTTTTGCTATTTTTTTGCATCCAAAATCAGGATTCATATCCTTGTAATTCTTATCTGGAATGGCTGCTATGAGTAAGCTGAATCCTTATCTATTTACATTTTTTTTACTGTTCCCATTGGAATGCCAGGAAAACAAGCTCACTTCCCAGGTCCATGGTTGTTCATATTCGTCTGTTATAATTTCATATGTACAAACATATATTCTATCTTCCTTTGCATTTTTCAGATAAAATTGTAAAGATAGTGCCCAAATTCTTCTCCACAGTTTTTCCCTCTTTTTGTGCTTACATGAACACTGTGTTGAAAGTTCTGTTCATCACAGAAAATTTTACATTGAACTTTGTGATAAAATGATTTTGGTTCTCTTGTAACTCTATAATTTCATGATCAAAGCTTTGGCAGCAAAATCTTTTTGTAATTTAATCTTTATTTTTTTACATTTATTTTTTTGTTAATTACATTTTATTTGCTTTGTATCCCAACTGTAGACTCCTCCCTCATTCCCTCACAATCCTACCCTCCCTCCCTCATCTCCTCCCTTGCCCCTATCTAAGTCCACTGATAGGGGAGGTCCTCCTCCCCTTCCATCTGACCCTAGCTTATCAGGTCTCATTGTCCTCCTCTGTGGTCTGGCAAGGATGTTCCTCCTCCCTTGGGGAGGTTTCAAAGAACCAGTCACTGAGTTCATGTCAGAGACAGTCTCTGTTCTTCTTACTAGGAAACCCACTTGGATACTGAGCTGCCATGGGAAAATCTTAAAATCATTTTTTTTTTTTTTGTCTTTTAAACATCTATTTAAAATAAGCAAATATACTTGTGAAAAGGCAAAGAAATGAATGAGTGAATGAATTTTAATTTGAGTAAATGAACAAAATGTGTTGGGAGGTATGCAAAGGAAGAAATATTTGAGGTAACATTTTCAGTTTAACTTTAATTTGTTTTAAAATTATTTTAATCAAGTAATTTTAATTCCTCATAGTATTTCTTTCACAATAATTAATGTGAAATCTAGAAACATGTTGCATGAGCAATCTATCTGTGTAACAGCTGTACACAAGCCAGAATCATTTGGGAAGAGAGAACCTCAAGTACAAAAATGCTGCCAATGTAGTGGTCCGTGGGAGAGTTTGTGGTGATTTTTCTTGATTGATGGTTGATGTGGCATGTTCCAACCTGTTGTGGGTATTGCCGGCCCTGAGAAGGTCTTGTGGGCATATAAAAAGTAGGCTGAGCAAGCCTGAAGAATAAGTCACTAAGCAATGTTCTTCCATGGCCTGTTTCCATGTTCCTCCTCTGATTTTCAGCACTGGAGTTCAGTATGAGAGTTATAAGATAAAATAAAGCTTTTCTCTCACAAGTTGCTTTGGTCATGATGAATCACACACTTTTTGGCCATATTGAATCACAGCAATAGAAATCCTAAGTAAGCTACTGCATGGTCTAAAATATCATCATGGCATCATTATGTCTCAGAGACAGTGCCAAAACAAGAATTTAAAATGAAGTTTTACTCCTTCATACTGGATATATTACTGTAGCTCCTCCACTGTAACTAATATTAAAATGAACACATTGTATCCTGCAGTGAGACACAGTGGCTGTGGACTCTGCTAGAGGCAGAGGTCCTTTGACTAAAGTAACAGATAGAAAGCATAAAAATAGGAAGGGAAATAAATAGTAAGGTGATTGCAGAATCACAAAAGAAGAAACACAAGGGGTTGGATGATTTTTTGCTCAATAGGCAGACCAATTAGTAATGAGCTTGGAGCTAAAGACAAGTGCAAGATTGTGTAGTACTTGTAAGAATTATAACTTTTACAGCAAAACAAAGGGATCCATAGCAATAATAACACACTTAGAGGTAATTCCAGCACTTCAGAATGTTGTTCTGTGCCTATGAAACGTCTGTCAGAAGGCGGTATGCTGGATTTGAGTGCCTAGGTCATGGTGTTTTTTAGTGATGGTGTGGATACTTCAGGAGAGGAGGCCTAGTCAGAGGAAGTGGTTGTTAATGATGTTTCCTATGGCTGTCTTCATCATACTCCTGTTCTCTGCTTTCCACATGCCATGGTAAAGCAGACTCCTCTGCCACACTGTGCCACAGACATGGTGTTCTGCCTCCTTACCAACCGGAATCAATGAAACAAATGACCGTGGAGTACACTCTCTGAAACTATGAGACACAATAAATATTTCTCAAGTTGTATAAGCCACAGAGATGCAGAAGTGAGTCATGCCTTATGTAAGCAATAAGCTGCAAAGACACAAATGCAATATGATGCTATTGCTTGTATTAGGCCAGAAGACGTATGAGAAGAAATTATAGGTTGAGCTATATGGGAGTGAAACCACGAAATATAGATTAAAGATGTATGTTTATATGTAACAGAACTTCTAAGTCATTTACTAAAACAAGAAAATCCTATCATCTTGGCATTTGTGGAATGTTTGCATGATTCTGAGTAGCATCCCAGGAATTAAGATTAAGGAGCAAATGATTGGGATGGTGACTTCCAAAGTCAGATTACTTAGAAAATACATTAACAGAAGACTTCCAAAAATAGAAATTCTGAAATTTTCCTCTATATGTGCCTATTCCAGGAATACAGGTGACATCCAAAATCCAGTAGTTTAATTGAAGTCCAACGAACAAACTCTGGTGTGTCGCCATTATCTCTTCAAATAAAATATTTTAAGTTTTCCCTTGGAAATGTGGTGCACTAAATTTGGGAAATAATGAGACTATCACTGAATTCAGAATCCAAATTCTGAGTAGGTTCAACTTGGCAATAGTGGGAGGAGTGTTCTCTTAGCGGAGTCACACACACTCTTTTTTAAAGCTGTCACCTATATTGTCTACATATAGCATGTGGCCATACTGTGGTCAAAGACCTAATCTGGGACCCTGTCTTTGCTCATTTCCCTCTGGTATCTGACATTGCTGGTTCTATCTGCCTACAGGAGGTAATTCCTTTTCACTTTCATGTTCACATATCTTCATCTCTATTCCAAAGCCAATGCTTATCAGATTCTTAAGAAGATGAACACATTTCTCATCTTAATTTATTGAGGCAGGCAACATTTCCGCTATAACAGTAGCTCAGATGTTAATCAGATTTAAAAATTGGCATGATGACAACTTTATGTTGATCTTAAATAGAAAGGAAACCACAGATATAAGGCTTCAAAGTTCACAAAAGCATTTGGTAGGAAAAATATTTTTATTGTTAGGTATTATTAATGCTCAGTTATCTTGTTTAATAAAATGATAATACTAGCTTTCTTTGTTCCCTTTTACAAATTTCAGCAAAATAAATATTCTCTGTTTTTCCCATTTCTCTTCTCAAATTTTTTGTTTTTAAATTTTTGTTTTTGAGGTTATAATTACAGCATTTCCTTTCTCTTTATTCCCTCTAAATCCTTCCATATACCTGCCCATGTTTGTTCTTAAAATACATTGACTTTCTTTTCACTAATTGTTGTCACATGCATACACATATCTATATACATATATATTCCTAAATGTGACTTATTCAATCCATATAATGTTACCTGAATGTATGCTTTCAGGGCTGATCATTTGGCACCAGATAGCTAATTTGTATGGTCTTGAGGAAGACCAACTTCCTTACTCCAGCTTTCCTCAGTTGCCTATATTTGTTCCATGCATAAATAAACATACACACACACACACACACACACACTATATATATATATATATACATATATATACTTTTCTAAAATTTTAGTTTTACAAATCCATGCAATCCAATTTTTGAAACCATTTATTTACATGTGAAATAAATTCTCTAAACATTAAGCAATATGTTTCTTGGCTTAATCAGAACAGAATCACAAACAATATAAAAGCCACTCATTCTCACTTTAATGTAATAAAATGTTACAAAGGTTTCCAGTTTCTCCTGATCCCCCCTTCCCGACACACAACTGAGAACAGACCATTTCTTTCTAAGCTGTATTATTATCAAGGACAGGTGCTGAGATACCACTTCTATGGCAATATTACAAAACAATTACAATCCTTCTTCACAGGGACATTCTCACTTTTTACCTGAACTGAAGCAAGTTGGCAAGATTGGAAAAGCCTGTGTGCTAAAGGGCTAAGAGTGCTAAAGGATAAAGCCAAAGTTTGGTTGAGAGCAAGAAGATAAACCCTTATCCTTTTATGTGGTATAAGACTGAGTTCTGCATGTAGCTTTCTGTCGATGAAAGAGGATCTTTTCCACGAAGAAAGACAACCTCTTTCATGGCTAACCCCTTGAGTCTACCCTCACTAGACTCTGAAGCACAACACAGCTGAATCTGGAATACTTACCCACATTTTTCAGAGAAAATAAATGCATATTGCATAAACTTTGAAGTTTGTTGCATTGTTGTTGCAGAGAAATAGTTAAACACCATTATTTCAGTCTATATAGCCAAACAGAAATTACATCTAAGGAAATTCTCTACCAGAAGGTATTAAGTATCAAAACTCAAATCCTTGTTGAGTTTGTGTTACAGTGATTTCAAATCATTGTTAAGATGATTTTAAAGCGCTTATTATCATTTCAAATACATTTCCTCTTCAAAATATTAAAAGCTTTGAAATCTTCAGTGTCTCAGAAGGATATTTAGTGTATTTTAGCTGAAATTGATTTAGCACAAGAGTTTCCATTTGTCTTTTGTGACAGCAGGAACTTTTGTAAGCCCAGTGTAAGGCCGTTAAAAGGCTTAATTGTCATGCCAAGTTATTTGCATTGTTCACTGCACCCTTCATTAGCATAGCTAGAGCTAGTCATTAGTTCAGACCAGAACAGTCATCGGATAAGAATGTGTGATGACAAATGTGTGATCTTAATCCTGTTTTGAATCGTAGGTCTGAATCCAAACCTGTCCTATGCAATTTCTGATCCTGTTGTGAGTTTGAACCCCTGTGCATACAACAGATCATTCATTGCCACTTAAGCATGTCCTCATTCTGACTTTTACTAGAATAGAAAGGAAATGAAATATGTCATATGTTTATGAGGTGAATAATATGTCATTTCTCTGCAGAGAAAGCCGTCAATTCTGATAGCGCTCCCTGGGTAACTTACAAACTGCACAGGCGAAGTGAGGTGGTTTCCCATCAGACTCTTACCATAGTCACATAACCAGATCCTCATTAAATACAATTTCTTGCTCATTCCTTACAAAGTCAGACAAAAGCTTTAAACTTTTAAACCTCCAGTAATGTCAGTAGGAATGACTCAAATAAAATGATTTCCCTAATTATGTTATTAGAATAAATAACCAAGAATGCTGACTCCAGTATGGCACTGTAAAAATATAAAAACAAAAACAATGACATTTTAGTCCCTGTGATGCAGCAATTCATTGTTTCTGTCATAGCAAGCTACCTACAGCTAAATCATCCAAAAACCCTGATCACTGGTTACTGAGTTTCAGTTAGATAGGAGCAAATAGTTTCTGTAGTCCAGTGCACAATGAGGGGGATACAGATGGTGACTGTGCACTGTGAAACTAAAAGAAAAAAATCTAGAATTAAGGATTTTAGAAGCTTTTAATCAGGAAGAAAATAGTGATGACTTGAAATATTTAAACTGACTTAAACTCTACATAATGTGTAGATGCCTCAACATGGCTGATGACAGCACATTAATGTATATAATACACATGTTTCATGCACTAGTTTGAAAATAAATTTATTTAAAAGCAAAATAGTAAATTGGTTGAGTATCTCTTTTCCATTATTATTTTATTAGAGGTCACCAAATATTTTAGTTTAGAATATCAATTACATACTGAATGCATTTTGCTACAAATTTTTATTGTGACCTAAAACTGTCAACTACTGATCTATCTTTCCAGCTCCTCCATAGATTTTTTTTAAATCTTTTCCTTTATTTTTAAAATTATAATATAATTAGAGCTTTTTCCTTTCTTCCCTCCATAAAAACTTAAGCAAACCTCTTCTCTTCTCTTTCAAATTCGCACCCTCTTTTCATTGTGTTACATTCGTATATGCATATATGTGTTTACAACATACACACACAAATATACGTACAGTTGTATGCTTCCCTGGGGAACACTGTTTCTCCCATTCTAAGCATCCTTAGCTGCCTGTAATCTGGTCGTGTCTTTGTGTTGTGTTGAAGCCTCATGGGTTTTCCCCTGTCTACTTCAGTGTATCAATTGGTGTCATCCTTGTTCAGCTTATATGTAGGCGGTCATATTGGTGAGACCTTATGGATGTATAATCTGACATAATTAGAAAAGACAGTTTATATTTTTATTTTTTTTAACTGTTCAACTCTGAAGATGGAGTCTGAGTTTTATTTTTTTTACAATTTTTATTTTTTTATATTAATCACAGGTTATTTACTTTGTATCGCAGCTGTAGTCTCCTTTCTCATTCCTTCCTCTTACCACCCTTCCTCCCTCATTTCCTCCCTGCCCCTTTCTAAGTCCACTGATTGGGGAGGTCCTCCTCCCCTTTCATCTGACCCTAGCTTATCAGGTATCTTCAGGACTGGCTGCAGTGTCCTCTGTGGCCTAGCAAGGCTGCACCTCCCCCTGGGGGGTGGGGTTCAAAGAGCCAGCCATTGAGTTCATGTCAGAAATAGTAAAAGACAGTTTTATAACACACTTCCTGATCTTCTGATTCTTTCTATCTTCCTGACTCCACTATATTTGACTGGTTGTGGTTTTTCTCCAATAATCTTCATCTGTTGCAAAAAGAAGGTTCCTTTATCGAGGTGAGTATTATAATTATCTGTGCATATAATGACAGTTACTTATAGTTCGGGATTTTGCTGATATAGTAAAGTGGAAGTTGCAGGTTCTCTTCCAAACTCCTCTAATTGTCCTGAGTTGTTGACTAGGTCTTAAGAACAAGGCATGATTTTCCCCTCTTATTGAATGGCTCTTAACTCCAATTAAAATCTGTTGGTTATGCTCAAAGTATGTAGACACTACTACCCCTTTCATTTTTTTTTTTAGATTTATTTCTACGTGTGTGTGTGTGTGTGTGTGTGTGTGTGTGTGTGTGTGTATGCATCTGTTTGAGTGTGTGTGTGGATAGAAGAGGGAGTCACATCCCTTAAAATTGTAATTGCAAGAAATTGTAAACCACCTTAAGTACGTTCTGGGAAATTAACTCCAGTCTTCAGAAAGAACAAGAAGTGTTCTTTTTTAATTAATGATATTTCTTAATTATAATTTATTCATTTGGCATCCCAGTTGTAACCCCCTTCCTCAGGTCCTCCCAATTCTGCCCTCCCACCCTCTTCTCCTCCCATGCCCCTTCTATAGTCAACTGATAGGGGCGGTCCTCCTCCCCTTCCATCTGACTCTAGCCTATCAGATCCCATCAGGACTGGCTGCATTGTCTTCCTCTGTGTCCTGGCAAGGCTGCTCCCCCTCTTAGGGGGAGGTGACCAAAAAGCCAGCCTCTGAGTTCACGGCAGAGATAGCCCCTGTTCCCCTTACTAGGGTACCCACTTAGACACTGAGCTAGGATGGGCTACATCTGTGCAGGGGTTCTAGGTGAAATCTCAGGGTCGTTTTGATTTGCATTTCCCTGATAACTAAGGATGTTGAACATTTCTTTAAGTTTTTCTCTGCCATTCTATATTCTTCTATTGAGAATTCTCTGTTGAGCTCTGTACCATATCTTTTAACTGTATTGCTTGATTTGTTGCTTTTTAACTTTTTGAGTTCTTTATATATTCTGGATATTAGCTCTTTGTCAGATATAGGGTTGGTGAAGATACTTTCCCAGTCTGTCAGCTGTCCTTTTATTCTGATGATAGTGTCCTTTGCTTTACAGAAGCTTTTCAGTTTCATGAGGTCCCATTTATTGACTGTTGATCTTAGAGCCTGTGCTGTTGGTGTTCTGTTCAGGAAGATGTTTCCTGTGCCAGTGAATTCAAGGTTGTTCACCACTTTTTCTTCTAACAGGTTTCATGATCTGGTTTTATGTTGAGGTCTTTGATCCATTTGGACTTCACTTTTTTTGCAGGGTGATAATATCAATCTATTGCTCTTAACTACTGAGATACCTCTCCAGAACCTCTACTAACTTTCAAATATAAAACTTTGCTGCTTTGTATTTTATTCATTATTTGGTTATTTAATCAAAGTCATGTGCTAATCAATAAAATGAGAGAGCTAGACAAAAGGGCTTCCCTGAGACTGGAAGAGTGTACTTTGTAGTGACCTGTTGTATTCAGTTTGAAGGTCAAAATGATGGTCATAAAGAAGACAAAGAAGAAAACTACAAACTAAAGAAAAGCCCACTGAAGGATCATTTTTACTGAATTTACCATAATTCTATATGTTTATTACCAAAAAAGTAACTTGGCTATTTCATTGACTGAATCATTTGGTAAATGAACAGTGGTTTAATGTATCAAAAACATGACTCACTTAAACTTCAGAAAACAAGTGGCCACTTACTGTATTACAAATAATGTTCTAGAGAGCAATATTCCAGCAGTAGCCCTCTAGGCATGGGTTTTCTGTGTGTTTGCTTCCTTTGTTTTCCAACAAAGTGTGTAGTTAAGAAGGTAAATATTATACTGAAGGTGTAGCTCATGGATATTTTGTTTGTCTAGCATGTGCAAGATCTCAGGTTTAATCACCAGCTACAATATATATGACAGTTCAGCATTTTGTATATACAATCATAGTTATTTCTGCATAATGTTCATATACATCTACTTAAATATATTATCATGATCTATAATTGTTTAAAAAAGAAGCATAGTGTATCATAAGAACATGTTAGGATATTTCTGCTGTTATATTTGAAGGAAACATTCACATGAAAGTTGAATGTTTTATTCATGTCTAAGACTTTAGACATAACACATAGTGTATCCAAAGGAAGGCTACCAATATTCTTCATGTTTTATTTTTGTTGTAGCTTTGTGTGTGTGTGTGTGTGTGTGTGTGTGTGCTTGCTTGCTTGTTTTTTTTTTGTTTTTTGTTTTTTGTTTTTTTTTTTCATAGCACTGTTAATGACCATGGAAAGAATTTTGAAAGAGTAAGGCATGATCAGACTGTCACTTTGAAACTATGTTCTAGTAAACGGGTGGAGAAGGAATATGTCCTCTTATTGGTAGCAAATATTGAAGATCTGAAGCTGTCCTGGATTAATGTGAAGGATGAGGAGAGTGTGTGTAGTTTGGAAATGAGAACTGGCAGGCTTTAGGATGGATTGATTATGAGTAGTCATGAGATAGAGCAATCCAAGTGAATGCACGGCATCATACAGTTAAAAAGAAGGTACTTCTGATATGTGTTAAATTGTTGTTTGTACCCTTAAGGTATATTCTGTGAGGGTAACTTTTTTCAATTCTCTGTAGTTCTATCCAACAAAAACATATATGTGTATTTTTAACCAGGTCATTCCAGTAACTACTGAAGATGTTATAAGTCATTTCTGATAATGTAAAATGACCATGCCACAGTTTAGAATTAAGAAAGACCATTGGTGCTTGGCTTGATATATGAAATTAATCTCTGTTGGTTTTTCAAACTATTCTTGTTTAGTTTATAATTCCCACTCCTTACTTCATAGTCTCTGAATGCCTATATGCCATCTGTTCTGACATAACTAAGACTTTGAAATATAAATGGAACATTTGTTTTTGATAAATCAGAAATAACAACGATGTTATATGAAGTAGTATAGATTCATATGATTTTCTGAGGCATATCATATTTACTGGGGCAGCTGATGAGTCCAGCTGTGGAGAGATGTCATGGTTTTTAGATATTTGTGGTTTCCCCCTGATCACTGTCCACTTAGTCTGACTGCTGAGACCAGGAACAGCCTCTACCTTCTGAAAAGAAAGGAACATTCTACACTTACTGGAGTGTTTGCCGTAGAAACCAAGGCTGTTGTTTAACCTCGTAAGGTCATTAGCACTGCCATTGCTTTCATTAACAGCAGTGATCATAAACTTAAATACCTTTTGAGTATCATGCTCAGCTTCATTTTCCCCCATAAAGTCTGTGTTTAAGTGAACAATCTTGAAGCAATGGAGGTTTTCTTCATCCATGTGGCAGCTCACAACCTTCTGTAACTGTAGTATTAGAGGATGCAATACCCTCTTCTAGTTTCTGTGATCATCAGACATGTAGGAGGTATACATATATAGACATAGGCAAAAGTCATATAAATTAAATACAAATAAATATTTGTAAAAAGAGATTCTAGTGGATTCAAGGTCCTATTAATTAATATTTATATCTTTTATTGTGTTAAGATAGTTGAAAGCAACAATCATGGGCCAGGAAATAAAAAAACAATAAATAGAACCATATTGCTTCTCAGTGCAAGAATGCAAGTTAGAGCTGGGTGTGGTGGTGCATGCCTTTAATGCCAGCACTCAGGAAGGCAAGACAAGCTGATTAATGTAAGTTCAAAGCTAGCCTGGTTTACAAAGTAAATGCCGGACAACCAAGGCTACATAGAGAAACCCTGACTCAAAAAAAAAAAAAATGTATATCACAACTACCTGATACATTTTCATCATTTGGATCTTTAGTAAAAATGGATTATATTATATTAATTTTATAATTTTTGTATTTTCTACCTTTGTGATTATGATAAGAGAATGTTATTAAATTAAATATACGTTATAGGGCTTAAGAATAATTACTAAATAAAATTATTTTTTTTCTGCTCCAACATTTAATGGTTATAGTTCATAAGACACCCGGTATCTCATATAAGTTTAGTAACTAAAATATTGCTAGATTTAAGACTTAAATTTAAAATAAATTTAAATGCCTCATAGATCTTTGAAATGGTTGTTAATAAGTTGTCAGTTGTCAGGATGTTTGTGTGTCTTCAACCCACCAAAAACATTTTTTTTTATAGATGTTAAAGAGAAATTCTAAATGATCATTGACTCGGGTCTATTGAGGTAGACCTGCCCTTTATTAAGGGCTAACATTATTTCTAATGCCCCAAGAACTAGAAAATGTGTACTTTATATGTGGCTGTTATTCAAATTCCTCGAGAGAAAACAGAGGTCTCTTCATTTTCAGAATTCTCTCTTACCTGTAATGAAATCAAGCAGCTTGTAACTGTGAACTAGCAACGTGGGGTAATCCAGACTTGATATTTCATATTAAACGGAAGCCTCTCAGTTGTTGCTTATTAGTATTTGCTCAGTCTTCCCCAAAGCTGAGTGAGTGAATACTGCCTCTCTACCACCTCTTCCCTGAAGTGAGCAAGGCATTTCATTTCCAACACTTACTCTTCTAACCACAGTCCATCAAAGGCTGCGGATATTATACTCAGAGTTCTGAGCTCAAAAGTCTTGACAAAATAATCAGCACTTACAGCAAATTGCCAGAGAGAATGGGGGAAATAGACCATTTTAAGTCTTTCTGACTTACTGAAATACCAGCCTGGAATTACAGATGGAATTCATGGAAAGTCCTTGAAAACTCTGCAATTTAACAACCGCCTCAATGAATGTCCCTCAGCAATGACCTTCATTATAGAGGAGCAGGGTTTCAAGTTCACTACCCAGCAGGTTAAGCTTATTTCAAGCATGGTTGTCTACAAATTAAACCAACAAACAGAAAGACTCCTAATAGGGGCCAATTTTTGAAATAGGTTTCAATGGGCCTGGAAATCCAAATCTGATCTTGGAGAAGAGAGCTGTGCTGATTGTTGCTGAGTATGAGCCTCACCCTTCCTCCACTGCGATGGGTTTTCAATAAGACCATGGAGAAGCTCATTTGCAGTGGGAGTTTAGGCTCAAGAGTCACTTTGCCCCGGGCTGTTCTCTCCTCAGTCTTCCTGGAGAGAGTGAAGGTGAGAGTGACAATTGCCAATGGCTCTCACAGGTGTCTCAGACATATTTTCAACAACTTCAATTCTTAGTAAGAAAATATCACTGTAATAAGTTTACTATAGTGTTAATGCCTTAGAAAACTTGACACAATGAAAAAAAATGCAAGTTGCTACACAATCATAAGTAAGTCTTTGCTGAGTCTCTAACGGACGTCATTTTACTTTCTCTTGCTCTATCTATCTATCTATCTATCTATCTATCTATCTATCTATCTATCTATCTATCTGACCATCATTTATCTATCATTCCTAACACAAATAATATCATTGCAAGCTAATTAACTACCTACAAAGATCTTTTACAATGTCATAAACCATACCTGAATCTCATAGTGCAACATTTTAGGAATGAATATACTCTGAAACATTTTTTTTTTCTGTTTTACTGTGTGTTTTAGTTTTAGAAGGTATTATTGTTGATAAAGAAAAATAGGAAGAGGTCTTCCCCAATCAGTGGACTTGGAAAGGGGCAGGGAGGATATGAGGGAGGGAGAGAAGGTTTGGGAGGGAATGAGGGAGAGGGATAAAGCTGGGATACATAGTTAATAAGACGTAACTAATAATATAAATAAATAAATAAATTTAAAAAGAAAAATAGTTTGTTTTAAAAATAAAACTATTGGTGGAAGAAAGTCATATCAATTACCATTACCAAGATATCATATCAACCTTCAAATAAATTAACACACTAAAACAACAAACAAATAATTAAATGTCTCAATATTTCACTTCTGGTCACCATCTATAACATTTATTTTCTTTATTTCAGGAAACATCTTCCCAGTTCTCTATATGCAATGTCTGCCATCAGTTACTTTGTATTCTTTCTTGTAAGCATTCTAACAATTTTAAAACTAATTTTACTGTTTTGAGATTACAATATAATTACATAATTTTACCTATTCCATCTTCCCTCTCAACCCTCTCATACTCCTCTACCTGCTCTTTCAAACTTATGATACTGTTTATCATTGTTTTTATACACATACACACAGACTCCTAAATACGTAAGTGCAAATTGGTCTGTTTAATATATATATTTATATATTTGTTTATATATATATTTATATTTATATAAATAAATATTTATATATATATGTATATATATATATATGTATATATATATATGTATTTCAGGTCTGACTATTGGTATTGTAAAAATTAATTGGTGTGCTTTTTTAAGGAAGAATATTTTTCTAGCTCTCAGAATACCTTGCTTGCCTGTAGTTTTTTGCATAGAGTTCAGTTCTAACTAGCTTTCCTCCTGTCCCTTTTAGCAGGTCTATAGCTGTGGTTCTTGTTCATGTTTTTGCACCCATAACTCTTGTTTCTCAAATCTATTAGCTTAGTAACTCCATGGCTAACTCTTGG
Source organism: Rhombomys opimus (assembly GCA_010120015.1). Classification (NCBI taxonomy): domain Eukaryota; kingdom Metazoa; phylum Chordata; class Mammalia; order Rodentia; family Muridae; genus Rhombomys; species Rhombomys opimus. The sequence continues at coordinate 877,094 of REGO01000457.1, read as the reverse complement.
TTCAGTATCTTCTAATAACCTCTTATAATAGCCTCCATCATTTTTTAATTTTAATTTTTATGTTAATTAGAGTTTATTCACTTTGTATCCCAGCTGTAGCCCCCTTCCTCATTCCCTCCCAATATCACCCTTTCTCCCGTTCCTCCTCCCATTCACCTCTCAAATTCCACTGATTGGGGAGGTTCTCCTCCCTTCCATCTGACCCTAGCCTAGGAGGTCTCATCAGGATTGGCTGTATTGCTTTCCTTTAAGGCATGGTAAGGCTACTCCCCCATCAGGGTGAGGGTATCAAAGATCCAGCCACTTAGTTCATGTCAGAACCCACTTAGACACTGAGCTGCTGTATAGCCTTGGTTGTCCTGAAATCTCTTTACAGAGCAGGATGGCCTCAAACTCATAGAGAACCGCCTGCCTCTGCCTCCCCTAGAGCTGGGATTACAGGTGTGTGCCACCATGCCTAGCCAGTAATTCTTACCTGTTTTTCTTTTATATTTTAATTTTATTTATATATTTATTTGTTACAATTTATTCACTTTGTATCCTGCTGCAGCCCCCTCCCTAGTCTTCCAGTCCCACCCATTCTCCCTCTTCTAGCCCTATGCCCCTTTCTCTAGTCCTCCTGATAGAGGAGGACCTCCTCTCCTTCTATGTGACCCTAGCTTATTAGGTTTCATCAAGGCTGGCTCCATTATCTTTCTCTGTGGCCTAGCAAGGCTGCACCACCCAGGTGTAGGTGACCAAAGAGCCTGCCACTGAGTTCATGTCAGAGATATCTTCTGTACCCCTTACTAGGTATCCCACTTGAAAACTAAGCAGCCAATTGGCTTTCTTTCAACAGGGATCTAGGTCCTCTCTATGCATAGTCCTTCGTTGGGAGTATCGTTTCTGCAGGTCTCCCCTTGGGCTTAGGCTTTTTGGCCCTGTTGTTTTTCTTGTGGTGTTCCTATCCCCTCTGGAAGTAGGAGAAGACAAGGAATAGGACAGAGGACCTCTGAAAGATTCTGCCCACCAGAGTGTCTGAGGAGATAGTGAGACTTATAGCCAAACTCTGGGCAGTGTGCTGGAATCCTTATGAAAGAAGAGAGAGATTCTTACCTGTTTTGAAATTACATTTTATTTAGTATGTGTGTGTGTGTGTGTGTGTGTGTGTGTGTGTGTGTGTGTGTTTATATTATGTGGGTTCTGAATTTGAAATAAGAATGTAAGATTTGGTGCCATGCTGCTAGCCTTTTCATCTTGTTTCCTTCTTTTCCTGTCTTCAGAAACACCATTGCTATTTGTTCTTCTATACATTTGCTCCTCTATTTTAACATCTTACATCCTCGTCACACTCAGAGAAGTCATTTGGTTCCTAGAGTAGGAGGAAGGCTCTTCTTCCCCGTGTAAACTCAATTTTATCCAAATTTCATGTTGTAGACAGCATCTATATTTTCACAAATCACATCCTTTTTTGTTTCTTTAGAGATTGTATGTTTCTTAAGACATCTATGTAGCTCTGACTGGCCCAGATCTCACTACATAGAGCAGGCTGTCTTTGAACTCTGCCAGCCTCTGCCTCCTGAGCACTAATACTAAAGGCATTCATATGCTACGATGCTCAGTAAAATCTTACTGTTAATCTCCAACCTAACCTTACGTTCTTAAACTCATTTTTCTATGTAAGTACATGTCTAAAATTCATTTAATCTCTTTAGCTTACATATTGTCTCAGTGTAACATCTAAAGTTGCATTTGTTAAGTTGAACTCTATGGCTTATGCTGTAATTCCAAAATTCAGTGAATGGTAGAAGGAAAATCAGGAGTTCGAATTCATCTTCAGCTATTTAGCAAACTGAAGTCAGCCTAGGGCATATGAAACCCTGTCTAAAAACAAACCAAAATGAAAAAGTCAGGTACTGAAATGTAATCCCCCGTGTTAAGATATTAATAAGTTGGAAACTTAATTGATTTATGGTGTTCAGAAGTAGGGACTTTAGTTTATGTAAATTCACTTTGGGGAGCTTGAAAGGATTGCATCTCAATGATTTCAAAAAAGAAAGTGAGATAAAGGGAAACATACATGCAAGTGTTTGTTGTCTCATACCATGAGATGTCCTGAAACCATTCAAAACATGAGCAGCACAAATATCGTGTTGCAAGAAGTGGAATCTCTAATCTCTATATTCTAGGATACACATGTATTTTTAAATATTATTTTTTATGTGTATGGGTGTTTTGCCTTTGTGTCTACACACCAAATGCATGCAAAACCCACTAAAACCATAAGAGAGGATCAGATCCCTGGGCCTGGAGTGACAGATGGTTGTCAGCTGTTGTGTGATTGCCTATAATCAACTTTGGGTTTCTTGGAGAGCATCCAGTGCTGCTAACCACTGAGCCTTGCTCCTGCCCTTAGGTAAAATTTTTTAAGCTGGAGAGAGTTTTGTATACATTTGAGACTGGTCTTAAACTCATGGTTCTCCTACTTCAGAGTCCTAAATGCTTGGGTTACAGGTTTGTGCCAAATTTTTTTTTGTTATAAGATTATTTCACCTATGAAAGGCAGAACATTTATTGTGCTAACATAAAATAAATTGATTTATAAGATCTCAAACCAAGCTTTTAATATAGAGAGAAGAGCTGGAAAAACACAAAACATCCACATATTGAAATCTTGCAACTAAATCCATTAATTTAGGTTATTAATCTGGTGCATTTAATATGATTGGATAACCGTAATTCAAATTACCACCCTTTGCTGAGTATAAAAATAAAAGCTCATGTTCATCTGCTGTATGAATTCCTTATCAATAGGTTTTTTATTAAATCGAAAGAACGGGATAGTAGGGTGTAAGGCTACATGACTTCAAAAGTTAGATCTATGATTATATACAAAGCTTTAGTGACATTGATAGGTCACTGTGTTCCCATTACTTGCAAATGGGTTTGACATTCTCTCCTATTCCAGATACTGACCTTGTCATAAATAACGTCACCATCATCATCATCATCATCACCATCTCCTCTCCATCACCATCATTACTATCATCATTAGCAGCAGCAGCAGCAGCACCACACAATGCAAACTGTAATGAGAGTCATGCTGACTTTTTGTGTCCAAAATCTGTCTTATATTTCTACATTTGTTGTTGTTCTATATATGAAGGGATAATAAAGATAATTTTAAGCTGAGTGCCCATCTATAGATACCATTCTGCAGCAGCTTTAAATAGAACTTTCAGGGTATTTCCTATAAGAAGTGTTTCAGTTATCACGCCATCTTTACAGTGTAGAAGAATAAAAGAAGACATATTATAAAACGATCAGTTACAGGCTGCAGAGTTGTTAGTTAGATGATAGACATGTGATTTCAGTAGGTGTTCTTTCCTTCGCAAAACTGTACTCTAGAATTTTCTAAAAATTTATGGCTATCTATAATTAAGGCAGCAGAAATCACTTAGTTCACTGGCCTTTGAAAATGGCTCTGAGAAAGGACTTCACTTTTGCAGGCACACTTACCTCTACAGGCATTCCTACTCATGATATTTTTCTCTTTTCTTTGCAGGCCAAAGTCTCCTAGAATTTATATGTTAATTGCATGTCTGAGCAGAAACGGGACACTTTTGAAAACCTCTCTTGTTCTGATCTAACAATACAATATTTAAAACGTCCATGAGGCAAATATAAGTGAAAATTATTTTAGACACTTTAAACCCAGTGGCATTTTTAAAACGATTTGTGAGGGTAGCAATTATCTCCTTAAGAGAAAATAGTGGTCATAAATAGGCTCTGAGTTTATATGGAGAGCAGTAAGACAGATGTATATTACATTTCAGCCATTGTATCTATCAATCAAGTTTTCCTAGTGGAAAATTGTAATTAATCTCTGAATGAATCATTAATTCTAAGGTGCCACAAAAACAAACACTAATGACCTTTATAGCAGTATTTTGGAAATCTCAAATAAACAGACAGCACTTTATAGTGTTATTTCCTTGGAACATATAGAAAGAATAACCATGCAAATATAAAAGATACTAGATAATGATTTCTTTTAAAAACTTTACATAGATGAGGAAACACTGAATGAGAATGACTTCCAGAGATGTAGCAGAGAATCCATACCCTGCAATCTATAACTCAGGCACCCATCCATCTGACTTCTAAGATTGCTTGCTGGCTCCAATGAATTTTCCTATTTTGGATTTTTACATAAGTATGTACGCATGTCCTTGTATATAAACACGCATGTGTGGAAGTGTGTACGTGCGTGTGAAAGTTGGAGGTTGGCATCTTTGTGTGGCACTGTCCATCATATTTTTAAGACAGGCTCTCTAACCATACCTGAATCAGCAAGACTTGCTGAAGACCAAGCTCCAGCAAGGCGCCTACCGCTCCCATCTGTTAGCTACAATCATGGGCACTGCCACTCCTAGCTTCTTCCTTGGGTACTGGAAATTGGAGCACACGTCTTCATGTTTACCCATCAGGAACTCTACCATCTCAGACAACTCCCCAGCCCTTCAGCTTGTATTTTTATTTGAAGAGTCATTTTGTCAGCTAAACTTCTTTCCCATTTCACAGATTCTTATAGGAAAAGAAATACAACGTTGCAGTCAGTTCACATTATTCTCTAGTTTCTGATACTTTGAATTAAAATAACCAGAGCCAAGCATTTTAAACCATCATCTCTCAATATTTTTTTTTGAACTCAGTCCTCATATGAATAGATGAGCTGGGGTGTCTCTGTAGAGGGGCTCCCCTATTCTGAGGAATATGGGGATGCAGAAGGGGGTAGGGCTGGGGTAAGATGACAGAGGGACCTATGACTGAGATGTAAATTGAGTTAATTAATAAAAAGAGAAAGTGAGACATCTAATATCCTTGTGCATCATAGAATAAAGCAAAACTCACAATGTGGGTTTTATTTGCCCCTCCCTCCCCAACTCATTTGCATACCATAACTCACTGCCTAATAATTTAAAGCTATTTTACCCTAAAGTCAACACAGATAGGAGTAGTTTTAGCCAGTATGTTCAGCCAAACAGCTGTTACTACTACTCAGTATTAATTATACATAAAAGCCAGAGAGTGCTATTTATGGCTGCCTTGGGACAGATGCATTTATACTGTACAGTCAGGGTGCCCCATGGGCTGCTGCTTCATCATTTCTCATTGAATTTAAAAAGCAATCTCCAGATTTATTTCAGGTGGGGGTCTCTGAACTCAAGGGCCACCTTGATTGAACTGGTCTCAATGGTCCCTTGTCTCATCCCCTGAAAGGCTGCTGGCTTTCGAGCATGATTAGGCTCTGATTGATGTGTGCACCTTAAATCATCTCCCTGGAAGTCCATGAAGAATGAAATGTCACAGAACGGCATGAGCTCAGATAAATACATCAGTCGAATCAGCTCAAGTGCATGTGAATGCTGACCAGGAGCTCAGCCCAGTCTCCTGCCTCACTTCTAAATATAAGATTGGAAAAGCATTATCTCAACACTTGAGACTGGCTTACAAACCAGCGGCATTCACATGGTCCTGAATTATAGATTATGCCTATCAGAGACAACAGCCCCCAATAAGTACGCACGCACACACACGCACACACACACACACACACACACACACACACACACATATGAAGAGAGACAAAGAGAGAGAGGCACACACTCACAGATGTACATGTACATGCATACACGGAACGTCACTGAAACTTTAATGTTCTCCTTCATGAGTTCCCAATTTGTTGTGGAATTTTAAATTAAGGAATTGGTTCATAGTCCTATACATAGGTAACATACCTAGCAATTAGATGCTCTACCATCTGCCATATCCTCCTCCCTGTTCTTCACTTGTGAATCACTTTTCTCCTTGTTTTTAATATTCTGGTACACTCTCTCCTTGTTACTTCTTCCCTCTTTGACCTATTGCTGATTTCTCCCGCCTCTTTTTCCCATTAAGCTTTGTCCTTGAACCAGAGGGCTCAAAAATAGCTAGGTTAGATGTTTATTATAGTGATAATGTGTGTGGACAAATGATAAAATCCCTTTTCAACAATGAGCGGTTTGGCTACTAAATTATATGTTTTCCTTCTGAAATATGAAACGTCCATACCTCATGTCTCACAGCAACACAAAGGATATAAGTACTAGACAGAAGCCACGCTACCCTGCTGATGTTTCTTTTTAAGTTGTGAAAAAAAAAAATTAAAAGTGTGGAGGGAGCTATTTCTGGGTAAATTCAGAACATAACAGTTGTTTAGAAGTCCATAAAAATACTAAAGATTTAAAAAAAAATTGACAATGAATTCCAAGTAATCTATAACCAGTACTATCTAATTCTACTACCAACTTACTTTTTAACCTATATTTGCAAGCATCTTAGGAAGAAAATTATTTTCATGAAAGTCAGTAAAGTCATTGAAGTAATTTACATATCTACTAGAGGATAAGAATAGAATTTCATGTTGCATGAATTGGGACTGGAACCTCAATTTTATAGAATCAGTATGAGTCTGTATTTATATTCTCTGTCTTTCATTATTTCAGCACTCTGTGTATGATTGACCTGTCCATTCACACAGTGAGACATGGGGGCACTGGGCTGTGGTTTTTGTCAGACTGAATAGCACAGTTTTTGAGGAAATAGCATGTTTTGACCATACTTATGATGGAAGGCAGCATGGTTATGATGTGAAATTAAATTTATTTTAGTTAATAAATATTATACTTTACCTTAGAAAAATTGACTCGAGTGTTAGTAGGACCAGCAGTCTGTTCTCCTGCCAAGTTCTTGAGGGACATGTCTTTCTATAAGTCACATGAAATCAGAGATGATACATGTGTTCTTACTTGCCTATTGTTACAAGAAGGTAAAAGAAAGATGGCTCATGCAAATTTGGCAAATTGTGTCATCGTAAGTAAAGATATATCAGAAACAAATACGTGCCTCTGCTTGGTGCATTGGTAATTGGTTCAAAGTAGAGAGGCTCTTTATTCTCCTGTGCTTTTGATGATTACAAGAATGAATCCCTTTAACACGTCTGTGTCATCTTTGAGTAAACCTCATAAGTATGCAATACATGTCAATTTATATTTATCAAGTAATATTTCCAGGAGGGCATACAAAGAATGATAGGAGGCATTTCCTGAAGGATCTTTGTAGGTGGTCAAAGAAACAACGTGATTAATTGATCTTTTTAAGGAAGGAATGAATGCAGTCAATAGCAACAAAGATGAAATTAACCTCTACTTGCAAAATATGAGCTAAAAGCATACACAATTCATTTTAAACATTGAGGAAAATAACGTTGATGTCAGAGAGAGCTAGTATACAAGTGAGATTTAACTTTAACTTCATGTGCAGTCCTAGAAAAGTTAGTCTCTGTGAATTGTGGGAATGAAAAATGTATTATATCAGCACTAAAGACGCTACTAGTTAACACTTACCCATAAAAGGCCATTTCTTTCTGCCATTTATCCTATTAGTTTCAGATCTTTTCCATCTAAATTTTATGCAACCTAAGATGAAATCTTGTTCTAATTCAATTCTAGCTTAATAAAAAAACTGATTTATTTTCAGTCTTCTTCTTAACTTATGAAATCTGAAAGCCTAATCTGCTAAAAGATTAGCATTCCATATGAAAATGCTTACCATAGTTAAAATACAAAGTTACAATATTAACCAAGATTGATTCAGACATTGTTTGCCTTTGTAGCACCATAGAATTTACTTTACTAGGGAGAATGAGGTTTTTCTTACCAGTTTTGAAACAACTGCATTTATTGACTTGATTGTTTTCATGTTTAAAGAAGTAAATGATAACCTTTATCTAATATTCATAAAGAAGAATGAGAAATTCATTCTCAATTTTCATCTGTTTTTGAACATTGTTATATATTTAAAACATGAAAAAGTGCTACACAACTTTCCTGGAATCATAATCTTGTCCAAGTAAATTGCCATTTCCCTTTATTATATATAATAATAAATTATATATAATATAATATATTCTTCTATGAGACTGTTTATCCAACTGTTTATATGCATGGATATAACCTACAACCCCTGCTCAGACATGGTAGCTCAGTCTCCAAGTGGGTTCCTTAGTAAGGGGGACAAGAATTGTTTCTGACATGAACTCATGAGCTTCCCCTTCCTCCTGAGGGAGGAGCAGCCTTGTTAGGCCACAGATAAGGACATTGCAACCATCCTGAAGATACCTGATAAGCTAGGACCAGATGGAAGGAGAGGAGGAGAGGATGACACACCCTCTCAGTGGACTCAGAAGGGGGCAGGGAGGAGATGAGGGATGGAGGGGAGGACTGGGAGGGAAAGAAGGACAGGGCTACAGCCTGGATACAAGTGAATGTATAAAAGTATTTAAAAATAAAAAAATTAAAAAAATAAATCAATAGTAAATATTAACCTACAGCAGTGTCTAAATAAATATTAAAGAGAATTAAAGAAAATACATTGGAATGCACCCAGACACCAATGATTGTGAAGTTGTGATGTTTTGTTTCTATTATCTGTATTTTATTATTAATTAATTCAATTTACATCTCTGTCATGGGCAACTCCTTCCTCTCCATCCAGTCCCATCCTCCCTCCCTCTTCTCCCCTCTCCTATTCCGTAGCCTAGGGGAACTCCCCTACCCAAATACCCCAGCTCATCTATACACATGAGGACTGAGCTGTCTGTGGCATAGTAGTACAGTCCCATTAGAGGATATAGTCCATGTCAGAAATATCTCCCACTCCCCTAACTAGTGGACACACCTGCAACCTGAGATGCTCATCTGCTACTTAGAAGACCTGGGTTCAGACATTCACTGTCCTTGGTTTGTGCTGCAGATTACAGAGGCCCCTCTGGGCCCTGGTTGATTGGCTCTGGTGTTTTCTTGTGGTGCTTTTGTCACCTCTAGGTCCATTTATCCTTTCCCCATCTTTTCCAGTAAACTCCCTATGCTTTGCCCAGTAGTTGGTTGTGAGTCTCAATATCTGTTTCGAACCATTGCTGTGTTGAGCCTCTCAGAAAAACAACTCTTGTAGGCTCCTGTCTGCAAGCATATCAGAGTACCTTTAATAGTGATAGGAGTTGGCTTTCTTCAGTGGGGTAGGTCTTAGAGTTGGGCCTGGCAATATTTGGACATTCCCTTAATTTCTGCTCTTTCTGTTCTGTCTTTGTCCCTGCAGTTTTTGTACGTAGGATAAATTTTGGATTGAGGTTTCTGTGGGTGGGTTGGTAATCTCCTTCTACTGGGAATCTTGTCTAGATAAAGGGCATCTTCTTTTGGAATGCTACTCAACCAACTAGAAAAGATCGTCCTGAGTGAGGTAATACAGACCCAAAAAGACATACATGATATGTCCTCACTTATAAGCAGATTATAATCATATACTACAGGATAGACATACCACACTGCACAGAATTCAAGAAGATAGGCAACAAGGAGGACCAAAGGGAGGATGCATAAATTACTCTCAGAAGAAGTAAAATAGACAGATGTTTCCATTCCATTCTATTTTATTTTCTATTCACAGATGTACCCCATGGTAGTTCAGTATCCAATTGCATGCCCTAGTAATGGGAACAGGGGCTGTGTCTGACATGAACTCAGAGGCACACTCTTTGATCACCTCCCCCTGAGTGGGGAGCAGCCTTTCCAGGTCACAGAGGAAGACAATGCAGCCAGTCCTGATGAGACCTGACAGGATAGGGTCAGACAGTAGACTTGGAGAGGGTCATGAGAGGAGATGAGGAAGGGAGGGTGGGATTTCGAGGGAATGAGGGAGTGGGCTACAGCTGGGATACAAAGTGAATATACTGTAATTAATATAAAAAGAAAAAGAAAAAAGAGAAAAAAATAGAAAAAGAAAAGAATGCACAAAAGGGCCAGTCCTGTGAACCTAAAGATGACTGTTCTTAAAGTAACATCTTAAAGGAGGTTATCAACAAAAGGGTTTTGTTGCCATAGTAATGAATGGTTGTTTCAAAGCTGAAATATCAGAAGACAAAAACTTTTTTAAAATTCACATCTTACAAAACAAAACTTGGAAAAGTATTTAAAGGTTTCATTTTATTCCCAAGTTATGTATGTGTTACAATCTGGCTTCTTACAAAACCAACCTCACACACGCATGGATCCTTGAAAGCAGTTGCATAACCAGCTCACACACATATATGTATATGCTGGACACAGAATCTAGCATTTATACTAGTATCTAACACTATCTCATAAAATGTGTTTTGAATCCACATAAATAGAAGTTTATTACATCCCATATCCAGTCAATACAGGTTATATGGATATTCACTTTGTTTTCTTTGTTCAAGAACTTAAAATATGTGCCTGAATGTTTATATACTTATTAGTGATATTTAAAAATTATGAATCCAGAAACAAAACACTCTTTATAGTATCCTCTTGATCTGCAGCATTAAGCAAACAATCATAAATAAATAAAGCAAGCAGGACAGCTCAGGAGGTCCCAATTATCATCACAGCAGCAATGGTTCTTTCACAAAATCCATCATTACTCTTGCTAATGACTAGTGAATGCAATGAAGGATGATTTCTGTACTGGTCCAGGGAACTCAGGATATTAAAGGAAGATATGACCATTAACGCCAGGTAATGCAAATACCACTTTTCATGGGATCACTGCTTAACCACTCTTTTATTCAACTTAAGAGAAGTTCTGATTTCTAAATCTCTGATGATTTTTAAAATATTGTTGCAGATTTTTCTTTTCTTTTCTTTTCTTTTCTTTTCTTTTCTTTTCTTTTCTTTATTTTTTTTTTACAAAAGAACCTGATTTGAAGGGAGTAGATAAACTATCCTTTTGTTTAATATGCTATGCCTCATTTTTACACCTGTGTAGGTCAGAGACATTTAATCTGTTTCTTGTAAACCGCAAATGGCTCAGCTTTTCACTGAATAAATTCATTGTAAATTATGTTCAAACAATAACACACTGCCAAAGTTATTAACATAAAATTTTAGAAACACGAATCACAATCATAATATTATAATATGACCTTGTGTACTTAGAAATCATCACAGGAAAAATAAATGGTATTCTTTTTAAATTTTAATTAGCATTTATAATTGTACAGCATAATGGGCTTCATAATCAGACACATATCATCATCATCATCATCATCATCATCATCATCATCATCATCATTGTCATCTTTTGAAGACATTCACCTCAGGAAAACAATCAAAAATAATTACAAATAAATATGTAGCTGTAAAATTTACTAATACAAATGGAATACTTATGTCCCAAGTGAAAAGTTTTTATGAATAAGCTAATTATTCCATAATAGGTGCTTTTTCTACTGGGTTTTAAAGGTACAGTACCTGTTTGCTGAAAATGATACTGCCAAACAATAGTTGTAGAGAAATCTTTAGGATGTATCATTAGGGAAACTGGGATTAACAGAGGGAAAATAATTGAATACATATGTGTGTGTATATGTGTGTGTGAAGACTGCAGGGATGGGGAAAATGAGGGAAATGAAGTGATGTAGGGGGGAGAAGGGAGGGGAAGAGGGAAGAGGGGAGAAAACTGGAGGAAGTATATACTAAGGCATCTGTCTACTCTATTGCTTATTTTTTTATTATTATTTTATTTTATTTACACTTTATTCACTTTGTATCCCCCATAATCCCCTCCCTCCTTACAGTAAGACAATTACATATTGTGTGTGTTGATTTTTCTTTCCATTTATTTTCTAATTCCCCTATAGTGAGCACGTGTTACCCCTTTATCAAATTACACCTGTAAGTTCATAAAGATTGACACACTTAGGAGAACATCATTGAGCTACTCTGTCGATGCCAATTGCAATGACTCTACTGTTAGCACCAGCCACTTAGCAGTACATTATTAGCCAACAACAATGCAGTATACAAAATCACTGATATGAGAATGAAAATAGAGGTAAAACATTGGTCAACATAGAAGAATAAGGCCTTGATTGTACTATATGAGCTATACAGGATTTATTTTTTGTTTGTTTCTTTCCATTTCTTAAAAGTTAAATTGAAGATGGTGCCTGTGAAAACTTCCCTTCTCCCATGGAAAGTAAGAGTAGGATTAGTGGTATAAATAAACCAGAGTGGCAGTAGAGGATTTGCTTAGTCATGATATGGCCCTGGGTTTAATTTCTTAGAGTATGCATATGTATATATATGCGCACACGTATGGTTAAATAAGAATAATACTTACTGGGGGATAACTCTAAGTAACAGCCTGTTCTCTAGATGAAGTAATTGTCATAATAACAATTGACAAGTAGAAACAATATTTGGATACAGGGATATCCAATTTCATTTACTCTCTTCATGTGTTTATAATGAAAAGGATATTGTCTTAGGGACTTTCCTTCAAACTGGATCATCTTTATGAAGAAAGTCCATGTTATCATCAATGCAGGAGAAATGTAATTTAGCGATTTTTGCAAAATTTCTAAATGTTTCCTAACTATCTTATGAGCTTCACTCTGCAATTAATCTTATTTTACAGACTGTGTATACAGTGGAAAATATACAGATTTTGAATGCAGAAGATGATAAATGAATGAGATACAATATTGCTTATAAAGGTTGTCATGGCACACACTGCCATGAAAATGCAAACAGAACTACAATAGAAACATCTTCCTGCTGCAGTTATAAACACTACCTCCATCTGCAGTGCATTAAAGCAGTCTCCTTTTTATTCCACAATGAAAGTTGTATGATCGCTTCATTTATATATTTATTGCCATCTCATGTAGAAAATTTCAATATTATTATAGTTTTGGATGATTCTAACTTAATTATAAAAGATATTTTATTTAAAATTTCGTGCATACCTATAATTCCAGCATTTGAGAGAATGAGCCGGGAAGAATGCACATTTGAGGCCAGCCAAGACTACATATAAGACCTTGTTTTTGTTTTTTTTTTAAAGGAAAAATAAACATATAGTAACTGTTCGTAAGTACTCAGCATCACTCAGCTCTGTCCTCTGCTATCTCGGGGCGGGAATGAGGGGAAGAAGAAGAATCATCCCAAGAACAGGTCTATAAAGGTGTAAACTTTCCATTATGTTTATATTTTCCTCTCCCTAGATTTTTCATGGTATCTAGTCACACTCCAGGCTGGAACACTCAATCAATCGCTGTTATCGCAAATGGAGCTCAACAATCACACTACTGATTACAGCAGAGTCACAAAAACTCCTGATAGACTGAATACCCACGTCTTGTCCAAACTTATTAGGTCAAGTGGCTATGGTGTGACCTTTGTTTCCTCCAGTAGAGTCATCCTGGATATTCTCTTGAGCCAATGAACCCTGACATACTCTGGCAAAAACACTGCCAAAATATGAGTGTCATGTAATGTTGTCTAATCACCTATTTTGCCTGTTTTAATTAATTGCTCAATGGATATATATATATATATATATATATATATATATATATATAGAGAGAGAGAGAGAGAGAGAGACCTGTTTTCTTTTGAATCATAACTCAGTGCTATGTCCTGCTATTGAGCCTCATTATAAAAGTACTTCAGAGCCAGAGCTGTTTTTTTGCATGGTAGTGGGACAAAAGGTACTGCCAAGATAGTATGTATGGCAATGTCTCATGGCACAGGCTTGCCATAACAAAATAGTTTTAACGACCAGTAAACTAACTTGAAAATGTTCTTCTATTGATTAAAATATAGAGATATAACCTCCAGAAACACTGAAGTCCTATGTGCAATATCTGACCCATGTAAAATGTACTAATGTATTGGAAATACCTCCCCAGAGCCCAGAACATACTTTATGTCAGAATATACCATTGTTGGTGGTAAAAGAGCCACATAACTTTAAGGATAATGTTGACAGTAGTGATTATAATTTATTTATCTAAGTACTTGTGAAGTATGTAATCAGCTTTTAAAAACTATTTTATCCCAATCAGACACACAACATCTCTGTCCTTCAATCATTTTTTGGCCATCTCTGACAGAAATGAGCATGATTAAGAGATTTATTCAAAATTCACAAGTACCAGAGACACATGCAGGACTGAATAGTGAGAACTCATTGGCAGCTCATGTCTGAAAAGCACTCCTGAGGCTGACTGCTCTTTAGCTCTACTTAAGGAGGCTGAGTGGCTGCAGAAGCAGCACCTTGTGCACTGATTAAAATCTATCAGATGCTCTCTCTGCCTTCTGTTCCTGTTTTAAGATGTGATGCCTCCGAGTTCAGTTGCAGCTCTACATAATATGTTTGTCACCTGCTCCAACACTGTCCCAGTCATTCTGGGCCCTATCTGGAGCTATAAGCCTAATAAACACTTTCTTCTGGAAAAAGGGGAAAGAAGAGAGAAAACAGAAAAGGGAGGAAGGAAGGAAGGAAGGAAGGAAGGAAGGAAGGAAGGAAGGAAGGAAGGAAGGAAGGAAGGAAGGAAAAAGACAGAAAGAAAGAGAAAGAAATGAAAGAAAGAAGGAAAAAAGGAAGGAAAAAAGAAGAAAGAAAGATCACAGTATCATTGGAGCACACACATTGCTGAGTCACCTTGACTCTTAGTAACATTGACTCTTTTAAAACCTTTCAACATTTCTCCCTCTCTTCATCTGTCCTCTCTTCCAAATACACAAAGAATGCATGTCACTTAATTTTTATGGCTGATTGTTTATTAATTTTCTTCATTCTTTCTTGAAAACAATGTAGCTCTTTGAGTTAAGCAGCAGAGAACAGTATTGTTCCTAGTGCTTTGCTACTCTAACTGTCATCTCTCTTAGGAGTCCCACTGATTTCATTCTGGTCATTTCACTATATCCTGGGAGATCTCACCCCTCTCTACAGCAAGTGATAACCTGTGTTCCACTACCCTCGTTCAAACAAAAATTAAATTAAATACATGATACCTGACTTCGCTGGACCTCACTCTCTTCCTTGGGATTATCATTAATATCTAAACGTTTAATTAATAACTAAACATTTAATAACTAAACAATTAATTAGTTATCACTAATAACTAAATATCAGTGGCAGGATCCTCGAAAGCTGATTGCTTTCTTGTCACCGTGCTGTGGTTTTCAACAGAGGCTGGAATGTCCTATTCTGCAAATTTTGCTTTCTTTTTTTATTTTTATTCTTTATATTAATTTCAGTTTATTCACTTTGTATCCCAGCTGTAGTCCCCTTCCTCCTCCACTCCCAATTTTACCCTTCCTCCCTCATCTCCCTGTGCTTCTCCAAGTCCACATATAGGGGAGGTCCTCCTCCCCTTCCATCTCACCTTAGATTATCTGGTCTCATCAGAACTGGCTGCATTGTCCTCCTCTGTGGCCTGATAAGGCTGTTTCCCCATGGGAGAGGGGGTGGGTGGCAGTCATTAGTACTTAACCTGCTTGCGATTTCTCCCAGGCATTTATATCCAGTGTTGCCTCTCTGGGCCTCAGAGGTACTAGGGGAGACTGACTAGGAAAGCTAACAGAGGTGAAAGCATTCTAATGCAACTGCTTTGGGATTCCCCAAGCACCTGTGAGCACCCTCCTGCCCATGGTCTCTAACTCCAATTGCCTCTTTGATTCCCCAGGGTGAGTGTTCATAGAATCCTACATTTGCTTACAATTGGGACCTTACTTGGAAGCTGTAGACACAAAATTTTAATATAGTTTTTATTTGTTTGCTTCTTTGAAAATCCTACCCACATTGATCACTGTTACATATTTTACTGTCTGTATTTTCCTGTTTTGCTCATTTCATTAAATACTTTATAAAAGACAGTTACTCTTCTCTCATGTTCAAAAGTCCATCCCTGCTAATTGGTATGGTAACCAGCACACAGTAGGTGTTCAATACGTATTCATAGCATCAGCAGTTTTTAAAAACAAAGTAGGGTCTGGGGAGATGGCTGATCATTTAAGAGCTCTTGTGCATACACAGGAGCAGAGTTTGGTGCACAACACCTACATGGTGACTGACAACCATTTGGAACTCAAGCCATTTGGTACCTTCTTATGGCCTCTATGGGCACCCAGGATGCACATAAATGCATGCAAGCAAACATTCTTACACATAGAATATAGAACAAAAATGAATACATATTTTAAAACAGGTTGAATATTTTAGATGTTATAATAAGTACTTAAAATATTCTATCTCTTTTAAAACATAAACATGGCTTCGTGTTTTAAAATGGTACCATGAATCTTTAGTTATACCTTCTTTTAGCCTATTGGTCACTATTAACCACCAACACCAATGGACTCAATTCTCCAATAAAAAGACACTGGCTAGCAGATTGGATGCGGAAACAGGATAAAACATTCTACTGCATCCAAGAAACACACCCCTGCAAACAAAGATAAACACTACCTCAGAGAAAAGGGAAACAAAGTAAATAGGGAAACATCACCCTTCACAATAGTCACAAATAACATAACTTACCTTGGTATGACTCTAACCAAGCAAGTGAAAGAGCTGTTTGAAAAAAAGATGGAAAGATCTCCCATGATCATATATCAGTAATATTATCGTAGTGAAAATTGCCATTGCGCCAAAAGCAATCCACAAATTCATCGAAATGCCCATCAAAATAACAACACAATACTATATAGAGCTTGAAAGAACAATTCTTAACTTCATATGGGAAAAAAAAACAGAATTGCCAAAATGATCCTGTATAACAACAGATCGTCTGGAGATATCTCCATCCCTGATCTCAAGCTGTACTACAGAGCAATAGTAATAAAAACTGCATGGTACTGGTATAGAAACAGAATGGTGGATTAGTGAAATCGAATAGTAGACCCAGAAATAAGCCCACATACTTACAGATACTTGGTTTTTGACAAAGAAGCCAAAACCATTCAGTGTGGGGGGGAGGGAGAGCATTTTGAACAAATGGCACTGTTCTATCTGGATGCCTACATGTAGAAAAATACAAAGATATCCATATTTATCACCTTGCACAAAACTAAAGTCCAAGTGGATCAAAGACCTCAACATAAAACTAGACACAGTAAATCTGTTAGAAGAAAAAGTGGGGAAGAGACTGGAACTCATTGGCACAAAAAAACTTCCTAAACTGAACACCAGCAGTGGCTCAAAGATCAACAATCAATAAATTGGACCTCATGAAACTAAAAAGCTTCTGTAAAGCAAAGTACACTGTCATCAGAACAAAATGACAGCTTACAGATTGGGAAAGGATCTTCATCAACCATATGTCTGTCAGAGGGTTAATAACAAGAATATTTAAAAACTCAAGAAGGCAACAAATCAGGTAATCCAATTAAAAAATGGGATACAGAGCTAAGCAGAGAATTCTCAGTAGAGGAATATTGAATGGCAGAGAAACATTAAGAAATGTTCAACCTCCTTAGTTATAAAGGAATTGCAAATCAAAATGACCCTGAGATTTCACCTTATACCCATCAGAATTGCTGAGAACAAAAAGTCAAGTGACAACACATGCTAGAGAGGATGAGGAGAAAAGGGAACCTTCCTCCATTGCTGGTAGGAAAGTTAACTTGTACAACTGCTTTGGAAATCAGTCAGGTGCTTATCAAAGGAGAGCCTGAAACTCATAGACAAACTTTGGGCAGAGTGTAGGAAATTTTATGAAAGAGGAAGGAAATAGAAAGATCTGGAGGAGACAGGAGCTCACACAGGAGAGCAACAGAACTAAAATATCTGGGCCCATGTGTCTTTTCTGAGACTGATACTCCAACCAAGGACCATGCATGGAGATAACCTAGAACCACTGCACAGATGTAGCCCATGGCAGCTCAGACTCCAAGTGAGAATTCCCTGGTAAGGGGAACAGGGACTCTCTCTGACATGAACTCAGGAATGGGCTGTTTAATCACTTCTCCCTGAGGGTGGGGAAGCTTTGCCAGGCCACAGAGGAAGATAAAGTAGCCAGTCCTGATGAGACCTGATAGGCTAAGGTCAGATCAAAGTGGTAGAGGACCTCCCTATCAGTGGACTGGGGAAGGGGCATGGGAAGAGATTAAAAAGGGGGTTTTGAGGAGGGGGAGGGAAGAGGCTACGGCTGGGATACAAAGTGAGTAAAATGTAATAAATTTAAAAAAATGAACAAACAATATATAAAATACTGTTTCCTTTCTTTTTTGGGAACCTACAAATTCACGTTTTTGCTTATATTATTAATATTATTATTATTTTATTATTGTTATTGGTTTTTTCTCTTTGATTCTCAGTTGTAGCCCCTCCCTCATCTCCTCCTTGTCCCACCCTCTCTTCTTCTTCTTCCCCTAACACTTTCTCCTAGTCCACTGATCTGGGAAGTCCTCTTCCCCTACTGTCTGATCCCAGCTTATCAGGTCTCATCAAGATTGCCTGGATCTTCTTCCTCTGTGGGCTGACTAGATTTCCTCATCAGGGAGTAGTTATCAAGGAGCAAACAACTGAGTTCCCAGACACTTACTTGGGAACTCATATGGAGACTGAGTTTGCGATGGGCCACATCTAAGCAGGGGTCTAGGTCCTCTCTGTGCATGGACTTTGGTTGATGCATCAATCTCTGCAGTCCACACTGAGCCCAGCTTATTTTTAGCTTTGTTGGTCTCCTTGTGGGGCTCTTGTAACTCCTGAGTCCTTCTACATCCACCCCCACCCCCCACCCCCAGCCTTTTCCCCATAAGAATCCTTGTGCTCTGTGCAAAGTTTGACTGTGAGTCTTTGCATCTGCTTAGATTCCCTGCTTGGTGAAGTCTTTTAAAGAACATCTGTGGTAGGCTCTCATCCTGTTCCCTCTTTTCTATGGCTTCCTTTCAGTATCTAGCCTGTTTTCATTCTGAATGAGAACAAAGCATTTTCAGTAGGGACTTCCTGTTGTTTAGCTTTTTTAAGTTCTGTAGATTTTAGTATGTTTATCCCATATTATATGGCTAATATCCACTTGTAAGTGAGTATATACCATGCTTGTCTTCTGCTTCTGGGTTTCCTCACTCAGGATGTTGTTTCCTTTTCATGCCAATTTAGAAGAGAAAAATTGCAGTGTGTTTCATTCTCACCCACTGCGCTTTATAAATATACTTCACCAAGAAAAAAAGAAGTATAAAGGGCACGTTTCCATGGAGGAAAGGTGACCTTACCTAAGGAAAACATCGAGATTCAGGATACAGATCTCTCTGTTTAGTTCACTGGATATTTTTAAGGAGACTTTCTTACTCAAAATAATCTTTCAAAAAAACATTTTTTTTACATAGAGTCTTTCCTGACTTGGCATAGAGAGTCATCATCAAATTGTAAGGCATAATAATATCTGATGAAATGATTAATTGTTTTCTAAGTCAAAGGTAATAGGCTATACAGCAGAAAGAGATTTTTATCTACATGTAAATGCATATTAGACACACATGGTATATACTCACTTATAAGTAGATATTAGACCTGTAATATAGGATTAACATACTAAAATCTGTACATCTAAAGAAGCTGAGCAAGAAGGAGGACCCTAGATAAGGTGATCAATCCTCATTCAGAAAGGCAAATGGGGCATCCATCGGAAGAGGGAGAAGACAGGCAACAGAACAGGAGCCCACCTCAGAGGGCCTTTGAAAGACTCGACCCAGTAAGGTATCAAAGCAAATGCTGAGACTCACAGCTAAACTTTGGCAGAGTACAAGGAACCTAATGAAAGAAGGGGGAGATAGAAAAACCTATAAGGGACAGGAGCTACACCAGGAGAGCAACAGAACCAAAAAATCTGGGCCCAGGAGTCTTTACTGAGACTGATACTCCAACCAAGGACCATGCATGGACATAACCTAGAACCCCTGCTCAGATATAACCCATGGTAGCTTGTGTCCAAGAGGGATCCCTAGTAATAGGAACAGGGACTCAGTGGCTCTGACATGAACTCAGTGGCTTGCTCTTTGATCATCAGCCTCTGAGGTAGGAGGAGCCTTACCAGGCCACAGAGAAAGACAATGCAGCAATTCTTTTTTTGTTTGTTTGTTTGTTTGGTTGGTTATTTTTCATCTTCTTTTTTTTTTATCAGTTACATTTTATTAATTCTGTATCCCATCCGTGCCCCGAACCCTCATTCCCTCCCAGTCCCTCCCTCCCTCACTCATCACCACTGTGCCCCTTTCCAAGTCCACTGATAGGGGGGACCTCCCCCCATTCATCTGATCCTGTTTTATCAGGTATCTTCATTGAGTTCCTGTTAGAAATAGTCCTTGTTCCCCTCACTTTGGGAAACCAATTGGTTACTGAGCTACCACAGGCTACATCTGAGCGGAGGTTCTAGGTTATATCCATACATGGTCCTTGGTTGAATGTCAGTTTCAGAAAAGACCCTGTGCCCAGATATATTTGGTCTTTGTGGAGCTCCTATCCTTTCCCCATCAGACTAACTCCCCTTCTTTCTTATGATTCCCTGTACTCTGCCAAAGGTTTGGTCATGAGTCTTTGCTTTGAAAACACTGCTAGTTAGAGGCTTTCAGATGCGCTCAGTAGGGGTCTACTGAGCGCAGCCATTCTTGATGAGACCTGATACCTGATACCTGATACCTCAGAGGTAAGGGAGACCTGATACCTCAGAGGTAAGGGAGACCTGATACCTCAGAGGTAAGGGAGGAGGTCCTCCCCTATCAGTCCACTTCGGGAAGGGACATGGGAGGAGATAAGGGAGGGAGGGGGGATTGGAAGGGGATGAGGGAAGGAGTTACAGCTGGGAAACATAGTAAATAAACTGCAATTAACAAAAATAAATAAATAAATTTAGAAAAACTCACAGAAGACAGTTTATTCTGCTTCTACTACCTTCTATTAAAATAAAACTTCCAAACAATTAGTCTTTTATTGACCCACATAACTTCTACACAAAGCTTAAAGTCTCATTTGGTAAAGTCTCCTCTTCATAGTCAGTATTTACAAAGGTGAAAAGAGAATGTGCAATTTTCAGAAAATATGAACAAATCAGCTATGAGTTATGAAGAGTATGTTTATACTGTTACACTGATTAATTCATTCACATGTCATTATAGTTTTCAAATTTGGTATTCTTTCATATACATCAAACTTCAAGTCAAAAATTAAAATATTTATCACTCCCCCAAAAGACATTTATAATAAAGAAGATATTTTTATTTCTATATCCTTATTTCTTTTTTATTGTTTATTATTATTAGTTACATTTTATTAACTGTATCCCAGCTGTATCCCTTTCCCTTATTCCCTCCCAACCCCACCCTCCCTCTCTCAGCTTCTCCCTGCCCCTTTCCAAGTCCACAGATTGGGGAGGACCTCCTCCCCTTT
The DNA here is from genome assembly GCA_010120015.1 of Rhombomys opimus. Taxonomy (NCBI): domain Eukaryota; kingdom Metazoa; phylum Chordata; class Mammalia; order Rodentia; family Muridae; genus Rhombomys; species Rhombomys opimus. Next base: position 855,818 of record REGO01000457.1, on the reverse strand, counting down.
CCTCTTGCCCTGTTTTATCAGGTATCTTCAGGTCCTTATTTCTTGAGCCCAATTCTAACATTGATCTAGACTAGGACTTTTACTTCAAAAACATAACCTTTTACTGATAAAACGTAAAACACATATGATGGTTTGAATCAGAATATCTCCCATAGTCTTAGAAATTTTAAAATTTGGTTGTAATCAATGGTGCTTTCTGGAGACATTCAGTCATTGTACAGGGAGGCTAAAGATAGAATGTCACTGGACACGTGTTTTAATATTAAATGCCTAGTGCCATTCCCAGTCTACTCCTTCTGCTTCATCATCATGATTGAGAACATGAGCTCTCTGCTTCCTCTTCTAGAATTCATGCTCATCTATAGATTCCTCATTGCCATAGTGGACTCGTTCCTCTATGGAACTACAATCCCAAATAAACTTCTCCTTTTATGCATGGTATTTTACCAAGGTGTCAGAAAAGTAACCAATACACTCCTGTACTCACTGTTACAATATGTAACATGAGAGGTCATACCACTCTTCATTAAATAGTACAGGAAAGAAGTTAAATGATGCATAGTATGACCTCAGAGAGCTAATGCACTAGTGGTCACTCAAGTTAATTCAAATCTATCTGATCAAATAATGCACCAAGGTGTTTACTGCCTGAATAAATATGCAATGCACAGACATTTTTAAAAAATTAGATCATTAATATTCTTTCCCATTTTGAGTTATTTTCCCTATTATCTCATGTCTCTTAGGTCACGGAGGATAATGTGATTCATGCACCATTAAACCCTGATATATTCCTTTATTTTCAACTGGAAGAAAGATGCAGGCCCCAAATAAACAAGGTATAGTCCAGACGCAGGAACAAAGATCTGTTCACAGATATCAATCCCATCAGAGAAAACAAGAGAAAGGTCATCATTCAGACTTTAATCAGCAACAATGAATGGGATGAAAAACGAACAGCCTTCTAGGGGTAATCACAGACACTGTGTGCTTCCCCCTCTGATCATTTGTTTCACGGTGGCAACTGAGTCTATCTTCTCCAGTGTGTATAGCGAACATATCTTTGAAGAGTTAGAGCTAACAAGATTCAGAAGGAAGAAAGCCTGGCAAATAGAAGATACTATGGAAATAGAGAAACGAGAGAGCCGAGGAGAAAAGCCTAGCGTAGTATAAGTCAGCAGACTATTGCACATGCAATGGTGTGTGTTGGAGGTAAGAATGGAAATTATTATTCAAAAGAGTCTGTGACACACAGCTCAAGAAAAGTTTCTAAGTTAGAGTAAGGGATTTTGACTATATTAAAAAAAAAAAAAAACAGAAGAGGCACTATTTTTTTTTCTGCAGAATTAGGATTAACACACTCTAATTAATGTTGTTTAAAGACGACTTTGGCTGCAGCAGAGGACACTTCATATAGAAATGCAATATACTGTTTCAGTTTTCAGGATTATTTGAAAAACAAAAAACCCCCAAGTTTCTTCCTGATGAGATATGAGTGTGTATATACATACATACATACATACATACGTACGTACATACATACATACATATATCACAAGAGAGAGGATAGGCATTAATGTCTCTAGGTTAGAATGCCTCATAAAGGCATAGAAAATTTGGAGAATTCAGGACATTCATTCATGTGATCTATGGTCTCACCTAACACCTGGTATTCAACACATTAACAAGTATTCAAAACACAAAATCAGTGGACAAAATGGCACTCATTTCACAAGACAAAATATTTTTAGCAAGTTTGAATATATTTGCAGCTGAGTTTTAATACATGATTCCATGTGATATAAATGTTTTTCTTGCCATAAAAAGAGCTAGTCCTCTGGAATACCTCAGGAACAAACTAGTAGGTGGCATATGCAAATTCCAAAAGATGGATTAACAGAAACATTACTGTGGGGTAATAGGAGTCTCTTGACTCAAGGCAGATATTTGAATATTACTATGGTATAAAGACCATCCTATTATGTGGGATTTAAGTGAGTTCCCAAAGCAAGAAGTGTGAGTTACTCTTCTGAGGCCCTACACAATCATAATCATTGGCAGAATTAATATAGAATATGAAATAGCACATAGACAAATAGAGCAAAACTGGGACTCACTCATGCCTCCATTTTAAAAGACAACTAAGATCAATTTCATTGAACTCAAGTTCAAAGAAAGAGAATGAAAAAGAGAAACACTATCTTAGACTTTGCCATAAGTGTATAGCCATCTTGTGTGAAAACTTACTCAATTTTGCTCATTTTTGGTCTTTAGAAGCTTTTGTGTCCTTGGGGATTTTTAGACATTCAAAAGACTCCAGCTGCTCATTACGTGAGGAACATTGGAAAGAGTAAAAATATAGTGCAGAAATGCATTCATGGTTTGGGTAAATGAAACGAAAAGCACATAAAGCCAATGTGAAAATCCTAGTCTAACATCTTTATAGTACCTTTTTCCTATGTATTATAGGTTAATATACTTTTTGTTACACATTTCTAGCTGTTAGCAATACAGATTATTTTTTTTTTAAATTGTTGGTCTGGAGTAAAAGATTCATGTTATAAATAACACCAATACAAATAAATAACACATAGGTCATGGCTGATTTAAATATGAAAGGCATGAGTTGACCATGGCAATGGCAACATCAGTGTTCTTTCTTTTGTTCTTAAGGATTCTATAAAAATTAATGTGGCCACAATGCATGTAAGAAGTTTAGACATTTCTCATTCCTTTCACTGGACAGTGGTTCAGCAGCCCTGTAGTTTCCTTTAAATTTCAGCCTATCATAGTCTGGATTTCTCTGCTGATTCTTCTCATCAATAAAATTAATTTTAAAATAATACCATAGCCCAGGGGGGTAATTTTTTTTGGGGGGGAGCGAAGAATGAATTGAATTTTGGGAAAATAATGAACTTTAATAAGACAGTGAACTTTATTCCTATATATCTAATACTATAAGTTTTGAAAATCATTATTTCAGTGCTGAACACTTATAACAAACAATCAACCATGAGCCTAAAATAAAACTCACTGTGAGTCTTGGCTTGTACCTTAGTGACCTACAAAGGTAAATTTAATAAACAAAACAAAAGAAAAACAAAACAAACAAACAAACAAACAAACTTGTACTGGCATAAAATCCTAGGGTAAAGCTTGTAAACTGAATTAATTTCATTAAGTTTCTCCTCATAGAACAGCAGTTTTGGCATCAGCTTTCAATCCCCCTCTTACAAGAAGAAACTTTCATTAACATCTTCAGATGTGAATGTAAGAAGTTTGATTATGAAATGTTTATTCCAATGATTGTATTTCACCTTTACAGAATGACAGAGGAAGATTCAATGCCTACAACCTACATTACCCACACATTACATTGTGGTCTTCTTCCTTTGTGTCTGAAAGGAGGAAACACTTAGGTTTTGAAAGAAAAGAAATTACATCACTCCTGCAGGATTTTTTTTCTATTTTTAAATTTTTCTTTTATTATTATTATTATTATTATTATTGTTATTATTATTATTATTAGTTATATTTCATTAACTCTGTATCTGGATCCCTTATTCCCTCCCAATCCCACCCTCCTTCCCTGCCCCTTTCCAAGTCCATGGATTGGGGAGGACCTCCTCCCCTTTCGTCTTGCCCTGTTTTATCAGGTATCTTCAGGACTGGCTGCAAAGTCCTCCTTTGTGGCCTAGCAGGACTGCCCCTCTCTTGGCGGGGGGGGGAGGTCAAAGAACCTGCCATTGCCTGCAGTTTTTTTAACTCACTAAAAATAACAAACTATTGATATGATCCTTGGAGTACTATGGACACATATTTCCTCTAACCCAAACTATATAGTCTTTTGGCAAATTCATCACTTTTAAACTTACTGAAAAATGATAATGAAAACTATGAAATTTTAGATGTCTATTTAGGAGCTTTGAGACTTGGTTGTATTAAGTGCCTTATGGTAAATGGTTTCTGAGAAAAGCGACCATGTTGAGTTATTAATGTAATTTTTCTGTGTTTAACAAACTATGTTCATTTATAATTTCCAGGAAAGTGTATGTGAAACAACTGTGTTGGATCCAATTTATGGCATGGGGAACAAAGCATGTTAATGTACCTAAATCCCCATGCTCAACATATAAGACATTAGTCGTAAGAAAATGTGAAGTATTTTCAAAGATGCTGATGAATTGCAAAGCATTATTGGAACACTGTAGAAATATATTCAACAGGTGAATGTCAATAAATTGCCCATGCACCACCCGCCAAAAAGGAAATAGGATGTGGTATTAAAAAAAATGAGGTCAAAGCTAAAAACTAAACCAGCATGTTAAGTACAAAAATTCTAATCCTTGATGTTAATCTGGATTATAAATTTTCTTACAAAAGTCCATGTTTTTTGTATATATCTTACCTCAATGGTAATTTGTAGAACTTGCTCAAAAAATATTATATATATATATATATATATGGAAATGTATATATATATATATATATCAAAATGATATATGTTTTACATGTATTATGGAATATGATAGATAAATCAATGATAAATATTTAAATACATAGATAACATAGTGTTACAAATTGACTTAGAAAGCAGTCCTTCCTTTCTAGATGTAATGTGGCTCAAAATGGTTATTCTTTTTGGTCAAATTGTTCATAGACAATGGCCTAAAATCAGGTGTCTTCTCTCTCAATGTAGTACTGTTTCTAATACAATCTACCAGATATCAATTTATATGGAACTATTATACTAGTTACTCATAATCTTATCTTGCATAACATGAACATTATGATTTCAGCAACGGTATTTTGAAACTTTTTCAATTTGCCAGCTGCTATAGATACAGGGATGAGTAATATGAACTTCTCTTGCTGAAGAAGCTTGCAGTCATGTACAAATGATAAACACATAAGTAATGTTTTCCTATGTCCTAAAGGATAATGTAATCCTTCTTAAAATAACACAAAAGGTATCGAAAATAATGCTTTAAAAAAGTTGGAGGAATGGACTTTTCTATATTCAAAATGAAAAACAAAGGAGATTAAGAAAGTATAGTATAGTCACAATGATTGTGATTATTGACAAAGAAGAGTTAAATGTTAACACTTAAATTCGTTTTTTTTAATTTTTAGTTTTTCTTCACAATTTATTCATTATATATCCCAAGTGCAGCCCCTTTCTCAACTCCTCCAGTCCCTCTTTCCCCCCAATCCCCTTCCCTTGGCCCACTGAAAGGGGGAGTTCTCCACTATTGCCCTCTGCCCATAGTTTGTTAGGTCTCATCAGGATTACCTGTATCCTCTTCCTCTGTGGCCTGACAAGGCTGAATCATCAGGGGTGTGTGATCAGAGAGCAGTCAACTGAGTTCATGATAGAGGCAGCCCTTGCTCCCCTCACTCAGATCCACATGGAAACTGAGATGCCAATAGGCCACGTCTGAGCAGGGGGTCTAGATCTTCTCCATGCATGATCCTCAGCTGGTGTATGAGTCTCTGCAGAACCTCCTGGGCTCAGATCTTTTAGTTCTGTTCTTCTCCTATGGGGCTCCTGTCCCCTCCATGTCTCTCTAGTCTCATCCCTCTCTTCTTCCATAATACTGCCTGTACTCTGTCCAAAGTTTGGCCGTGAGTCTCAGCATGGGTGAATCCTTTCAGACGACCCTCTATAGTAGGCTTCCATCCTGTTTCCTCTCTTCCATCACTTCTGTTGTCTATCCTGTTTGCCATAGTAAGTCTGCATTTTTTTTGTGTGTGTGTGTGTAGGACCACCTTCGTAGGTATCCTTGGACATATGCTGAGGTGTGACTATAGGTTGTATGTGCCTCTAAAAATAATGTGCTGAAATTTCATAAAGAGGGACGTAGCCTCCTATTCCCAAGAGCTGTCCCAAGGAAACCATTTGTCTCATTTCAAACAATAATAAGATGACTGTTTGGAAGATGTGAAATAGTTAAATGATGCATAGCCCAGAATAAATCAATCAACACAGAATAAGAAATTTGAGAATTTAAAGAAGTAACAGAACAGTAAGAATAAAAATAAACTTTACCTTTGAGTTTTATGAAGGATCAAATAAAATGACTATAACTTTTTAAAAGTTGAAAAATTAAACATTTGAATATATTGTGCATCACTCATTTTTTTTAATTCATTAAGTCAACAAACACATTCATCCCAAAGATTACATGTTAATTTTAAAGCAATGAAGAACTGAAGTGATTAAGATTGTATTCAATGCAATAGAACCTTCAGTCAACCTGGAAGTCTAACATTCTTGGTGCAGGACTTTTCTTCTTATTGTAATAAACCTTGTCACTTAAGATATCTTTTTAAATTTTGCAGTGTGTTTGTGTGTGTATGGTGTATAGCAGACACAGGAATTTGACAACTTTGCTCACTAATATTGCTAAAGACTGCATTAATTTTTCATGTACTTATTGGGTGCAAGATTTGTGCTAATTATTTTATGTTCAGTTATCAATGAAGATAAGTGGACATAAACCTAATCTCTGAAGAATTTACCTATGGCAAAGAGAAGATGAGGCTTATCGATATCTTAAATGTTGTTTAACATCACTTGATAAGTTTGAGGTAGTGTTCAGGGTTACATGGCACAAAAGCCCATGCTGTTTCTGTTGTGAACTATGACTCTTAACGTCCACCTGCTATAGAGAGTCTGATTCTTATGAGTCCCAGAACCATTAGATTTGTGATTTTCTTTTTCTTTTTTTTTTCCATGTCCTCAAAGCAAAAGTCAGGGAGTAATCACAACACAGTATTAGTAAAAATATGAAATGTTGCCACTTATAGAGCATAATAGAATGAAAATTCTTAAATTGTCTTGGTTACTTGAGTTTTGTTTCATATAAAAATACACTTTTTTATTTTAGAAGGGTTTCTCTGCCCAGCTCTAGCTGTCTTGTAACTCACTACATAGATCAAGCTTTAAACTTGGAGATCCACCTGTGTCTTTCTCCCAAATGCTGGGATTAAAAGCATGTGGTATGCCTGTGACCTGCCCTGCCACCTGAAGCCACATAGATGTCTGTGGTCCACGCTGTCACTGGGGTCTCTGTTGAAGTAAATATCTTGAACAGCCACCTGTACTCATGTTGAAGTCTGTGGTCAGTGCTGTTGAGGAGGGGCATGTTGGGGTCTGTGGTACTAATGAGCCAAGAGCTATGTCAATGTCCATAGCCCATGTCACCACTGAAGATTCTGGGAATGTCCATGGTCTATGCCTCAGTTTGAACCTAGGAGAATGCAGCAATCTGTGGTCCTGTTGATGGGAGTTGCCTGTGCTACCACCTGAGACCATGTTGATGTCTCTGGTTTGTGAAGCCACCTGTAACTGTGTTGATGTCCATGGGCCAGACTGCCATATTGGTGTTTGTGGCTTGTGCTCTGGAGGCCATATTGAGGCCCATAGGCTATGTTGCCCCCAAAAGCTATCATGGTGTCCATGACCTGTACTGCAGCAGAATGCCATATTGATGTCGGTGATTTTCACTGTCACCAGAAACCATGGCAAGATTCATGACACTTGCTGATGTCAGAAGCCATGTATATATCCAAGGTCCATACTGTCCAGAATACATGTGGAAGTCATCACTGTTGGTTTTGCACTGGTATCGATGAATGAAAACTCAGTTGGGAAAGAGAGTCATAGAAGGCTTCTGTAACAACCCTTAATCGATTGCCCCACCCCAACAAGAGCCTAGACAGGAAGCCATCAAAGATAACTCTTAAAATTTCTGATAAGGATGCTAAAGTATAGCGCTTCACAAATGATGGGTAGGAAAGAATTCAGTTTTCATTAAGGGGCTTGCCACTGGGAGTTTGACCATGCTCCGGTGAATACATAGGTAACACAAATTGGACTTGTATTTGTTTGTTTGTGTAAATGAGCTTTCTGGCTCTTTTATTTGTGTTCCTATATCTACACCTTCTTATATCAGAACCTTCCAACTTCCAACACTAGGTATGTGAAAATAAAGGTTAGAGGGTTAAGGGACCATAGATGTCTTTATACTACTTCCTGATGATTAGGGGTGTCTAGTAATTTGAGGCAAGTCCATTCTTCATCTTCAAAATACCAGCAAAAGGCAATCCAGGAAACAGTAATCTAAAAATCCAGCAACATAACAGTAGCAAAAGTAGCAGCAGGAACTGGGTTTTTTAAGAAACCAAAATTTAGGGGAGGAACATGAGATGAGAAAAGAGAAGGAGGGTTATGTGGGAGGGGATGAGGGAGGGAGGGGGCCACAGCTGGGATACAAAGTGAATAAAATGTAATTAATAATAAATAAATAAATTTAAAAAGAGAAATAAAAAGGAAACCAAAATTCTCACGACATTTTTCCTTTTAGTCCAACAAATGGCCTTTTCTCTAACATCAATAAACTATATACAATAAGAACAATTATGAGGACTATCGTGTAAGAATTATATTTACAATGTACAGTCCATTTCTATTTGGCAAACTTGGATAAAGTATTCCACTTTCTATCCCATTTTGGTGAGTCCAAAGTTATGTATATAAATCACTTTCTTATCATATCATTTATCACCTTTAAAACATCTCTCTTAGGCCCTAATACAGTTTCTTGGACTCTTCACAACTTATGCTTTTATGTCTTTTCAAACTGACATCTCTTTTGTGTATTTTCCTTTTCTAGCTGATAACAAGGAAAACTGTAAAATTTTAACTAGTCCTCAACCACATCAGAGATGTGAGAAGTAAAATTTTGCCTGAATAAACAGGAAGTGCAGAGAAAGCAGCTTCCAAAACTACAGAAATTACTACCTGGCTACCCAAGGTTCCTCTCATTTCTGTGGGACATTCAATATTTGCCTGACAGACCCAGAATATCTGACAATATCTTCAATACCTGTGAAGTATGAATTTTGAAGGACTGGCCTATCTTGTCTTAGTAAAATTGAGCCGTCAACTTCTCAGTATCCTTCTTGTCCACAGTTTGGAAAGCATGCTGTGAGAAGTCATAGTAAGGGCAGTTTTATTCCCAAGTGGCTAGCATTGCTATGTTGGATGCAACACAGTTTTATTCCCAAGTGGCTAGCATTGCTGTGTTGGAGATTCTTCGGTGTCCATCGTGTTCTTTGAAGTACAATGGGAGTGGTGCCAGGAGCTGAAATGCTCTTAATTATCCTAAACAGTTTGCAATAGTAGCTTTCAGAATTAGAACTTTATTTGCCGTTTTAAAATGAGTTCCATATATACAATACCTTAAATAAGAGTTGAAACTTATATATAGTGTGTGCTGTGTTTATTGAGAAATTATAAATAGAGACATTTTCAATGAACTGAATATTTTTTCAAGTCAGTGGCTAAGGTTTTCTTCTATAATCTGGTTGCTCTCAGCTGCTCTTGCCTGAATAGACTCCTACATTTTGCTGCAAGGCCTTGAGCTTCCAGGACCCAATTGAAAGCAAGAAGTTGCCTTAGATGTCTCTCTTGGACCTTAACTCATTTGTCCAATGACCCCCTTGCCACAATGTTGGCAAACCATGGGAAGCATAGGGGTTCTTTCAGAGAACCCAGAAAAAAACTTGTTTCTGTATCTAGAAGAAAGTATGTTATTTCTCATAGTCAATACACCAAGAATTTTGAGACCTGTATTGAAAAGTACCTTATTTCTTACAGATACAACACCAGGAAATTTGAGATCTGATGCCTTTACTGGCTTCGTCACATTGGTAAATGGTCAAATTTACTGCAGTGAAAGCACTGGGCATTTTGATATTGGAGACCTTTAGCTATAGCTTGTCCTAAGATACTGGCATGATGCTCATAAGAGCCGATATCAGTTGTGTCCTTTATCCATTCACTCATTGGCACTGTTTGTGCCTTTAATAGTCTAACACCTCTTTTACATTCAGTATTCACATTCTCAAATGTCAAGGTCTCTGTCAACAACTATCTTTCATTAGTGTCTGATAGGTCTCTGTTTACAGCTGAAACCTATCTTTGCAAAACATCTGTGAAGGCTTCCCCAGAGCCTTGTATAATCCTTGTATATGAGGTGGACCTTTGCTCAAGTTCCTCAACTTTATCTCAAGCTCTTTAAGCTGCCAAATAACACTCTTCTATAATGCCATTATCAAATTAAATCTATTCTTGTAGGTCAGAATACCAACCTTCACCAAGCAATTGATCTTTAACAAAATTCATTCCCCTTGCCCTATTTCATTGTTCAATATTCAGAGTTTCCTCCCTCTACCACGTAAACCATTGTAACTGAAGACTGGCTTCTAGCACAACTGTCATCAGACCTTTACTGCCTTGGGTAATAACTCTATTTGGGGTAGCCCAATTAGTTAATATATTTTTTACATAAGGGAAATGCAATCTGTAGGAAATAACAGCCTCTTTTAAATGTATCAGATCTATCATGTCTATCAGACACCATGCTATTTTTTTCATAATCATGGTCAGCACCATTAGCAGGCATGTGATGAACAATTACCAAGAAAACCAATGGTGATTTTGAAATCCCAGGCCATGCTTTTTCTAGCCCTGAACTTAGCTCAAAATTAACCATTTCTCTTGAAACAGGCTGTTTTTCTTTAAACCTGAAGCCCTGCATGGCAGTCTCCTCCTCCTCCTCCTCCTCCTCCTCCTCCTCCTCCTCCTCCTCCTCCCAGTTGCACACTGGACTCGCTGCCCCACCCTGGGAACTCAGGGACTTGAAACCAAAAGTGCATAGCACCTGGTTTGCTTCCATCTTTCGTCCTTCAGGAAACTCCTGCTTTCTTGTTCAGTCATGGGGTGTGAACATTTTATTCCTTCCCTTTCCACTGCAATTTGCTTTCTAAGTGCTTCCACCTCTACCCACAACCTCTCCAGTTGCACAGCCTATTTGACAACGCTTTCAGAAATGAGAGACTAGAGTGATCCCTTTTCATCTGTTTTGTATTTCTCAGACCTCTTGCATAACAATTTGTGATTTTTCAAATTGTTCAACCATTCCGTCAATATTTTCTGAGACAGAATATAGGAAAAGGAAGAGAAAATAATATGAAAAAAAAACCCCTAGGAATTAAAGAGGGAGAGAATCCAGTGGCAGCAGCTGCAATAAACTTTTTGCTGAGGTTCTGAAATAGGATATAAAATCCCTTCTTTCCTTGCCACTTTCTCTATGACATTAGTAATCAAATTTTCCATTTTGCCTAGTCCTACATCTGGGCACCACTTGTATCCACCTTTTTTTGCTACTTTATTTGTGTCTTTATCTCTACCAAACTTTCCTCACGCCAATCTTTTCCAACCCCACAACACAAGGTAGGTGAGAAAGAGGTAGGCAAGAAACATTACAGGGAAAAAGGGGCACAGGTTTCTTTAGGTTACTTTCTGATGATTAGAGTCATCATCGAGTTCCTTGGGGCAAGTTCAATCTTTGTTTTCAGAAGACAAGCAAATAGCAATCCAGTAATAGTAAAACGGCAGCAGAAACCAGCAGCAGAAGGGCAGAGGCAGGAGGAGCAACAGCTCGTTGCTGAAGGCCTTTTGGGGGCTCTTGCATTTATACCCCCTCAAGAGCTTCCAGAATTCCAAACATAAACTTTCCAGAGCTTGCAAAAAATCATGCTCTTAGAATATGAGACAAATCAGAGTTAGCTGCTGTGGGTAATCTGAAGCAATTGACCCCCACCCCCCATATTCCACACCTGGGATTAAAACGAAAACATATTCACATAACATAACTGGAGTTTTTAAGAAACCAAAATTCTTACGACGTTTCTTGCATGTCTGTTTTATTATTATTTTTCTTTTGGGTGAGGGCAGATATGGGGGGGGGGGTTGGGAAGAACAGACCTGAGAAGACTGTGAAATAAGTGTGATTGGTTGCTATATATGAAATTCCCAAACAATCAGTAAATATAATATATTGAAGAAAATAAAATATATTGATATAAAGTTTGGCAGAATAATGTAATTTTTCTAGAACACTATATATGGAACATAGTTCACATCAAATAAAATGTTTCTCATTTAAAATTTTTAATAAATATTTCTGTTCTTTTAAAAGAGAAACAGGAAATTCAACAAGAAAGCAGAATATACCAACCTCATTCATCTGAAATCTACTAAGATGACTTATAATTAGTTTTGTTGGATGAGTAAAGAAAAGTACTCTTGAAGTCAATGAAGAGTATATACATAATTTAGCTGAACATTCTAATATAACACTTGAGGATGAGACTTTTCCTGGTAAGTATTAATGCAGAGGTTGCAGTGAATTCTTATTAAAGAAAAGAAATGTTTGCTCTTTGTGATGTGTTGATTCCCATGAATGTTCATTTCTTCCTTCGTCTAGTACTATAGAGTCTGTTACTTATGCTACAGCACTTTCCTGTGCTTTTTCTCATATTCTCTCTAGAATCTCATTTACACACTACAGTCTTACTGTAATTGGAATTTGACAAAGCCTACCAATATTGTTTAATCTATGATCCAGACCTTATCACTCATCTGTGATTCTGAATCTGTCCTTAAGTGTACATTCACTACTACTGACATTCCTATATTTGGGTAAAACTTGAAAAGATTAATATTTACTGATTAAGAATGACCTAGAGAGAGCATCTCCATCAAAATATGTTCTTGTCAAACATATTATTTCCACTGATTTGTATATTTTATGTAGATGGGATAATAAAGTGGCATGTTCATAAAGCCATTAATATCTTCCTAATTGAGGAAGCTTTGTCTTCTGTTTGAATTGTGGACCCTTGACTAATTGTATCCATGTTAAGAGATTCTGATCATAGCTCTAAGAAACGTATTTTAAATATGAAGAAAATGATGACCCAGATCTTTATCTTGGTTGACATCAATAAAAATTAACAACCTATTGAAAAGTCACTTGCTTTTATAGTGAGTGAAGAGTACCTAGGAAAGGGAGCTCACTCACATTCATTGAGCAAGCTCAAACTCCAGAATCAAATAAAGCTGCCAGGGAGCATGACACATGGGAATGAGGAATTGAATTTACCTATCAACTATGCTCTATGCCAATTTCAACATTAGAAATATTCATTTTAGCCACATGTAATCTAACATTTCTCATGTAATCCAACATCAGTCATGTGAGGGCAGAAAGGTCAAGAGTTCAAGGTCATCCTCTCTGAGCTCCTTAGCTAGGTGCTCACAGCTAGCATGCTATACATGAAGACTAGGCTCTCAACAAAACAAAGTATATCCCCAACAAAACAAAATATACTTTTTATTCTGATAATGAAGAGATAGTGAAAATCACTTAGTGTTCTCAACTTAAATGCCATGTTTCTTAGCTCTTCCTACCTACATCATTCCCTCCCCAACACAGCAGAGGAATAGTGCTTTGAGACTCTTGGCTCCTTTTTATTATTTTACAAATTAATTGGAGGAAAAGGTGGATTGCAATTCAGAATAGAAAATAATAGATTTTGATTTCTAAGACTGTTCTCATGCCGTTACTCTTTCTTTTCTTTTCAAAGAGTCCCAAAAATATCATGAACCCAGCATTTTCTATAATTATGGGTTGGTAGAAATTATCCTAATAAGTATAGTCACTGAGTGAAGTTATAGAAAGACAATGAAGAATTGACACACCAGCAGAAATAAAGCCAGATATAAAACCTGATAGAAACCTACATTGCTTTGCTCCTCTAGGTTTCTAGGATTTTCAGCAATGTAATCAATCAAATCTTCAATCCAAAACCCACAGATACTTTCTTTACAAACTCAAAATCCCACTATTCATATTGCTCTATTTTTTTGGTTGAAGATACTGATCTGAATTATGTAAAATATAAATAAAAAAATACCCTGAGTTTGAGACCAGCCTGGACTACAGAAGGAATGCCAGGACAGCCAGAACTACACGATGAAACCCTGTTTCAAAACAAACAAACCAAAAATAAAATGAAAAATTTTTTAATAACCACCCAATTTATCAGTCACATCCTATGGACAAGAGAACTGAAGTTAAGAAAAGAGATTTAATGAAACTAAATAAAAAAAATGTTCATCAAGTCTCACTCTACACGGTGTTTACCTATAAAGGCTTGCATCCTAGTCACAGGTCAAATAACCTCGTTGTGTACTTGAGCCTATTTCTATATATGCCCAGAAGTGGTATAGCTGGATTTTGAGGTAGCACTATTCCTAATTGTCTGACTAAGCACCAGATTGATTTCCAAAGTGGTTGTACATGCTTATATTCCCACTAATATTGGAGGAGGGTTCCCCCTTCTCCACATCCTCTCCAGCAGGTACTGTCACTTGAGGTTTTGATCTTACCCATTCTGAGGAGTGTAAGGTAAACTCTCAGGGTTGTTTAGATTTGCATTTCCCTGATGACTATATTAAAAATATATTAATATACAAATATTTAACATATATTTAAATATTAAATATATTTAAATATATTTAAATATATTTAAATATATTTAAATATATAGATATATTTAAAACTCAGATGTGGAATATGAGGGCTGTTTCAGATTGTCCACAGCAGTTGGCTATGATTTGTCTCTTGCTCTAGTAGGGACATGATTTTGTGAGCTGGAGATAGTAGATTCAATGGTATGACATTTGGAATTCTGAGGGCTCTTGAGAAGTTAAACAAATGTGAGATTTCCAAGAATGGCTGCTGCTGTTGCTGCTGCTCCTGCTGCTGCTGCTCCTGCTGCTGCTAGTTGCTGTGGTTACTGGTTGCTGTTGTTGTGGTTTGTCAAAAGATAGTAGTGCCCAAAGAGACAAGAAAAAGAAATTGAATATCCTGAAGGTGAAGATCAAACTTGCCCCTAGAAACTTGACACCTTTAATCATCAGGAAGTAGAAGTAGTCATTTATTTTCTGGGATACAGATAAAATATGAATATAGAAACACACACAGTTATCATTACCATCATCAATTTTGTCATCATCATCATCATCATCATCATCTTTTTTGAGATATAAAATCTGTATTGGTACTAACATTGCCTATCAATACCCTTTTATGTGTCTTTCAGGATAATTTTATAGCTAAAGGCTCTACCCAGGATACATGCAAAAGAACTAAGAGAACTTGTCATCTCATTAGACCTCAACTACAGTATTTCTGATCAAAAGACGTGGCTAGTGAGGTTTCCATTAAAAAGAAAAGAAGTTGAAAGATGAGAAGAAAGTATCTTAGAAGTAATGCAATTCTTTGTTTACATCATTCATTTGTATCTGATGACCCTTTAAAATGCAAGCAGAAGTTCATCAGGAAAGGTTAATTTGGTGAATTAACCATTTGGGATGAAAATGAACTCATGATGCCAACAACCAGGAGCTGTCAACATTTTGGCAAACTAATGCTTTAAGATGGCAACTGCATCCAGTGAGGCAAGTTCCTTATGTCCCGAACTCCATCATGCGATGGCATAAATAATGTTGAATCTTTCTGGACAGTTTCTAATCCAAACATCTCCTGGAGAGCCAGCACTCTGACAGGAGACAACATCTCTTTGACAGTATGAAACAGGCTGGCTAAGAGCTGAATGAGATGGGCAATGCTTTTTCCCAGTCTGTCAGATAGGCAAGGATGTCTGGATGTGCTAGAAGAAGGATACAGGTCTTTAATTTTTTTTTTCTCTGTCAGCTCTTTGCAGCATCCCATAATTAAATCAGGAGTGTTGGAGTAATGGCTTTGAGCAAGCAAAAGAACAAGTCCACTTTTTTTTTTTTTTTTTTTTTTTTGTATCCTTGAAATTTTGTGAAGACTCTTCAGGTTCTTTTAGGAATGACAGGAAGCCCATTGTCATTTCAGTTTCATCTCTGTTCCTATACTGTGTGGCTACATAAATCTTCTTTAATGATCATATCCAGGAAGAAAGGAATAGGTCTAGAATTATCTTTAATCCAAATAAATTTAAAGCCAGGAAACATCCAAGAACTGGGTGATTATGATTTCTTATTCAATATTATTATTTCCTTTAAGATGTGTGAAAATACAAAAACTGTAATGTGCAAGAATGCATGTTTGCACATGTGCACACATATCTTAATGTTTAGACATGGCTATGTAGAATGAGTGTATGTTCAAGTGTATAAATACAAAAATTATGTATGTAACAAGCAAATAATCTAAAATGTCTAGCTTTCTTTTAGATTCAAGCTAATTTTCAAACAAGATGAAAACAAGCAAATTTTAACAATACACATTTTTGACAAAGCATAGGAAAGTAGGGAACAGAAAGGAGAGTTCATTTTATCAATAGTATTTTGGTAGACTGCAAATTAATTAATTTAAATTAGTTCTCAACTCATGATCCAGAAACACAAACAAAAATGTCAATTTCACAAGAGCATCAGACTCACTGCAAAAGGCCTGTGATAAATAAGATGATGTTACTTTTGTATTCTCCTCCTGCTGCTGCTGTCGGGGAAGATGACAACCTAATCATGCTTGCCCAGCACTGGGCTTCGAGTTTACATTACCCGGCATGTGTTCTGTCATTACTGCACGGTTTGGGGGGATAATGGTTTTGTCTAAACGGTACCACAGGCAGAGAGCATTCCTGAAAGTCACTCAGCAACTCACAAAGGAGATTTTCTGCATGTTTTAAAATGTGCTCCAGGTTTAAGTGTGAAATGCTTAGTTGCTAGAGGGCAAAAAGCAGAAATAAAAAAATCTTGTCCTCTTTAATAACAGTGCGACAAATGTTGACATCTACATTTGTGTTTATTTACATAACAATGAATCAATATTTTTTTCAGTGGATGAACAGTGATCAGTGGATGCCCCTAAGACAGAGACAGAGCCATTGAAATTCATATCATCATAGAAAAGTTGGTGGATACGAGTAAACTGTAATAACAACAGTTACATTATTCCCAAACATTAGCCGGAAAGAGCCCAAATTTGAGATCTCCATTGGGTCCCTCCGCCCAGATATCAGAAAATACCAGCCAAAGAGGGGAGACAAATTTTCAGAGCCTGAGGGGTCAAGGATACCAGGAGAACAACACCCACATAATCAAATAGGCCACAGAATCAAGTAGGCAGGGCTGTTTGGGGCTCACAAAGACTGAAGCAGCAATCACAGAGCCTGCATGGGTCTGTGCTAGGGCTTCTGCATGTATGTTATGGTTGTTAGTTTAATATTTTTGTGGGGTTCCTAACAGAGGGAGTGAGGTTCTCTCTTCCTCTTTTGATTACTCTTGGGACCCTTACATTATTTCCAAGAATTACCTGGCGAGAACCCATTGGGTTGCTTTTCTGAGCCTTCACATGAGGGCTTGTGTCTAGTCTTATTGTATTTTCTATGCTTCATTTGATTGTTATCCCTAGTAGACCTGAACTTTTCTGAATGGAAATAAAAGAGGAGTAAATCTGAGGGAGAGAGGAGGGGACAGGAAGAGAGGGTGTTGTGGGTAACTGACAGGAGTGGAGGGAGGGGATCTGTGCTTGGGATGTATTATTTGAGACAAGAATTAAACAAAAAAACAGTAAACAGGAGCATATATACTTGACAAGAAAAAAAGTGGTGGTATGGTCTACAGGGACTTGGAGGTGAGGGAATAGATGGTAAATTGATCAAAACACCTCACATGTGTGACCTCACATGTGTGTAAGAGATTCTTAAAGACTAATATATATATATATATATAGATAGATAGATAGATAGATAGATATAGATATAGATATATAGATAGATAGATAGATAGATAGATAGATAGATAATACTAAAGAAGAAGGGTAAAAATTAATTAAATTCCAAAAACTATAGTATGCTGACCTTAAAGAAACATCACTAGGGAAGAGAACTAAAATTTACTTAAATAATGAAAAGCATTGATGACAGCCTTACCCTCACATGTTGAAAAATGGTCCTGAAATGTTAGGGGTCACTGAGCTAGAGATAAGGGGTTTTGGTAGAGAGCTAAGACACTATTTTTAAAAATCATCACCACAAGCATATTTCATTCCTTTCCTAAACAAGAATTTTCACATCATAAAACCTTGCCGTAGGGAGAGAGAACTGACTTATTTAAAAAACTGAAGAAGTACATAGGAGCCCATATGCATGTCCTTGAATATTCACCTTTGACCAATCTCTCTCCCATGTAGTGGGCTGCTGGAGCTCAGTTGCTTCATTTGAGCTGACTGCACACATTTCCTCCCAGCATGGAAAAGAAGGCAGAGCTTGACTCTCTTGCCTTATGAGGGCAATTTATTTTGACAGCTTCCTCAATTCCCTCCCACCTCAAAGTTGTCAGACTTCCAAAATGTTACAGATTGAACTTGAAGGATCCAAAAACTTCATAGTTTGAAACTGAAAGCAGAGACATGGGAACAAGAGTCAAAGACAGCAATGCAGTTACTGTCTTAGTGATTTCCTACAAAACCCAATTGTTCAAAACCAAATTTGTTCTTTATTTACATTGTGTTACTTTCTGCTTCCTTCTTTATTTGCTACTTTAAATGCTCCCTTGTAAGCTCCATTTTCTATTGTGGGACACAGTTCATTCAATCTCTAACTAGTAAATTAGTTTCCCCAAGCAATGTTCCTTTTAGCAATAATGGAGTAACTCCTCTTTCTCAGGGAAAACAAGTCAACTCCCATAATTTCTATTCTTTTCTCTCTTTGCCACATTCTGAACCTCTCCACTTATGATGTACCAGAAAGCTGTCATGTCAGGAAAGTAAAACACATTGTGATGCCTTTGACCTAGTCTGAAATTTCTTAAAAACAAAGAAACGAACAACCGGAGTGTTAAACTCATCATTTGTAATGATATTGACAAGGGCATTGCTTATTACATCACACTGTTCTGTTTACATTGTCTTCTGAAAGAAATCCATCTCATTTTTATTCATTCAATAGATGTTGAGCAAATGTCCTTGTGGTATACTTGAGCATATTTTGGATATATGCCTAAGAGTGGTATAGCTGGGTCTTGAGGAAGCGCTATTCCTAATTGTCTGAGAAAGCCCCAGATTGATTTCCATAGTGCTTGTACAAGTTTACAATCCCGCCTGCAATGAAGGAGGGTTCCCCTTTCTACCTACACCTCCCCGGCATGTCTTGTTACTTGAGTTCTTGATCTTAGCTATTCTGATGAGTGTCAGGTGAAATTTCAGGGTCGTTTTGATTTGCAATTCCCTGACAACTAAGGAGGTTGAGTATTTTTTTCAGTGTTTCTCTGTTGTTTGATCTTCCTCTATTGAGAATTCTCTGTTGAGCTCTCTATCTTGTATTTTAATTGATTACTTGATTTGTTGCTGTTTAACTTCTTGAGTTCTTTATATATTCTGAATATTAGCCTTCTGACATATATAGGGTTGTTGAAGATCTTTTCTCAGTCTCTAGGCTGTCGTCTTGTTCTGATAACAGTGTCCTTTGCCTTACAGAAGTTTCATGAGATCCCATTTACTGATTGTTAATCTTAGAGCCTGAGCTGTTACTCTTCTGTTCAGGAAGTTGTCTCCTGTGCCAAGTAGTTCAAGGCTTTTCTCCACTTTTTTTTCTAACAGGTTTGTACTGACAGAAACAGACTGGTGGATAAGTGCAATCAAACCAAAGATCCAGCAATAAACCCATACACCCATGGACACCTGATTTTTTGACAAAGATGCCAAAATCATACAATGGAAAACAAAAGATAGAATCTTCAACAAATTGTGCTAGTTCAATTGGATATCTACATGTAGAGAAATGCAAACAAATCCATGCTCATCACCATGCACAAAACTAAAATCCAAGTGTATCAAAGACCTCAACATAAAGTTAGAGTCACTTTATACAGGATTTAGAAGATAAATTCTGAACACATATCTCTAGGTCTTTGGGACAAACATAGAAAGTGTTTCTTTTTTCCCCCTTATGCAAACAATGAAAATGAATGAAGCTAACTGAAGCAGAAAATGACTTTATTGAAAGGATATAAATAAATTGACAGAAAGAACAGGAGAGTAATGGAGTCCAGATCACAAAATCACCAGAAATTAGGAAACTGTCAGTTTTGAGTGTATCTTGGACAATGAAGATGATGAGGCTGTGTTCACCTTGAATGATACAGCAGAGAGTAGAATGAATAATGCAATTTATTCTCTGGTCTACAGACTTTCCAGACTATGACACTGCTGAACCACACTATATACACAGATTTTCTAGCAAGTATCTGTCCTCAAAGCCTTTACATTTTAAGTAAATCCCTCCCATAAATCTATACAATCATAATTTTTTAAAGCTGGGAACAGTGCGAGAAACTGAACTGTCAAAAAAACAAACAAACAGTAAATGTCTATTTAATATGAAAAACAAATACCTTACCCTTTTCTCTTCAATTGTTTATCAATTTACCTTTGCTGTTATTCAACAAACATCTAAATTCATCCTAGTCATAGTGGTGAGGGCTCAAAATTCTGCTGGCCATTTTTGCTCCTTAGTCTATACTTCAAATAGCAGAGCAGTAACTATGTTTTTTATGTGGACTCTACAGCCCGCAGTGAATGATGGAGGTGAGGAAACAAAGGCAGGCATTTGCTACCTCCTAGGCCAGTGTTGGGGAATACCTACATCACTGCATTAAAAGCCCACTGCTTATTGAGAAGCTGTTGGTATTTCATAACTGCTGGGAAAGAAAAAGTCAGTTTTTTTTTTTTTAATGATGTGACCCCTGATAGGGAAGCCACATGCTAGGAAAAACCCCACTTCAGAGCTAGCTGGGAAGCACATACAAATCTTAACCAGGAAGAAAAAGAAATACAATGAGAGAGACAACACTGAGGAAGAGAATGCAGAGGAGGAAGGTAGAGAGAGCTATTAGGAGAGGATTTGGGTGAGGTGGCCATATACAAAATACTTTGCATGAAATTCTCAAATTATTGTTTAAAAAGGAAAGCTTTGAAAAGGACAACTAGTTTGTCCCACAGCCACAATTCTCATTGGGTTTTTCTTGCCACTGTCTTTGACCTTCCAGAAGTATTTTCTAAGCTGGGTACAAGAAGGGAAACTAAGGGAGGACATCTCTTGGTCAAGCTTTAGGGCTGTGACAGCGTAGGCTCCTGAGAATATGTGTTTGACTCTAGCTAAGAACCTTAAATGGAGAAGGGAGCATGAAGAGTGAAGTTACCACCTCCTAGCCAGGCAGGACTAGTAGAATGAGAGGAACAACAAGCCACAGACAAAACCTTTGATCCAAAAAATTACCCTGTCTACAAGAAGTGCAGGGATAAAGAGAACAAAGATTGAGGGGAAGTCCAACCAATAATTGGCCCAACCGGAGATACATCCCATGGTAGAGAGAGCCAGCCCCTGACACTATTAATGATGCTCTGCTCGCAAACAGGAGCCTAACTTAACTGTCCTCTGGGAGGCTCCAGCCAGCAGCAGTTCCAAACAGATGCTGGAACTTGCAACCAAGCAGGAGGCGGAGATATGGGGGTCCTGTGGAAGTGTAGGGGAAAAGATGGAAGGACCTAGAGGGGACAAGCAACTTTACAAGAATATCAATAGAGACAACTAACTCAATCCTATAGGGGCATACAGAGGGTGAGAAATCAACCAAGGAAGGTGAATTGTCTGTCTTCAGTTTTTATATTTTGGAATGACATCTATTTCTCAGAGAAATCATGACATTGAGTCTCTACTAATTAATAAATTAATTAGGATTCTTTATTAATTAACAGGATTCTTTATTAATTAATCAGTACATCTTTGACGTTACTAAATTTACAACATAGCAAAGCTGTGTCTTTTTATAATGAAACCCTCTCACAACCAGAAGAGGGTCCTTGCTGTGGATTATATGGTCCATGCATCAATTCTGATTTCTGAAAATTGCTTCTTTTGTTACAAAGGCATTCTGATAACACATATACACATGCATTTACCAAATTTTTAAACTCTTTACAATATTTTTCTCTTCCCTTGCTGCCCAGTTGTTTTTTAACCAGATATTTTCTTTATTCCACCAAATATTATGTAATTCCACCCAGAACATTACCATATGAACGTGATTGTAATAGGGATCTCTTTAACCTGACTTTTTTTTATCCAGTCCTATCAAAATGATTTGAGTTCATTTCAATTCTATTTATTGCTTATCTAGATAGAATTCATCTCAAGATAAAGGTTTTTATTTTTTTTAATAAGACAATAATAAAACACATAGTACCAGAATCAAGGAGCAAATACCGTCAGTTCAGAAAAGAGAGACAAAGACAAAATTGAGCAGGTCAGTGAGTTCTGGTTGCAAACATCCAGCAATTCAAGAGGACTCTTGCTTGAGAGTGAATGTGGAGGGGCTTCAATAAAAGTGATGAAAACGTTCATTCACACAATTCACACAAACAAGAAATGCATTACATGACCCATGGTTAACTTTAAGAAGCAAAAAAAAAGCAGAAGAAATTGAAATTGATGACACAGTGGAAGCACACCCTTTACAGCTGGAATAGTTATAGTGAATGTTTGGAGAAATGGAAATGTAGAAGTAAAAGCCCTAGAAAGCAAATGATGAGGAAAACAGATGATTGAGGCATCCTGGAAATACTTGAAAGCTCAGCAGACATATCTAAGACTCCTTTACTCTTTGTCCCAGAACACAGATCAACACCTCAATATGGAGTAGAGAAAAGGACATGACAGGATCCAATCAGGTTCTACAGACCCTGTTAGAGCTAGCTGCAATATTCACAGTAAAATTTTTTTGACAAGGTCTTAATAAATGGGGCCGGTTAGAGCTCATTGTATTTGTCAACCATGCTGGTCTCACATTTACAGAAACTTCTTTGCCATTCCCTTCTGAGTGTTGGGATTAAAGGTGTGTGTCACCGTGACAAAATGATTTATTGTAACTACTGCCGATAGCTGAAATGATTCTGGAAAATTTGAAACTGTAGGCACACAATTTTCTTCTCTCTTCCACCCAGATTAATTGTGTTGCATTATGCTCACTGAGCAGTTGAAATTTTAGTGAAGTTTTGAGGTTTTGAACTAATTAGAATTATTTTGTAAACTAAAGCAGGGATTTATTTTGTAAACTACCTGTAATTGTTATATACCCATCTGCTTATTATGAAAATGATAAGTTAGATGATTGAAAAAGCTACAAAAAAAAAAACCCTAGGTAAAGACACTTAATAGTATTCTATGTATATCTCAGTGGGTAAGTATTTGGTGTACAAACATAAGGAAATGATTTCCAATCCTCAGAACCCACATAAAACTTAAACAATGTAGAATATCCATGTTTAAACTCAGTGCTACTACAGGAGATGGGACGTAAATACAAGAGACTCCCTAGCAGTTCCAAAGCTAGTTTATCCAGTGGTAACAGCACAGAGACCCTCCTCCAAGCAAGGCAGAAGTCCAAGACTGATATACAACTTTATCTTTGACCCCCACCTCCACACAGACACACACAGCATTTATAGTCATAGATAAAAACAGATACACACAACACATAACACATATATAACCCGTAGGCACAAACACCCTCAAAATATTTTTTTAATATTTTTAAAATTTTTATTTGGCAGCTTTATGGTGGGAAACAGAAGTTTTAACCATATTAATATTTATTATTGCCCATTATTTAAAATGCAATTTTCTATATGGAGTTTCCTAACTGTAGTTTATTCAATGAAACAAGACAAAACACTATTCTGTAGAAATGGTGTTTTAGATGAACAAAATAGTTAACAGATAATGTAGTGTCAAAAAAACTATATATCGCTCTTTGATCACCTTCCCCTGAGTGGGGAGCAGCCTTACCAGGCCACAGAAGATGACAATGCAGCCACTCCTGATGAGATCTGATAGACTATTATCAGAAGGAAGGAGAGGAGGACCTCCCCTATCAGTGGACTTGGGGAGGGCCATGCATGAAGAAGGAGGAGGGAGGGTGGGATCAGGAGAAGAGGAGGAAGGGGTTTATGGGGGGATACAAAGTGAATAAAGTGTAATTAATAAAAAAAAACTCAAAAAACCCTACATATACCCCAAAAAGAGCTTCAAGACAACTGGAAATTTCAATAAAATATTAGAATGGGTAGAGTAGCCATATAGTTTGTTTTGAAGTATCTTCAAAGAGAGTCAACTATGTACAAGACAAGTCATTTTGTCTTGCTGCCATGTAAGTCTAGATTTTATGTAAAGTTCCCTGACTAGGCTGCGAATTGATGTGCTGCAAATTCTACCGCTGGCTCCAGCCCTGACTTCCTTGGAATACACAGTAAAGCTAGTTGTTCTTAGCTGCTCAAAGTTCACTCAAACCTTCCTCTGTAGCAGGGTTTCCAGCCCTCTGCCTGAGTCTTGTCAACTTTGAGTAACTCTACTTTCCCTATAAACTTTTCAAATATTATGTCAAAATATTTGCATTAATAAAAACATCAACATTTTTATTTAAAAATGATCACAGTCTTGAGTAGTAATTTCTGAAAAGAAAACAAACAAATAGCTAAAAGGTACATGATAAATATATCAAGGTCACAAACCATCAGAGAAATGCAAATCAAAACTACAACAAGGTGACACTTCACTTTAGTTAAAATAGCTCTGTAATTTTTTTTAAAGTGCTTCTGAATATATGAAGAAAAGGAGCCTTTACCTACAGTGGGTGGGAATGAAATTAGTAGTCATAATGGGAATTCATGTGAAAGTTTTTCAATAAATTAAAAATGGAACTGTATGTAAGCTAGCAATCTCACACTTAGACATCTGCAAAAGAATTGAAATCAGAATGTCAAAAGGATATATAGATTCTTATGTAATTGCAGTAACATTCACTACAGCCACAAAACAGAAACAAGTAAATCTGTCAAGCAATAGATGGATGAGCTGCTGTACAAAATGGAGAATATTCTGTCATTTGCAACATGATAGATGGAACTTGCAGGCCACAGAGAGAAAGGCAGTATATGATACCACCAATGCATGGAATATAAGCCGATTTCATAGAGCTTGACTATAAAATAAATTGCGATTACCAGACGCTCAGGAGAATACAGGGGAAAGAATGATGCCAAAAATACTGATTAATGAGTGTAGTAAGCTGAAGCTAGAGAGAGAGAGAGAAAAAAAATCAGTTCTAGTGGTAGACTGAATAGTACACTGATTAGAAATGATGACAATGTGGAATATATGTTTTAAAATAGAGGCTCAGACAGTTGTGTACACACACACACACACACACACACACACACAGCAATAATAATCAAAGAAAAAGAGGCCATAGATTTGATAGGGAATGGGGGCCATGGGTTAGTTTGAAGGAAAGGGAGATGGGAAGTGTTGGAAGAGGTAAAGGGAAGGGGAAAAGATATAACTGTATTTTATTAAAGTAAAATATTTACAGCAACAGGGCGTGGGGAAGTGGCTCAGCAGTTAAGACCACTTGTTGCTCTTGCAGAGGACATGAGTTTGAGTTCCACCACCTACACAGTAGCTCAAAATCATCTCTAACCCCACTCCAGGGGATCGGATACATTTGACCTTTTCTGACCTCCATGAATATTATGTACAAATATGATGAACAAATGAACGTGCAGACAAAACAGTCACATAAACATAAAATAAAACGTCACAAATTTTTAAATAAAGAAAGCTAAAGTGAGAAAATTTGTGATGTTTATATGAGTTAAATGTTTGGAGGATAGGTCTGTTAACCCTGATTGAAATTATGCAATACATACAGGTATAACACTAGATGTCAGGCTATGCCTCTGGTAATCACAACTTTTACAAGTACATTTAAATAAGTTAATATGCTTTGAATTGTACTCAATATTATAGGTGTGGATGGATAAATTAAAAAAAACAATAGAATAACACTTCCTACATAGTTTAAATTATTCTCATTCGTGCTAGAGATATCACAGTGGATTTGTAGTAAACTGAGATCAACATACACCCAACAATATTTTCATACGATGACTCTGTTCTGTACTTAAGCTGTTGATGCCGGAACCCAACAACTATCCATGACTTTTTTTATAGTTCTACAAGCAACCTTTTAGCATTTTCCAAAAATGCTGACTTAAATTAGCCTCTTCAAGCTTACGAAGTACTTTAGCATGCTGTTTTACTTTAAGTCTATAACCTGGAGAGAATGTTGAGGGATTAGTAGCATCATTAGAATATTGAAGAAATTGGGTAATCAGAGAACATCCACTTCACTGGTAGGTAGAATAAAACCTAGAAAACTCTTTCCCCTGTTCCAATCCTCAGCTTCAGTCTATTACAAGTATTTCATAGAGGATCATACAACCAAATTTTTTAAATCTAAAAATTCCATTAAATCGTGTAGGTGTGCCAAGGAATTATCTTTCTTCAGTCTTCAACACTTACTAACAAAGCTAGTATCTTAACAAAAGCTGTGCCCTTGAGTTCAGAAATGGAGTTTGCTAAATTCTGTTCAGGTTCTACTGTGCTTCCTTTGCAGAGTTTAAAAACATACAAATTTCTCTCTAAAAACACAGGCAGTTGGTCATTAAAATGAATGATAGTTATTCTATCAGTGACTATTATGAGTTAAAAAGGTTATTTCCATTTTTGAAAATTCAATTAAAACTTCCTCTATTCATTAATCTTTTCACTTAACAGTACACTTTTTGTAATTCTAAGAAGAAAATGGTATGAAATAGCTATGGTTTTGTTACAATCTACCATCTTCAGGGATCAGAATGCATTTTACATCTGATTGATTCTTCAGGAAAAAAAACATATATGTATATGTAAGTGATGCAAAATAATAAGTAAAGAAGGACAGCGGAATGGGTATAAGAGCCTCAGGTCTTAGGTGAAGAGGGGCATAGAACATACACATGTAAGAAGAGAGTGTATTCTGTATATTAGTTCTTGTGTTGATAGTACAGAAGCTGTGTGATTATACTGAGACAGAATTTTTGAACCACTGGAGTATTTGCACATGCTTCTCAGTGAAAGGGGAAATACCATTTTATATTCTCACTACAATTACTTCATAGAAATTAGAGTTTTACAGTGAGTAGTGGCTAAAGCAGGGACTCATCACTATTTAAAATGCTACAAATAAATAAATGTGAGTGTTCAGCTATCAATGTTATATTTATAACAATCTGTTCCTGTGACCTAAGGCTTCAGGGAACACTGGTGAAGATAGAGTGGAAAGAATGCAAGAGCTGGATGATAGGGATGAATGCTGAGAAGTAGCAGCAGCCTTGGTCACATGCAGAAGATCCTCACAAGGTTGAGTCACTTAAAAATTTCAGCATTGGCTTGGATTGACTGGCAAAAGCCATTAATCCCAGGACTCAGAAGGCAGAGGCAGGTAAATCACTATGAGTTTAATATCTGTATGTTCAACATAGTGAATTCCAAGTTGCCCAGGGCTATACAATAGCCTTTATCAAACAAATTTTAGGGGAGTGGCCACTAGTAGGTTGCCTGTGCCTTGATGGAGGCTCCAAAATCACAAGCACACGAGCAGCATTCATGTAATTCAATTAGTTAAAAAAAAAAATATATATATATATATATATAACACTATGTTGGGAGAAAGATACGTTAGGAATTCCTGCTTAAAGTTGGAAGGGAGCATGGTAGTGGTTGTAATCAAAATACATTATACACATGTGTATAATTTTCAAAAAAATAAGTAAAAACATTACAAATGCCACAGGCTTAACGTGAGCTGTGTAGGTAAAAACTCATAAGTGAAACAAACATTGTGGTTCTGAAAGGAAAATATAAAATAAATAAACATGGTTTGAAATGAGTTTTAAAAAAATGTTCTGACACAGTTTATGCTATTCCCTACCTAGACCTTTTTCCTCACAAAATAGAATCTCAACTTAGCTAATGACTTCGGGATAAAAACAAAGTGAAGAATTACTTTGTAAAATTGAAGCAACAGCTAAGGTAGAAAGTACCAAATATATTTGATAGTTTACAAAACCTTGGATCAGAAAGGCTTGTAAAAGAGAAACATCCTCTACATCTGAACTGGAAGGTGATTACAAGGTTACAGACTTCAAACTTGATGCTGCTATAGGATTATAATTGTGAAATCGAAAAGTCAACATATTCTCCATGTGGGAGAGGGAAGAATCAATAGGGGCCGAAGGCAGTCAATAGCAGATGGCTGTGCTGAGATTCCTAAAGAACCACATGCTCAGACACCTACATCTGGTGCAGTCTTTTCTACAATGAATATAGATTTCCAAGTGTAACATTTCTCCAAAAATCTTGAGCAACCAAGAACTAAGCTGAGGATAGCTAGTTCCAGGAGCACTAACAGTGTCTGACTAAAATGTTCTTCCTCCATTGCTGGTGGGAATGCAAACTTGTACTACCGCTTTGGAAATCAATCTGGAGCTTTCTCAGACAATTAGGAATAATGCTTCCTCAAGATTCAGCTATACCACTTCTAGGCATATATGCAAAATATGCTCAAGTACACAACAAGGGCATTTGCTCAACCATGTTCGTAGCAGCTTTTATTTGTAATAGCCAGAACCTGGAAACAACCCAGATGTCCCTCAACTAGGATTGGATACAAGAATTGTGATACATTTACACAATGTAATACTACTCAGCAATTAAAATCAAGGAAATCATGACATTTGCAGGCAAAAGGCAAGAACTAGAAAAGAACATCCTGAGTGAGATATCGCAGAAGTAGAAAGACACACATGGTATACACTCACTTATTATTGGATATTAGACATATAATGTAGAATAATCATACTAAAATCTGTACCCCTAAAGAAGCTAATCAAGAAGGAGGACCCTGAGTAAGGTGATCAAAAGTCACTTAGAAAGAAAAAATGGGATGGATATTGGAACGGGGAGAAAACAGGAAACAGCACAGGAGCCTACCACAGAGGGCATCTAAAAGACTCTATCCAGCAGTGTATCAAAGCAGATGCTGAGGCTCATAACAAAACTTTGGGCAGAGTATAGGGAATCTTACGAAAGAATGGGGAGATAGTAAGACCTGGAGGGGACAGGAGCTCCACGAGGAGATCAACAGAACCAAAAATCTGGGCACAGGGGTCCTTTCTTAGACTGATACTTCAACCAAGATCCTTTCACGGGTATAACCTAGAACCCCTGCTCAGATGTAGCCCATGGCAGCTCAGCATTTAAGTGGGTCCCTAGTAAGGGGACCAGTGACTGTCTCTAATATGAATTCAGTGTCTGGCTCTTTGATCACCTTCTCCTGAGGGGGGAGCAGCCTTGCTAGGCCACAGAAGAAGACAATGCAGCCAGTCCTGATGAGACCTGATAGGCTAGGGTCAGATGAAAGGGTCAGATGATAGAGGTCCTCCCCTATCAGTGGACTTGGAGAAGACATGGGAGGAGATGAGGGAGGGAGGGTGGGATTGGGAGGGAATGAGGGAGGCTCTACAGCTGGGATACAGAGTTAATAAATTGTAATTAATATAAAAAATAAAAATTAAAATATACAGAATGTTTTCTGAAAAGGCAAAATTGTTGGAATTGAAAAAGAGCGAGGGCAGAGAGGTGTTCTAGATATGTCAGCCAAGCAACCACTTCCATTGCCTAGGTTCTCTTAAGTCAGGAAGAAAACCTAAACTTGAAATCATTTGTTCAGTCATCTCAACTGTGAAAATTTTACAAACTACTTTTTTTTTTCCAGTGAGCTTGTCATCCATCAATAGAAGACTAAGGGATGTGGTGGATAAAAGATGTCACCATGAATTTCACAACATGAATTTAGAATTTTGAAGAGAAATTAAACCATAAATGGAAAAAAAAGGACACAAATTTTAATTATAATTTCTGTAAGGTTATTTTTCTCTAAGTGTCTTTTTTATGGTAGATATCACACTATGTTAATAACTTCTGATTTTCATTTGAGACCACGTTTCAAGACTTTGTTTTATCTGAATAATTCTGCCTTTAAAAATGCCCAAATCTTTTTAAAATTTTAAAGTGGTAGTGTGGATGTTTATCTTCAAATACTTGGGCCTAATTTAAGCATTCTTGTTTTCTCCTTTGCTTATTAATATCTACCCGCTAAAGGAATTAATTGCAATAGTAAGGAATGCATGGTGGAGTTATTAAAAATAATTCAGTAATTAAGTTCCACTTTGTTTTTTGTTTGTTTTTAGTGCTTTCTGATGTTGATGGTAAATCTAATAAATTCAAATTATTATATTCTATATAGTCCTGATGGTATATTCTTTAGTATTCATAAGGAGCCAAAAAATATGAGCTCATATGCTTGCTTTGTTTTTTTTTTATTTATTTCGCATGTGGAGGGTGGATATGATTGTGTGGGTGAAGCCATATATGTGTCATGTATGCATGTGGCAGTCAGAGGACAACGCATGGAAGTAGGTTCTCTCCTTCCAAAATGTGAATGCCTGGGGCGGAGATAGGACACTCAGACTTCAGGCAAGTCCCTTTACCCATCAAGCCCTCTCACAAGCCCTAGAAGCATCCTCTGTGTCGTCTTAGGCCAAAGTGTAAAGTGTCAAAGAAAAGAGAAGTACAACAGAACAATTTGATATCAGAATACACAACTCATGGCTACTTTGCTTTCTGGTACTGTTTCCTCTCATTAAGGCGATTACAATATTACATATTATTATTATTATTATTACTATTATTATATAGTCCATGTTTCATATGCTATTATATGAGAAAGCATCTATCAACTTAGCTTCAAGAATGAAGACATCATATAATGCAATCTTATAACAACACAGAAAATACCTGATATAAATAACAAAGAAACATTTGTTTCACTTCTTTTCTTTCTTGGCAATGCTGGAATTAAACTCAGTATCTGATTCATCTTAGTCAAACTTTTACAGTTTTAACTTATCTTTTGAGACTAAGGAAAACTTCAGCTGTGATATTTGAATCAGTAAAAAATTTACATGCTCAATGTATAAATGAGCCCCAAATCAAAGGTAGGAACAGGGTTGCAGAAGGGGGATGTGGCAGCAGATTCTGGGCAGCCTTTCCACTGTGGTCATTGGTTTGAGTTTTAGTTTTATTTGAGTTGGTTAATTCTGTTTCCCCTATTTTTTTTATTTTTATCAGTTACATTTTATTAATTCTGTATCCCAGCCATGCCCTGAACCCTCATTCCCTCCCAGTCCCTCCCTCTCTCACTCATCACCACTGTGCCCCTTTCCAAGTCCACTGATAGGGGGGGACCTCCCCCCATTCATCTGATCCTGTTTTATCAGGTATCTTCATTGAGTTCCTGTTAGAAATAGTCCTTGTTCCCCTCACTTTGGGAAACCAATTGGTTACTGAGCTACATCTGTTTCCCCTATTTTTAGGGTAGAGACATCACAAATATGGATTGTTTCTTGCCTAAAACTGCCTCTTTTCCCTCTCGTCTTGGCATCTACCAAGTTTTATGCTCATGTGTTTTATTTTTTTTCCCCAAACATTAATTAATTGGTCCTCAAACCACCTTTTAAATCCATTTCTAAATTCTTTCATTAATCAGACTAAGACCTCAAAAAGGAATTTTAATTTCCCTGGTAGCTGATTCAGAATGCCTCAGAGCATTATAGTCCAAGGGCAAAGCAGAGCTCAGTAGCTCTTATCCTGGTGGCCACCAAGCAGAGACAGAAAACACACACACACACATGTCATGTTGGTTTTGATTCTAAATTTATATGTAATAAAGTTGGTCATCATACATAAACTCCATTTTTCCATGGTATATAAATTGAAAAAATAAAAAAAAGTGTTATACTGACAAATAACTTTTATTTAGTGGGTATAAATATATGTATCATCCAAATTGAGGTGATTGAATGAGTTTTGAAATAAATATGTGTAAGCCTGTTTAGATAAATTTAAATGGCTTAACCAAACAAGATGTTTATTGTTATTAACACATTCTGTAAAACAATTATATGCAGAAAAAGTGTATTTTTTATAAAAACAAAAGAGTCAAAATGTTTGTCCTAATAGATATGTATACTAAAAAATCTGAAGCTCTGAATGAGTAACTCTTTCAAAAGTTAAAAATAAGTAGCCATAATCATGTTACATGTTTTCAAATACCAACATGGAGCTTTAATCTAGGCCTCTGTCTCTTAAACATTCTGTTTCACCTTTGGATGTGTTTCCATGTATATATACATACATGTTGAGATGTAGAAATAAATATATGTTTCACTATTTACTATCTGTTTGCTTATTACACTTATTTCACTTAAATTTGCTTTAAATGTGACTATGCCACTGCAATGAATAAAAACTTTAAATAATTTAAATTTTATGCAATTCAGTTGTTATCAGATTTGTACTAGAGTTCATTGCCTGTTAAGTGTTCTGCTTGAAT
The DNA here is from genome assembly GCA_010120015.1 of Rhombomys opimus. Classification (NCBI taxonomy): domain Eukaryota; kingdom Metazoa; phylum Chordata; class Mammalia; order Rodentia; family Muridae; genus Rhombomys; species Rhombomys opimus. The sequence continues at coordinate 823,510 of REGO01000457.1, read as the reverse complement.
GTAGTTATGAGATAACTGAGAAGGGTTGTAGTCTATTATCTTTTCATAGGGAAAGATTTTAGCAAGTTAAAGGCATATCAACAGCAAACTGTGACTCTCTCTTGATAATCAAATCTATTCAAGTAGAATGTAGTGGTAAAAATGGATTTCTTTCTTATTGATGTGTCCCTATGCTATTATACTACTTAAATAATCTATTTTGTGACTAGCATAAATATGTACTTTGCAACTGAGAAATCTGGCATCATTCTCAGTGTGTCTCCCAACCCAATACAGTCTACACTATTTCTTCTCCTATTATTACTTTCATTATACTTTTTGTACAAAATAGAAATATATATAAATAGATAGATAGATAGTTATTGATCTATATAGCTCCATCTCTCTCTTTTATTTTAGAACACTGCCTGTGGCAGTACATAACTTTTCAGTGCACTCAGAATGTTATTTTAATGTTAGAGTTAGTACCTAGAGTTACTGTATTACTATAATTCATAAATAATACATTATTTAAATGCAGATTTAAGGTAATTTTCCCAGTTGTGGTTTTATCTTCTTTTATTCACCATTTTCTTTATGTTTTTCCTCTCAAAGCACAACTTTCACTCTATTTATTGTATTCATAATTCTAAAGGCACATTTCTTACATGTTGCCATTCACTGAATCCATTTTGAGATTCTCCTAAAGGTACTTTTCTTAATGCTCTGCATGGCCCACAAATTGCAGTAAACTGGTTCACTGAGGTCATAAATATCTTTTCAGTTATAATAAATTACAAACCTTTTCCTTTGCACTCAGCATGAAACTATGACTGACTTTTGCTTAGGAGTACATGGATCAGACTGTAAGTGATTGCATCTTCTCCAATAACTTCACCTAGGTCTTCTCTGCAAATGTTTTTAGATTCCTAGTTCTAAAGGACTATGATGCTTTTATGGCTGAAATGGCAGCTAGGTCTGTTTGGAGAATGAATGCTCTGTAAGCATGAAGACCCATGTTTCATCTTCAGAATCCAAGAAGAAAAGTTGTTCAGTGTGTCAGGTACTTGTAATAGCAGGGCTGGGAAAGCAGATCATTGGAACTTACTAGCTGGCCAACTTAAAGCTTGTTGAATCCCAGGCCAGAGCGAAATACTAAGTAAGGATGTGGGGTTGACCTTAATGTACAGTGATTCTGTTAGGGAAGCTATTCCTGTCTAAGCTTATCCGGTATCTTCCAAATATCTCCCCAAATAAAAAAAAAAATCTTTATGGAACTTAAATTCTTTATCATATTCACTTCTTTCACAAAACCTGATTATAAAATTATTTTACTTGTCATTTTTCATCGATAATTAAAATTATGTTTACTAAAATGATACATAGTGTCAACAATGTTGACCAAGATATCAAATATTAAGTGTACATTCAAACTCAAAATGTATTACACATCCTAAACATCTTAAACTATGGATTTATTCCAGTGTGAGTTAGCTCACAATAAAGTAAGAAGTTCCATAAGTAATTGTCTGTATCATGAATACTTTAAGCTCTCCATTTGCACATTTACAATTTTCTTTTCTATTCATCAATGTGATGTAGCGTTTACATGGTCCAACTGTGCTGTGGTTTTTAACATCATGGTTTAAAAGTCACAGGAAACAGCCAACCTTTTTTTTTTTGGACTCTGCATTTCTTTGCTTGTGTGCTCTTATTATTATATGGTTGAAAGACCAAGGATCATTAACATGCAGAGTTTCACCACAAAGATTACAGCAAAGCATAGCATTAGTGTGCAAGAGCAGAAATGCACACAAGGAGCCCAGAGTGGTACAAATGCTCAGAAACAACTGAAGTGATACCTTACAAGAAGCAGGCTGGCAGCAGTTCCTCAGTACCTCCAAGTTGGCAAAAGAAAATATGCTGAACTAGCTTTCTTCATTTAAAGTGATAGTTCTGATCCTTATTTCAAAAGACCTTCTCTCCTTTCACATGGACGGGTGTTTTAAATGTATCAATGGTGAGTCACAACTTAAATTCTGCGTTTTTACTATACAGTCCACTGATAATCATTACCAAAATACATGACTATTTAAAAGTGTAACAGCCTAGTCTAGCATCAAGAGAAGATGGGCTCTGTTCTGCTTGATATACCAAGGCAGGTTGATACCCATGAGAAGTCTTTCCTTCTCTGAGAAGAAAGGGAGGAGGCACAGGGGGAGGAAGGAGAGAAAAGAGAGCAGGGAAGGGAGGAGAAGAGGTGAGAGGAAGAGAGTTGGAGGGAAGGGGTAGAGGGAGGGGAATTTCCTGCTTTGATGTAAAGTAAATTAATTAATGAACAAGAAGAGTAAAATAGTATTCTATATGCATCTGTTTGCATGGTGATTTCTTTCCTTTTAATTTAACCTTTTATCTCCTATTATTTGTTATCATTGTTTGGAATGTAGGTATTATTTCTGATTCAGCATGGTGTCCTCCTCAGAGCCTAGCATGACAAGGATAAAAATAATTCGTGTTATAATTTTATGTCCACATAAGTTCTTTTTGAAAAGTGAGGCTCAAGGAAGTAAAAAATAAAAGTCAGACTTAAAAAAAAACAATATCAATAATTGGAGGAAGCTTAAACATCAGCTACCTTATCCTATAGTTGAACACATTGCTACTAACATTTCAAGAGTTTCTAAAACCTTTTGTTTCATGTCATTAAAAAGGAAGTCTTGATACATGATAGAAAGTTAGAATATGTTAGAATATGTCTAATAAAGAAATAGTGCAGTTATCTAAAATAGTGCTTTGAAGCATATTCTCTATAATATGAGAAATTATTATAGTGGCAAGAAGTAACAGGAAGTTATCAAATTACAATTGTTATTTAAGCGCAACCATTAAAGCTTAATGGAAAACAATGTATATTAAAAAATAAATGCGGAACAAGTGTGGGTGGCTTATATCCTTTATTGTTTATCTGATTCAAACTTTCAATGAAGACTTTTAATTTCATGATCGCAGTGAAATAAAATGTATTTTGTTATTTTTAAACAAAGTTGCTCAATTTACATAAATTAAATTAATCTCCTTTTATTATGTAATTACTCTATTAATCACTACTGAATAGGACAATGTGATAGAAGCATAGTGCAAATCACAGCACTATTGTTAGTTCCTGGAATAGTAATGAGGAAACAGACAATTTATATTAATGTAAAAGGTGCTTGACTTTCTGTTTCTCATCCAAAGAGCACATCAATTAGAAGATAGTTCAATGTGTGATCTGAAACTCACATGATGACTTGGCTCAGAAAATGAAAATGCCTTCTCTTTTCTATTAGGTATCTGGGACATGAAATGTTTTTTAGGTACCTATTATTTAATCTATGTGGAGAAAGAGACAGACAGAGAAAGAGAGACTACAAGACATAAAGGCAATGGTCATTCATATTAATCTCTTAAATAATGTGAAGGATTCTGGAGACTAAAGCTACCTCAATGTCTCTAGACAAATGCATTCTATACTTTGGCTCTGGCATCCACAAAAACACCACTCTTTAAAGTGCATGGATAACATAGCTGGAGGCAACAGATTTCTCAAGAGGGGACTAAACAGTTAAGGGGCAAATAATCAAAAGCACCTTCAATGTCACTCAGAGTTCCCGATTTCTAATAGTCTGCTTGATATATCCATCTGGGTAACTGTCATATGACTCTCTTCCTTGGACTGTCAACAAAATTACAAGATAATTTGTCTTAAAGGAACTACACTGTACTCACTATTTTTCTACCATGATGATATCCAGACCCTTTAGAATAATTTATATCCACAGGTAGTACTAAGTGGCAGAGGCCTTGTGTTTTAATCTATGCATCCAAAATGATAACAAATTGAGTTTATAAATCAGGTGAAGTAAAACATAAACAGTAACATCCGATGATAAATAAAACTCTTAGAAGAATATCCCACAATGGTGATTATATGACTGCAATCTCTCCCTTTGGAAATATCATAAAAAAAATTATCACTCTGTTTCTTGTGGTGATGTGAAATGATAAAATGCCAACAGAATGAGTTGTTGGGGGAAAATGAGATGGGAATAATGGGAGAACATTAAGTGTCTATGTAAGGTTGACTTCAGCTGTGAAAGCATATCTTTGATCTGAACCATGTAGGCTGCTAAACATCTCATGCGATGTAGTATTTAGAGCATGAATTGCTCATGTCCTGAGCAGGACAAAGAGTGAGGCAGCAGGCTCTTTCAATGAACTGTGATTTAATACTAATGACATGCTTAATACTGGAACTTTTATGCTTAATATTGTAAAGCCTCAGTTGACCACAAATCATTAAAACTACAGATAATAAAAAAAATATGGATTAAGGAGTGATTACAATGTACTGCAATAGAGTATTACAAAATGGCTGGTTTAAACAGACTGCCTCATACTTTGAGAAGTTAGAAATTCAAAGCCAAAGTGCTGGTATCCTCCATGAATCCTGTAAGGCTCAGAACTTTCCTTATTCTATTCTTCATCTAAGTTTAGTTGTCCTTTCTTTATTCTCTCTTGCCTGCTCTGCTCCTCTTTCCTGTCTCTTCCTTCTGTTCTCTTCCCTCTCCTACCCTTCCTTTCCTACTGTCCAGCCCAGACTCACCTAAAACTCACAACATTTCTGCCTCTACTCTCTGAGAGATTACCTTCCAAGCACTTTGGCCTCTTCTAGTAAAGACACTAGTCACTAGACTCAGAGCCAATTTTCATCCTCTGGAAATTCATTATAATCTATTATATCTGCAAAACTTTTGGGCAAAAATAAAATATTCTGAGGAAGTGGGAGTTAAGATTTTTCATATCTTTTTACTAGTTACAATTCAAACAACAATAGAAAGATAATATAAAAGGCCTCTGTGCAAAAATTAAAAGCATAATTTAAATGAAGAAAATGATAATAACTTTCTTGCATTCTTTTTAGTAATGCATGCATGATTATTGGAGAACTGATAAGTTAAAAATAAAATTATCTCATTTGAAAATCTATGAGCTAATGAATCATTTAGAGATACCATGGATAATTTGTCTCTCACACACACCAACACACACATGTACACATACACACACACCCGACTCTAATCTCATGTCTACTTTTCAAGATAAACTCATGTCTGTAAAAAACGTGTCTCTCTTTCTACTTATTTTTTACATTGAAAAACTAGTTTTCTTTTAACATGCTAAGATCTGATTTTGAAAATTAGTGTGGTACTCTACTTCTTCATAAGCAAGAATTTGTTTTTTGTTTGTTTGTTTTTTTGGTTTGTTTTTTCATGTCAGTGTCAAATTAGTATTTCAAAAAGAAAACCAAAATTTTAGCCGAGAGTGTGTTTGAAAGAAAGTAGAGAGAAAACAGCAGAAGGACATTTAGGGAAAATATAAATTTGATAAAACAAAGAAAAGAAGCCAATTATTTATCTACTTACTGTTTCTTTAATTTATGGAACAGAAGTTAAGAACTTGAGCATCTTTGTGTCACATAAATTTTCTGAAACATAATTTTAATACCATTACCACTGAAGCATTGACTTAGCTAGGCTACATGTAGATGAGTGTTGTACATAAAAATTAGAATAGCAATGCAATGCTATAAAATGACAAGGAACAGACAAGATTATTTATTACGTCCCCTAGGCAGAATCTAGCATGTAGTTTTTCAGTCAACTTGACACAGCTAGAGTCATCTGAAAAGAGAAAACTTCAACTGAGAAAATCAGTTCATACCCTCATCACCAGAATGGCCTAAATACAATCCTTTGGTACATTTTCTTGATTGATGTTTGAGGTGAAAAGGCCCAGACCACTGTGGAGTATTCAAACCTGGTATGTGGTCCTAGGGTGTATAGGAAAGCAATCCCAGCAAGCCAGTAGATGCCACACTAAGTATTATTCTAGCATGGTCTCTGTTTCAATTACTGCCATGACTTTGCTTGATGATTAACTATATGTAACCTGTAATCAGAAGCAAATCCTTTGCTCCCCAGGTTGCTTTCAGTCATGGTCTTTATCACAGGAATAGAAACCTAACTAAGATATAATAAATAGATTATCAACAAAGATGAGTGTGTTTTCCATTTATTGCTTTTTCTGTTATAATAATATGCAATGGTATGGTGCTTAAATTTGGTTGTCAATGAGAGTTTTGCCTCTGATTGAGACTCTAAGGCCATTTCTTGATAGGACTGATTGAGTGGGAGAAAATCCTCCCTCAGAGTGTATGATTGTTCAGGGAGTGGTCTCAAAATAAAGGCATCTAAGGAAAAAATTGCTTTTTCCCTTTTGCTTTTGCTTTTACTCTTTTGCTATCAGCCATCCTCTGCTGTCATATGAACTTAGATTATTTGGACTTCCAACACTGACTGAAGAATTACAACATACCAGCTATCCTCGAAGCCTTCATTAATTGTGACTTCTGAGTCATCCAGATTTCTGTATTAAGAAACTATCAGGTTATTAGCTTTTCTGTGATACTGAGAATCATTATTTGCTTACCCTGCATGTATTATGCAAGCTGGTCTAATAAATCCCCTATGTAATATGGTATTCTCTCAGTTATGTTCCTGTAGAGAAACCTAATAAATCCAGATATGTTCAGTGATTCTTAAAACTCAAGAGATAAAACACTTTTATATAGAGCTTAGAAGCATTGTAGCTAAAATGTCATTAAGTTTTTCATAGAAAACAGACCCAGTCCAATGAGTCTTTCATAGATTGAGTAATTGCTAAACCCAAATGAAACCTAGACTGTTTATATCAACAAGAAGGTTGATATAGACTTTGCATCTACTTAACATGCATAGACACTGACAATGATAGACAGGTAATAAATATAAAGTGCCCAACAGAATATCAAGCCACATATCAAAAGTAGAACTTCACCTAAGATAAAGCTATTAAACTGACAGTAGTACATTTCCAGCTTCATATTTGAATGTTATCTTTTTGGCAGTAGTTATTCAAAGTTGGAGTTTTAAAAAAGATAGAGAATTTAAAGTATTAAGCTTGGGTTTCTTTTCTACATAGTTTTCAGACTTGGTATAGTGTTCTGAGTCCTAACTTTCAATGTGTTCTTTATCTCTCACTTCATACCTTACTAGCTATCAACTTAGTTCTATTCTAGAGTCACAGATTTTCCTCTATCTATTACATTTTCCAACTGTATGCAAGTAAATGTGGTTGGAATTGCCTATGATATAATGGGTAGTGGATAAAATTGTTCTCCCAATATCAACTTCTGTTGCTGTGACCCACAAATACTGTATTTTCTAGCTATGAAAAAGTGTGTTCTAAATTGTTATTTGAAGTTGGCAATGCCCAGCTAAGAAGATATATAATTGTGGCTTCCTAAACCTGTTTTTAAAAGTAAGGCAAGTTTCTAGGGAAGATGACCTTCCCCAGCCTTCTAGTTGAGTAAGGAATGCTACCTGAATGTCTCCCATAAAACCAAACACATTTTTCTTCATGTAGACATCCAGTTAGACCAGCACCATTTGTTGAAGATGCTGTCTTTTTTTTTCCATTGTATTGTTTTGGTTTCTTTGTCAAAAATCAAATATCTGTGGGTGTGTGGGTTTATTTCTGGGTCTTCTGTTCGATTCCATTGAGCCTCCAGTCTGTTCTCTGCCAGTACCATGCAGTTTTTATTACTGTTGCTCTATAGTATAGCTTTAGATCAGGGAAGGAGATACCTCCAGAATATGTTATTATACAGGATTGTTTTTGCAGTTCTGTGTTTTGTTGTTGTTGTTGTTTTATAAGGAAAAAAAAAGAAAAGAAAAATAGGTTGTTGAATAATTCAAAGTCTTTGGTTTGTCTTTGTAGTCAAAGACTGGAAAGGCGCAAGGTTAGCAAGAAAGGCGGTACATAGTCAATAATCACTCTAACAAACTTCTGTCTATACTAGGTTTCAGCAAGGTCTTTCTTTCTCGAGACTTTCTTAAATAAAGGAAAACAGAGAATACACACACACACACACATACATATAAAATTGGTCAGAAAAAAATGTGTTTTAATTCAAGATTACACTTACATTATGAGCTAGTTGTGGTGTTTTATGCCTGTAATTCTGTGACCTCAGGAGGTGACAAAAGAAGATTGATAAGACCTTCAAGCCAGCATGGCCCAGAAAGTAAGTTCTAGACCTGTGAGAGCTGTACAGTGACACACTATTTATAAGTAAATAAACACATTGGGACACATCTCAGTAAAGTATCTATTGTATAACCATGAGTATCTGAGTTTAATCCCTAGAGTTCACATTAAGAAAAGGTGGGGCTTGATATTATAATTACAATGCTAAGAAGACAGAGATGGTAGGTTATAGAAACATTGTCTCAACAAATAATGTACATGGCTCTTCACAAATGAAAGCAAAGCTTGTTCTCAACTACAAACCAAAGGACACATACCTCTACATGTACACACACATACTTTTAAACTAAAAATACATAAATAAACAAAACCATATATTATGCGTTTTGAGGGAGTTGAAATGTTTTATATTACCTAGAGACCAATTTCAATGAGAGGCATGGCACACACATACTTTCACATCATTCATATGCTTACTAAGTGGTTTTTCTTCATTTTTTTTCTAGAATGTTCTAAGTTTACTTGGCTGGAAAACGGCTATAGAAAATTATTTTTCTACCACTACCATGGTGATAATCGGAAGGTATTAGTAAATCTGCATTTTGAAAATAAAATTACCTCCAACCAAAAGTACATCTTAAGATGAAGATTGATTCATGAAAACATATGGAAGCAACACGATAAATAGAGCAATGTGTATCTACCAGCTCCTTCATTTGTCATTTCTGTCAGCCTTCAAACGTTTCTCTCAATGTGTGAAACACAATTTAGAAAAAAAAAATTAAAATGTGTCACAGACAAGCTTTAATCTGCAAGAATTATCCATCAGTATGAGGCCAAAACTATGGCAAATTTGACTTTAGAATTTAGATTTTCCTCTGATTTGGCTTCCCAGGTAGTAATGACAAGAGAGTGCTTTTCCAAACCTAAGCTGTTATTTCCTGTCAGTTGCATTGGGTTCACCTCTTGGTGATGGTGTAAGTCTCATGAATTAAAATAACTAAACAAATAAAGCCACAGCATGACTTTAGAATCTTACAGCATATGCTGGGAATGAAGGCACACCTTCAAAGCATGCCTCTGTCTCTAGGGGGATGGAATTGAGGTGCTGCAATTTAGTCTGTCAGCTGTGTCTGTGAATGCTATAGGAAAACACAGGATTATTTAGGACAACAGAGAAGCAGAAGGGAAGAGACTGTTCAGGTACACTCCTTAGATACTTAGGAAAGACACTTGGCTTATAATGTGGACTTAGAAAGCAATGAATGAGGCATGTTACATAATCTGCTATAAACTTGAAATAGAAGTTACTTAAACAAGACATGACGGTAAAAATACTAAATGGCATTCCTAAAGACAAAATATGTACAAAACAGTATCTAGGAATCATTTTGAAAAGACCTCTGTGAAGGCCATTGTACCAGATGTCAGCTGTTAAGATAGAATTTGTCTCCTTCCCTAAGAAGATACTAAAAAATCCCACAGTGGGCAGATGCATTTCAGTTAAATTCCAGTGGGCTCCAAAGCACAAACATTCTTTATGTATAAAAGATTACCACTGGGAAAGGTTATTTTTATAAAAACACTCTTTCTCCCTGTGGAGGGGAGCTAACTCAGCTTTTCTTTAATTAAACTTTCTTCTTTAAAAACAAAGCAAAGGACATATGTAGAGAGAACTCCTAGATCTTATCAATACATTAGTATACATAACTTATCATTCTATATCTTTATGCTTTCTTTAATTTTAAGAACAAAAACACATCCATGTGTGATCTTTAGAAAAAAAATTATGGAACATATATCTAAAAGCCATACCTAAATAATTTCACACTTGTCTGGGAGAGTAATATACTGTTTCTAAAATAATGATAAAATAATTGCATAAACATTGTTATTAGCTATTTTTGTGTTTACACCAATTGAAACTTAGAGATAGCTGAAAAATTTGTATCAGGTCTTTCCTAATTGAAAAGGCATATATTCTTCTAATTTTTAGACCCTTTTAACCTTTAGGCCTTGTCAAACTTTGTCACTCTGAACTCACTATGAACATATATAATGGATACATAGATAAGCCAGAACCTGGAAATAACCCAGATGTCCATCAACTGAAGAATGGGTACAGAAATTGTGGTATTTTTACACAATGAAATACTACACAGCAATCAAAAAGGAGGAAATCATGAAATTTGCAGGCAAATGGTGGGATCTAGAAAAGATCATTCTGAGTGAAATATCCCAGAAGGAGAAAGACAAACACGGTATATACTCACTTATATAGACCTATAAGATATGATAAACATAATGAAATCTATACACCTAAAAAAGATAATCAAGAGAGCAGACATGGGGTAAGATGATCAATCCTCATTTAGAAAGACAGATGGGATGTGCATTGGATGTATGACAAGAGTCTACTGAGCACATCTGAAAGACTCTAACTAGCAGTGTTTTCAAAGCAAAGACTCATGACCAAACCTTTGGCAGAGTACAAGGAATCATATGAAAGAAGGGTAGTTAGTATGATGGGGAAAGGATAGGAGCTCCACAAGGTCCAAATATATCTGGGCACAGGGTCTTTTCTGAGACTGACATTCAACCAAGGACCATGTATGGATATAACCTAGAACCTCTGCTCAGATGTAGCCGGAGGTAGCTCAGTAACCAATTGGTTTCCCATAGTGAGGGGAAAAAGGACTATTTCTAACAGGAACTCAATGACTGGCTCTTTGGCCTTCCCACCCCCCAAGGGAGGAGCAGTCCTGTTAGGCCACAGAGGAGGGCTTTGCAGCCAGCCCTGAAGATACCTGATAAAACAGGATCAGATGAATGGGGAGGAGGTCCCCCCCATCAGTGGACTTGGAAAGGGGCACGGTGGAGATGAGAGAGGGAAAGTGGGATTGGGAGGGAATGAGGGAGCGGGATAAGGTTGGGATACAGAGTTAATAAAATGTAACTGATAAGAAAAAATAAAATTTAAAAAAAAGAAATATTTAGTTTTAAAGCATGTAACATTTGTATTTTAGAATTCATCAAATTTGTGATAAATTACCTTTTTGACTGTGAGGAAATTACTTTTCTGGGAGCTGTGTTTCAGAGGTATAAAGGCCATATAATGAATGGTAGCAGAACACCCTGTTGGCGGAAGCCTGGTGGTGGAAGCTCATTGAATGGAAACCTGATGGAATTCGCTTCATACATGAGTTGTAAAGATGTATTTAGATATGTGTTTACATGTAAATATGTGTCTCTGGTTTTTTGGACATATGTTTTTTTTTTTTAATTTTTATTTTTATCAGTTACATTTTATTTATTCTGTATCCCAGCCGTGCCCCGAACCCTCATTCCCTCCCAGTCCCTCCCTCCCTCACTCATCACTACTGTGCCCCTTTCCAAGTCCACTGATAGGGGGGGACCTCCCCCCATTCATCTGATCCTGTTTTATCAGGTATCATCATTTAGTTCCTGTTAGAAATCGTCCTTGTTCCCCTCACTTGGGGAAACCAATTGGTTACTGAGCTACCACAGGCTACATCGTTAAATGAGTGTATGTCAATTGTCTGTCTATACGTAAGGAAATCATTTTGTGTTGTCCATTGAATGTGTGTATGGCTATGTACAGATGGATATGTCTGATTGTCCTTGTGTATGTATGGACCGATGCTATGGAATTGGCAGCCTAAACTACTTGCTGCAGTTTCTGCAGAGGGGACACTGGCAGAACTCAACATCATCGTCACGTGTAAGCTTGTGTGAATTTATTGAAGTTAGAGTTCTTAACTTCCTCCACCTTTTCCCTTGAACATGTGTGCATGAATGGCCTTTGCTTACTTTTTCCTCCCTTTTCCTTTTTCTTATTGGTTTAGAACAAGTTAACACCAATTCAGGATCGAAGCATTCAGTCTAAGATAGCAGGAAAAAGTTTACTTTAGCCTGTGAAGGTCCCCATAAATGCCTGCTTCTGAGCAGTGGCTAATCTCAGATCAAAATGCCTCTTTTACAACCTCTTGTAGTTTTGGCTAGGAGCCACCTTTTACACTCCTGGCTGCTGAAAGAAAGAAAGAAAGAAAGAAAGAAAGAAAGAAAGAAAGAAAGAAAGAAAGAAAGAAAGAAAGAAAGAAAGAAAGAGAGAAAAAGATGACCAGTTAAAGTTTTCCTTCTTAGTAGCAGTGGAATCTTAGGCTCCCTCCCCTATTTCTTTTTCTTAAAGTCTTCTTTCTTGATTTGTGTTTGCTGATTGGTTGATCAGCCACCCAAGAGATAAAGCAACCTGGGGGCTCTACATCCTGTCTCAGATCCTACCCCAGACCCTGGAAACTTGCCAAAACAGAGAAAGACAGTGGCAATCGGAATTTAGAAGATTTTAACAGCTCCCATTATATAGAACTATCTTCTGTCTTTCTAATTTTTCTGGTTTTGACAGCAGAGTAAAACTATGGCCAGTTTCACCTTGGATCTGAAAGCTTCTATTGTGATCTTCCTTTCTGATTTAGCTTTTATAACTGTAAATGAACAGAGATGTAATCTTCCCATTCAGGGAGCACAACTAATCACCAAAAAGCTTCATGGAACTGATGCCATTGTTGAAAATTGACTTCAGCCTTGTGATCATCAAAAACACTGATCATATGAAATGACCCTAACAAGTGACAGCACATACTGGCAAGGATGTCAAGAAAGGGGAACACTTTTCCTTTGCTGGTGGGAGTGCAAACTTGTATAACCCACCTTGGAAATCAATCTGACTCTTTCTCAGAAAACTAAGGATAATCATAACTCAGGACCCAGCTATGTAACTCCTGGGCGTAAACCCAAAAGATTCTCCACCATACAATAAGAACATTTGCTCAACCATGTTCATGGCAGCTTTATTTGTAATAAACAGAAACTGGAAACAACCTAGATGTCCCTCAGCTGAATAAAGGATAAAGAAAATGGTACATTTCTCAATGGGAGAAATACTACTCAGCTATTAAAAATATATACATCATGAAATATACAGGCAAATGAATGGAACTAGAAAAGATCATCCTGAGTGAGGTAATACAGATCCAGAAAGACACACATGGTATAGACTCACTTATAAGTTTAGTCATATAGTACATATAGACATACTACAATGCACAGACCCCAAGAAGATAAGTCTACCCACTAGTTTGGCGAGTGAGGGATATCTCTGACACAGACTATGTTGTCTGCTTTCTGATCACTTCCCCGGATAAGTCTTCCCTACAGGGCCACAGCAGAGGAAGATGAACTCTGTCCTCATGTGAATAGAAGAGCTGGGGTGTCTGGGTTTCGAGAGGAACAGGGAAGAAGGAATGCAGGAGGGGGGGTAGGACTGGGTAGAGTGGAGGGAAGGGCTTATGACTGAGATGTAAATTGAAGTGATTAAAAAAATGACCCTAAAATATTACTCTACTACCACCCTCCTTCTGTCCCGAATAAAAATATCAGCCTTCATATGACTGCATAAAATTAAAGGATGAGACCTCACTTCCCTGTCTGAGACTCCCATTTTCCACCTGTGATCATGCTTTCCAGTGACCTTGTGGTACCATATGCTTGATTAGTAATCTCCTCCACAGAGATCCCTGAACTTGATAATACCTTCCCCTAGAGCCAGCACAGAATAGAGAATAGTGAAGACACATTTTGCTGTGAAAATTCTTCAGTACTCCTCCTGCTCAGATCACCTCCGTTACTTTACCTCATTTATGTGTGCACTTGCTCACACAAGGTGATTTTAACCTCATTAACTCTGTTTTATAGAAGGAAATATCCTTCCTACCTAACCTATGAAGTCGAACATTGCACAGTCAGAAAGTTTCTTAAATTTTAAGAACCCTTCTTCATTCCATTCTCATATCTGTTCTCCTTCAAATTACCTAAGTTGAGATTTATTTTTGTTAACTCTAATTATGATACTAGAGGGTTGAGGGGGAGTGAAAATAGCCATATAGTTTATAGTTTTATTTTTATAGTTTAGTCTTTGCTAGGGTGGAAGAAAAGTCCAGGAAAGTACACAGTTTTATGTGTGTGTGTGTGGGGGGGTCATAAATAATACCATAAGGAAGGAGATGTAGCAAATATTTATTTACCAAAAGAAAACCTAATAGTATTGTGATGGGTTTGAATTAACAGGTATAAACAAGGCAACAGTTTTCTTTTTTTTTTTTTTTTTTAATTTTTATTTTTATCAGTTACATTTTATTAATTCTGTATCCCAGCCGTGCCCCGAACCCTCGTTCCCTCCCACTCCCTCCCTCCCTCCCTCATCACCACTGTGCCCCTTTCTAAGTCCACTGGTAGGGGGGACCTCCCCCCATTCATCTGATCCTGTTTTATCAGGTATCTTCATTGAGTTCCTGTTAGAAATAGTCCTTGTTCCCCTCACTTTGGGAAACCAATTGGTTACTGAGCTACCACAGGCTACATCTGAGCGGAAGTTCTAGGTTATATCCATACATGGTCCTTGGTTGAATGTCAGTTTCAGAAAAGACCCTGTGCCCAGATATATTTGGTAACAGTTTTCTGTAGCTGGGAGAATGACACAGAAATGTTGTTTTAAAGTTCAGGTGTCAGAACATGTTCTAAGAACAAAGCATTTTAAGTCATGCCTCTTTTGTCATCAGCTCACAGGCTATCAGCGCTTTATGAAATGTCCACTCTAAACAACACGTAAGGCTGACAGTATTATTTCTGCTGAGCTTAAAGCAAGTTTGTTCTGTCTCTAACATTAGCTAAATTTTATCTCAAGAATAGGAACAAACTGTCTTAAAGATTAGAGAGTTTTTTTTTTAACCTCCAGAGTTTATTTTCTAATCAATTAGTTAAATAATACCATATTCCCTTGGATTTCACATGATAACATATGCTTTTGGAAAGTTAGCTGAGTCACCTGTCATCGTTTCTGTTCAGTCACGTCAAATTGTACTTCTTAAAGATTAGTTCTCATTTATTAATAGCAGTATGTGCCGTCTCCAGCATGATACATTTCAAAATAAGATGCAAAAAAGAAGAAAGCAGTTGGTAAACACTTATAGATCCCAAAATATTCATTGGTGCACCTACAGAAATAAAGATGAATTCTTATTACTATGATGAAGGATTCTATTGCTCCCTCATGTTTCGCATGGTTATCAGTTGGCTGTACCTTCTGTGATATAAGTGCATACCATCTGCCGTGGTTCAGGAGGCTGCCACATCTAATAATGAATCTCTTCCCTCTACGGAATAAGAGGGCTACAGGATTATGAGAGCCATGACTGCTGCCTTTCCTCTGATGCATGGATAGCATCCTTAAAAGTTATCATATAGTAGCCGTGAATGAAGCCCTATTTAAACAACTAGAGAGGTGGCTCAGTGTTAAGGAGCCCTTGCTGTTCTTATAGAAAATCAAGGTTCTATTTCCCCAGATCCACGGAACAGCTCTCAGTCACCTGGAACTTCAGTTCTAGAGCAGCCACTTTCTTTTGGCTTTGACCAGAAGGGAATACATGGTGCTCCTACACATGGATAGCCTAAACACTCATAAACATTAAATAAAAATAAACGTCTTTTTTTTTTAATTACAACCAAATAGAGACTAGAATTTTGGACTCTTGGGATTGTGTTTCTCTAGGGCAGGGATGGGTCTCATATATTTGAATTTCTTTTAAAAAAATACAGCGCTTTTATTTTAGATCTATTTTCTTTTATATGTCTAAGTATTTTGTCTACATGAATATGTATACGCCACATCTATTTAGTGTCCATGGTTGCCAGAAGAGCAGTCTGGAACTGCTGTTACAGGTTGGGTGCTGAGAGTCAAACCTGAGCTTTCTGGACAAGCCTGTTAAACTTTGAGGCATCTCTCCCACCTTACACTTGAATTTCTGACTGGCTTACAAGGGATCTGAGTACTTTACTGACATCTGAGTATTTCAGAGGTCACGTGGTTACCATGAGCACTGTGGTCATGTTAACTTTCTGCTTGAGTCTCTGTTGGCCTCGGACAGAAGTTTTTTATTGTTTTACATAAGATTAAACTGTGTTTTTAAGTTTTCAAAATTACAACAGAATGGGTAATACTATTAAATGGACTATAAAGTTAAACTTTAGATTACCTCCAATAGCTACCAAAAAGCATACACATTTAAATCAATCAATGTGCTCTGTTTTGATATAAAAACGACACATTAAAATTCAACTTGAACACTTCATGTTGTTTGTGTTAAAAAAAAACAAATGCTTGTCAGATTGCTCTGCTACCATGCATGGGAGTGACTTATACTAACACTGTGTAACAAAAGCAAGTGTTTCTCACGTTAGCAGGGAGTAGCAGTGTGCGCGTCATCCATTTCAAAAGCCAGTCTCATTGTTGATGGGATAATACAGTTATATTCTGTTCAGAAGAATAACATCTCTTTTGTGTTACAGAAAATTTAAATGTAATCCTTTCTTATCTTGTGTCTATCTTAAACATTTTATTTTGGTATCAGAAGCAAGAAGATGATAAAGTGGAAGGAAGAGTATTATTATTATGTTTTTTTTTTTAGAAAATATCACAATATCTCTAACCTTGGTAAAGAGTAAAATAAGTTTATATTATTCTGATTTGGGCTCAACAAATGTGATAATATTCAAGCAAATCTCCAAATAATATAATTCAAATTGCCTTAGAAAATCTTATTCTTAAGCTATTTCTCTCCCCTCCCTTCTTCTCCCGTCTCTTCCCTTTCTTGTAGTCTCTTGTTCTCTCCTATCCTTCTGCCTCTAATTTCCCTCTCCAGGCTCTCCTTACATGTCAGGGCTGATCCTGACATCCTAACCTAAAGCAGTTACCTGCTTTCAGCTTCTAGGATTATAAGTGATACACATATGCCCCAAGTCTTGGCTATTCAGAGTAAATGACAACTTTCCAGAATTAGCCAGGTTTGCCTAGAGAGGCCAATAATCCTAATCTGGGAAACAAGAAATTCAAGAATTCAAAGTTAGTCTTACCTGCATAGGAAGGTTTAAGTTGTTCTGGGTTACATGAGCACATTAAAAATAAAATAAAATAAAATCCAATCATGGTCCTTGTTTGGAGTATCTTTCTCTGTAGGCACCCCTGTACCATTGTTTTTGTTTGTTTGTTTTGTTTTTGTTTTGTTTTGTTTTGCTTTGGCTCTATTGTTCTTCTTGTATCTTTCTATCTCCCTCTTCTTCCATAAGGTTTCCAGCACTCCGCTCAAAGTTTGACTTTGAGTTGCAATATCTGCTTCCACACTCTAGTGGGTAGAGTCTTTCAGAGGTCCTCTTGGAAAGGCTCCTGTCCTGTTTCTTGTCTTTTCCTACTTCTGATCACTATCTTGTTTGCCCTTCTGAATGAGGATTAACCATCTTCTCCAGGGTCCTCATTGTTGTTTAGTTTCTCTGACTTGAACTCAGTGGCCTGCTCTTTTGATCACCTCCCCCTCTGAGAGGAGTCAGCCTTGCCAGGCCACAAGAGGAAGACAATGCAGCCAGTCTTGATGAGACCTGAAAGGCTAGGGTCAGATGGAAAGGGAGGATGTACCCCCCGCCCCAGTCAGGGGACTAGGGAAAGGAAATAGGGAGAAATGAGGGAGGATGGGTGGGACTGGCAGGAGATGAGGGAGGGGTCTGCAGCCGAGATACAGAGTGAATAAATTGTATTAAATAAATAAATAAATAAATAAATAAATAAATAAATAAATAAAGGGGGGCGGAGCCAAGATGGCTACGAGCACACACCGTTTCTGAGCGGTGGAATACCGGAACTTCTGAGTTGGTGAATGGAAGGACCTCTAACCCAGGAAAACAACGGTGGAGATTTCTAGACCGACAGGGAACATCACAGGAGGTGAAAACTTTGGTCTCGGGTCACCCGGGGACTTGTTTGGGGAAGGAGAGAAACGTCCCTTTGATCTCGCGGCACTCCCCTCCCCCAGACCT